>CAWUFW010002798.1:1627500-2046967 GCA_963921515.1 Calotriton arnoldi
CCCAGGGACCCCAGCTGGGCCCCAGCCATGGAGGCTGCGAGGGGGGAGCCGACAGGCCCTCCGACCTGGGGCCCGCAGACACCTCGACAAGCAGGTGAAGCGGGGGAGGTCTGCACGGGACCGACGGACCCCCGTCCCGGGCCCTTGGCATAGAGGCAGGCCAGGGGACAGGGCCCAGGGCTGGAGCTGCCGACCCGGGGCCCGGAGGGAAGCCTCCCCGGCCCTGCGGGAGCCCATCCCGGGCACCCTGTCACTTGGCAGGCCCGAGGACGGAGCCCGGGTTGGGGAGGCCGCCCTCCCCAAGGGCCCCGGCCGGAGCTCCTGAACTCAGCCAAGCAAGGGGAGGCTCCCCGGGCACAACGGAACACCGTCCCGGGCTTTTGCAGAGCGGCAGGCTGGGGGACGGGGCCCAGGGCTGCAGCAACTGACCCGGGGGACCCTGGACCCAGCCGGGGCTCCCAGGCCCGGACGCTTGAGGGAAGCCTCCCCGGCCCTGCGGGAGCCCGTCCTGGGCACCCTGTCACTTGGCAGGCCCGAGGACGGAGCCCGGGTTGGGGAGGCCGCCCTCCCCAAGGGCCCCGGCCGGAGCTCCTGAACTCAGCCAAGCAAGGGGAGGCTCCCCGGGCACAACGGAACACCGTCCCGGGGCTTTTGCAGAGCGGCAGGCGGGTGGACGCGGCCCAGGGCAGGAGCACCCGACCAGGGGCCTGACGGGGCCTCTGGACCCAGCCGTGGCTCCCAGGCCCAGAGGCCCAGAGGCACAGGGGAAGCCTCCCCGGGCTCACCGGACACCATCCCGGGCACCCTGCCACGCAGCAGGACTGAGGACAGAGCCCGGGGCCCTGAACCCAGCCAAGCAAGGGGAGGGTCCCCGGGTACAACCGAACCCCGTCCCGGGGCTTTGGCAGAGCAGCAGGCCAGGGGACGCGGCCCAGGGCCGGAGCACCTGACCCGGGGCCCGACAGGGCCCCTGGACCCAGCCGGGGCTCCCAGGCCCAGAGGCACAGGGGAAGCCTCCCCGGGCCCACGGGACCCTGTCCCGGGCACCCTGTCACGCGGCAGGACCGAGGACAGAGCCCGGGGTGGGGAGGCCGCCCTCCCCAGGGGCCCCGGCCGGAGATCCTCAACCCAGCCAAGCAAGGGGAGGGTCCCCTGGACCCAGCCGGGGCTCCCAGGCCCAGAGGCGCAGGGGAAGCCTCCCGGGCCCATGGGACCCGGGCACTCCTGCCACGCGGCAGGACCGAAGACAGAGCCCGGGGTGGGGAGGCCGCTCTCCCAGGGCCCCTCAGGGGCCCCGGCCGGAGATCCTGAACCCAGCCAAGCAAGGGGAGGGTCCCCGGGCACAACGGAACCCCGTCCCCGTCACTTGGCAGAGCGGCAGGCCGGGGACAGGGCCCAGGGCCGGAGCACCCGACCCGGGGCCCGACAGGGCCCCTGGACCCAGCCGGGGCTCACAGGCCCAGAGGCGCAGGGGAAGCCTCCCCGGGCCCACGGGACCCCGTCCCGGGCACCCTGGCACGCGGCAGGACCGAGAACGGAGCCCGGGGTGGGGAGGCCGCCTTCCGCGGGACCCTCAGGGGCCCAGGACGGAGCTCCTGAACCCAGCCAAGCGAGGGGGGCTCCCCGGGCGTGACGGAACCCCATCTCGGACCTTTGGCATAGCGGCAGGCCATGGGACGGGGCCCAGGGCTGGAGCACCCGACCCGGGGCCCGGAGGGGCCCCTGGACCCAGCCGGGGCTCCCAGGCCCAGAGGCGCAGGGGAAGCCTCCCCGGGCCCACAGGACCCTGTCCCGGGCACCCTGCCACGCGGCAGGACCGAAGACAGAGCCCGGGGTGGGGAGGCCGCCTCCCCAGGGCCCTCAGGGGCCCCGGCCGGAGATCCTGAACCCAGCCAAGCAAGGGGAGGGTCCCCGGGCACAACGGAACCCTGTCCCCGTCCCTTGGCAGAGCGGCAGGCCAAGGGACAGGGCCCAGGGCCGGAGCACCCGACCCGGGGCCCGACAGGGCCCCTGGACCCAGCCGGGGCTCCCAGGCCCAGAGGCGCAGGGGAAGCCTCCCCGGGCCCACGGGACCCCGTCCCGGGCACCCTGCCACGCGGCAGGACTGAGGACGGAGCCCAGGGTGGGGAGGCCACCCTCCCCGGGACCCTCAGGGGCCCCGGACGGAGCTCCTGAACCCAGCCAAGCAAGGGGAGGGTCCCCGGGCACAACGGAACCCCGTACCGGGGCTTTGGCAGAGCAGCAGGCCAGGGGACACGGCCCAGGGCCGGAGCACCTGACCCGGGGCCCGACAGGGCCCCTGGACCCAGCCAGGGCTCCCAGGCCCAGAGGCGCAGGGGAAGCCTCCCCGGGCCCACGGGACCCTGTCCCGGGCACCCTGCCACGTGGCAGGACCGAGGACAGAGCCCGGGGTGGGGAGGCCGCCCTCCCCAGGGCCCTCAGGGGCCCCAGCTGGAGATCCTGAACCCAGCCAAGCAAGGGGAGGGTCCCGGGCACAACAGAACCCCGTCCCCGTCCCTTGGCAGAGCGGCAGGCCGGGGGACGGGGCCCAAAGCTGGAGCAGCCGACCCGGGGCCCGGAGGGGCCCCTGGACCCAGCCGGGGCTCCCAGGCCCAGAGGCGCAGGGGAAGCCTCCCCGGGCCCACGGGACCCTGTCCCGGGCACCCTGCCATGCGGCAGGACCGAGGACAGAGCCCGGGGTGGGGAGGCCGCCCTCCCCAGGGCCCTCAGGGGCCCCGGCTGGAGATCCTGAACCCAGCCAAGGAAGGGGAGGGTCCCCAGGCACAACGGAACCCCATTCCCGGCCTTTGGCAGTGCAGCAGGGTGGGGGACAGGTCCCAGGGCCGGAGCACCCGACCTGGGGCCCGAGGGGGCCCCTGGACCCAGCCGGGGCTCCAAAGGCCCAGAGGCGCAGGGGAAGCCTCCCCGGGCCCACCGGACCCCATCCCGTGCACCCTGCCATGCGGCAGGACCAAGGATGGAGCTCCAGGGTGGGGAGGACGCCCTCCCCAGGGCCCCTGGGAGCCGCTGAACCCAGCAGAGCAGGGGGAGGCTCCCCAGGCCCACGGGACCTCGTTCAGGCATCCTGCCACTCAGCAGGACCGAGGACATACCCTGGGGTGGGGAGCCTGCACTCCCCGGGCCCCCTGGACCCAGCCCAGCAGGGGGAGGCTCCCCGGGCCTGCCGGACCCCATCCAGGCCAGCCTGCCATGCGGCAGGCCCAGGGATGGACCCAGGGCTGGGGCGGCATCCTGGCCCGCCCAGCTGCCGGCTGAGGACCGTTAGGCCAAGAGGGGTCCCAGAGTACCCTGTCCCTAGTAATCCGGAGGAAGGCTATTCCGCTTTCTAGGAATCCGTGCGCACCGCGAGGCTCAGGGCCAGGGACCCTGGGCGCGAACGTGCCCGACCTCCTGGAGCCCTGGCTGGGATCCGGGAGGCAAATGATCCCTCATCGGGACTTCCAGGGCGGCCCGGCCATCTGGCCGCCCCATTGGAAAGCATTGCGTGTGACCAGATAGCCGAGGGGAGAGGTGCGACCAGATGGCCGGGACCGAAAGGACTGCCATCTGCCCACCCCGAGCTGAGCCATAGCGGTAGGGCTCCCGCCTGCCCTTGCAGGTCTCCGGGGCTCTGCACCAGGGACCTTTGTCCCGGGCAGATGGACACTTGGCAGGCAGCAGGACGGGGGCTCCCAAACCCTAGGCCCTGACCAAAACGCAGTCCCCGGGGCCGGTCCCTGCTTCTCAACCCAGCCAGGCCGGGGAGATCGGGGAGCCTGCCCAGGCACGAAGGACCCCTGGAGATCGGGGAGCCTGCCCAGGCACGAGGGACCCCCTGTCCCGGGCACACGGACCCTCAGGACGTGCGCTCGTTTTCCACACATTTTTTCCAAAATTCTGCGTAGTGTCGCTACGCCAACTACGCCCAGCCCTACCCCTGTCCCGGGCACACAGACCCTCAAAACGTGCGCTCGTTTTCCACACATTTTTTTCCCAAAATTTTGCGTAGTGGAACTCCGCCAACTACGCCCAGCCCTACATACTACCAGAACATCAAGTATTAAGCATTGTGCGAAAAAAAATATCGTAACCAGAAGATCAACTAACTCCACATACATTTACCTTGAGTATTTATAAACATGCATTTTCAAATTACGTAGAAGTGGACCTATGTACAGTAAATCTATACACTTAAATATATGATGTTTGTGTAGCCAATTTTCTGGACACAATATTTTTATGGTAAAATATTTTTGTGCTTAATATTCTGGAATACAACCTTCCCGACAGAGAACGTGGGGGCATCCAATTTGAAGGACTCGAGAGCCGAAACCTTCACCGGCAAAGTCAAGAAAGTTGGGACACTTTGGCTGCCTTTGTGGAGGGAAAAGTTTTTCAGGTAGAGTTTCAATTTTGTGCATCCCTACCTAAAATTCCATACCTGAAAGCATGTGGCTTGCAACTTAATTAAGGACCACATCTAGCCTCTGGACAAATTCCTGTGTAGAACTGTCAACAAGCAGAGGGGACATTGCCATCGCAGAAATAGCAAACTTATAAATACTCATGAGAGACACATGAGAATACCAGCTGTGGAAAGCAACACCTCTTCTGCAAGTGCAAACATAACTTTAGAGAAGCTCTTTAGCTTGGAGATATGCCTTCGCAGTAGATGTGGCTGTGAAATGTTAATACTGAACCTATCAAAAGCGCAACACCAGCATGCGTCCTAATAAGTATGTTTGAGCAAGTAAGTAAATGACTTACAGAGAGCTAACCTAATTATAAAGCAACAGAATATTGTAGAAGTAAGATAACACAGTAAAGTGTTGGATCAAGGATAGCAGGTAAGATGGTGCAGAAGTTAAGAGAGGAGAGAAGGGTATAGCCAATGAATGAGAGGGAGAGGGATGAGGATGAGTGTTGAGTTAGATGCAGAGGAAGGGAGTATTTACAGAATGAAAGGTAAGGGGTGTGTGCCGCTAAGATGCATGGAATGCAAATCAAAATGAGGTGAGATGTTGGGGTTGTCATTCAAGGGGATGGGGTGAGGAGCAAGGGCATGGCAGTCATAGGGAGGGTGTTAGAAACCCAGCGGTGGCAAGAAAAGGCTATACATTTGAGGAGGAAGAGCTGTTGGGGTTTTGGCGGGTCACGGAAGCAGGGAATCTTTTGTCTGAGGTATGGTCACTGGAGTTTACACTGTGTCACTCGAAAAGGTGGGTTGTTGCACACCCCCAGTTTTGAGACTTGTTGATCCTCATTCATGATGAATGAAGCTTACAACAACCAATTCCCGATGAGGGGTGGCTGGGTGTAGGGCCGGACTATCCGTAGTGGGCAGCAGGCATCAGGCATTTTCCCTTGAGGCTGGAAGGGCGGGGGCCGGTTTTGCAGCTGTGGGGGCCGGTTTTGCAGTGGTGCTGCAATATCAGCCCCCAGTAACACAAGGAGCAGTGCACCCTCCTCCTCCCAGCCCAGCGGGTGGCTGTCACACAAAAATGCCAGGGCTGCTTTGGGTTCCCAGTCCGGCCCTGGCTGGGTGCCTCTATTCTATGTAGTTATGGTACAAACTCTGCCAGAAAACTAGCACTGTCCTGAGCCAGACTTATAAAAGAGAAAATTTAGCTCTGCAGATAAAGGAATAGGGTGCTGGGGCCTGACTTCAAGTTCAGGAGAGACTATATGTATGCGCCTTTAATAGGAATGCATTAACCCTACCCTGCAGGGCCAATTTGCATAGTGTTAAGCTCATGCAATTAGTTTCACCACATGGCGACCTGATCAATACCTACTAATAACAAACATAGTGCATGCATGATCCATAAAAATAAGGTACAACCAACACCTACAAAAAATAAAGTGCATTGAATGTATACACCCTCGAATCTTAAAGAACACTACGTCCCAAAACGCATACACAAACCCTCCCAAACAAAGAAAATAGTTGATTAGCCCTCGACCAATCTATCCCCCAAATGCTTTGTTTATAAGAGTGCAGGGGTCATTCCCAACCTTGCAGCTGGTAGACCAGTTCTTGCAAAAAAAGAAGGAGAAAGCTCTTTGGCCCAAATCTCTAGACAAGTCCATTAAAGAACTCTCTGTTTCCACAGACTGCCAAAAGTCAAGTAGTTATTTATTTAATCAGGTATTAGGCAATGAATGATAGCAAAAGAACAGCTTATGGGGAAAAACAGCACTCTAACATATGAATAAGATGTGTAATGTCTGTTGTATGTGATCCTGCGTTGTGTACACAATTTGTATATGCCATGAATAGCCCACAGATTTCAGTCAACAACATTTTGGTATACTCGAAGGGCATGTGGTCAAGTCCTGTTTTACCCTCACAGTATACCATAGAAGATCTGCAATCAAAGATTGAATAGTATGTCAAGAGCATTTGTAGACTGCCTGTACCATGTAGAGTTACCAAATACACCCCACAATCAAAGGTTGAGCACCATTTCTTGTTCATGTCGCTGGTGTACCAAACACTGATCCTACTGTTCGGCTACAGGCTTCGTTTGGTATGTTTTAATCTGCCTTTCAGATATTCAAGAAATTGCCCAAAGTCTAAAAGTACAAACCCTGTTCTGTAGGTCTGAGGGGTGCACACAAGAAGCAGTCACAGAATGTGCTCTGTAAGTGCCACTTACTTGCCTGAACCTTGACCCACTGCTTAAAGTTTCCATTTAGTGGAAATGTATTAAGCAGTCTTTAAACCCTGGTAATCACAGTGGCAGCCAATATTTCATCTCATCATATTTTTGCTAGCCTGTACTTATTAATACATTCATGTGCCACTCGAGGCAAGGGTGAACTATATTGTAAATGAGTTGTTGCATTGTCACAACAGACACAATCCAGAACGAACTTCTAAACCATGTCTTCTCTGAACCGGAACACAAGAAACTACAGATGCATGTTAGGCTTATTGGGCTTTATCAGGGAGATGCAACTTAAGCCCCAGGTCTACAACGTGATTGCGACTCATGTCTGTCACACCTGTGCTACTTATAAGTCAATCTATTTCTAGAACATGAGGATGTTACAGTAAATGGCTTCTGCTCCTGTCTAGAGCACTCAGATAAACCAAAAACAGCCTAGTACTGAGGGTGGTGGACAGTGAGGGGCATATGTACAAAGACTTAACGCCGCCTTAGCGTAAATTTTTTGACGTTACCGTGACTATTTTTTTATCACCTAATTTACAAGTTGCCGCTAACTGGAGTTAGCTGCATTTTTCCGGTGAAAACGTGAATTTTAAAGATCACCACTTCTGTTAGCGAGAGTTAATGAAAATGAGATGCAAGGTGTGCGTTCCCATGCAAAATCTGCCGCTAACCTCGCATCGCGATCTTTACAAGGAATTCCTTGTATGGTGCAAAACCCCCAAAACTGCCTCTAAGTTCAGTTAGAGGCAGTTTTTTAAGACCAGAAAATAGCTGGTCTTAAAATTGGTGCAAACACTTGGGGCCTTATTTCAGAGGTTTTGGTGATGGGCAGCGCAGCAAAGAATATTGCTGCGCTGCTCGAAAAGTAAAAGCTCAGGAATGCACCCCACAATAAGATAGGGCGCAGTCCTGGGCCTCATTCATGAAAAGTGTTGCATCGCTGCGACAAAACAGTGTTGACACTTTTCACTGCGCCCTCCTTGCGACACCATGGATGAGCCATATTTACTGTACGGCGCTCCATGTCGCAAGGATTTACAGACATGTCAGTATTCCTGACGTATCTGTCGGCGCTAAAGTCACGCATTGCTGCAATTGTGTGGCAAGCATGACGCAACTCCAGCAATGCATGGGGCAGGCCTATCCCTATGGCACTGCGTCACCCTTATGCCCGCCATGAGGCAGGCGTAAGGTGTTGACGCAGTGGCGTCCTAGAATTGTCGCAGTGAAATCTCATAGATTTCATTGCACCACTCCTATGAGGCTTTGTTGCATGGGAACGCCCACCCTACATACATCCTACCTGATGCAGGTATAATGTGGCATGGGGGTTCACAAGGTCACGCATATGCCTAGATGTGTCCCTTTGTACAGAGTCCAGTTTGGTGTCCAGTGTGTCTGCTGTCACCTTCCCCGGTGGCCAGCGACTCCCAGATGCTCGGTCCATTGACACTAAGGAGCTGCCAGGCAGTTGGCGCAGTTGGAGCTCCATCGGTGGAGTTTGCGCGCTGCAGTGTTGGCATCTGTAAGCGTTGGTGGAGTGGTGGTGCTGAGGGTGTTGCCGAAAAGTTCTTTGATGGCCTTGATCCAGCTGCAGCTGGGGAGGTGATGATGGCGGTGGTGTACGGTGGGCGTGGTGAAGGCGTGATGTATACTATGATGGTCGGTCCAGGAGAGTTTAGGGGTGTGGCTGTAGTTTAAGTTCCCGCTGGCAGAGAAGACAGGGTTGAGCGTGTGTCCGGCTATGTGGGTTGATGTGGTGACTAGCTGATAGAGTCCGATGTTGGTGAGGTTCGCCAGGAGGGTGGTGGTGTTCTGGTCTCTGGGGTTGTCCAGATGGAACTTGAGGTGTCCGCGTAGGATGTAGTGATTGGATGGGAGAGCCTAGGGTGCGATGAGGTCTACAATGGCACCGGTGAATGGGGGTTCATGGGCTGGGGGGCCTGTAGACGAGGGTGCTGTGGAGGGGGGGGTTGGGGTTGCTGAGGATCTGAAAGTGGAGGTGTTCTATGGTAGCTGTTGGTCATTAGAGTGTGTGGTCTATCAGAGTGTGCTTTTTTAGACAATGGCAATGCCTCCTCCTGGGTGCTTGGAGTGGTCCGTGCGGGTGAATTTCTAGCTGTCGTGGATGGTGATGGCGATGTCTGGTCCGGAGAAGAGGTTGGTCCAAGTTTCCATGAACAAGGCAATGTCTGAAGAGGTGGCGTCAAGGAGGTCCCAGATTTCTGTTGTGTCTTTGTGGTGGGACCGCACGTTGAGGAGGATGCAGTTGAGCCGGTCTGCTGCGCTGTTGTTTGGCTGGGCGGCAGGAGGCGCTGGTGTGCTAATGTGGCGGAAGGTGCGTTTGCAGTTTCGGCAGGCGCAGGATGCAAGGGAATTCTACAGTGATGCTAGATGGCAGGCGATGTGGCGTCCAGGGCTGATGGCGAGGAGGGTGCTGGCATCATAGCGGTGTAGTGTCCGAGAGGAAGTATCCTTGGTGCTGGAAGTGGTCCAGGGGAGGACGGACGCAGACAGGCTTGCCTTTGGTACACCAGTGGTACGCCCGCTGAGCATGGCCGCACTGTGGCCACCATTAAGTAGTGCTGCGGGGGGACTGGACAGCTGGGAGGCGGGAAACACGGGGAAGGACACTGGAGGGGGTGGGGACAAGGTGGGGGAGTGGGGTAGTAAATATATATTTTTTAAATCTTACCTCGAAGCCGGGTACCATGTCCTCTGTGCTCCTGCTCTCCTCAGTCAGCTTTCAGGAACAGGAAGCAGGCAGCCAGGCTCCCTCCCCTAAGCCAATCACAATACTGCAATGTGACGTTTTGATTGTTCTTGAGCGCCGTGACAAGGCGTTCAGCCAGGGGCTGGAGTATTGGGCATGTTCTCCATTCAGGCTGTAATGCATCCTGCATTGCGAACAGGGAAGTGCGCATAACTGCTTTTGGCGGCCTGAGAGGGCCAACCAAATAGTCATTGCTCACTTGAGTGGGCATACCACTCCGCCCCTGCCCTGCTCCATGAGTAGAGCAGCCCCACCCACCCTCCCACCCTCCCGCCCTCAAAGGAAACATAGCATGAGAATATCAGAAAGTTATCATCATGTTATGTTTCCTCTTCTTGTACTGCTTGAAAGCAGTGGGGGCGATGCTCTTCCGCCATAGCAGAGGAGCCGCCACTGGGGGTGTGTCACCCACAGGCGCTAGGCCTGGGCCAGACTCGACCCCTGGGCCTCCTCCGCGTTCCAGTTCTTGTACATATGCCCCTGAGTGTCTAGTATATGTGTGTGGGACACAATGTGCATTTCTTGCAGTTATTTATATTGATTGATTAACTGAGATGTACCATACATGGCCTTAGACTTCATATAAAACCCATGTTTTATAAATATGGGTGGTAAACAAGGATCTATTAAACACAGCTCACAGCCAAATCTTGATGATCCTGCCTTCCACTTATGCATGATGCACTTAGTGCTCTGAGCCTGGGGTTTTCTCCACTTTATACCACAAATAAATGCACTGTAGGAGTATGTATCATTAATGTATATCAAATGTTGCCCTTAGCTAATCGCTTGAAAATTTGTGTCCTGGGCAAACTGCATAGCCTGCGTTGGTGCGCTTAGCGAAGTACTCAAGTGTACTAAACATGGTCATCATCTTTGAATCAGACCAGAACACGTAAACCTTGACCTTACCACACTTTTTTGGCCATTGTTTTCAAACTAAGACTGGATGATTCAGACTACAAGGTTCTTTTCATAATTATAGATTTTCTGCGTTTGCCACGCTCAGTGTAGATTTTGACAGAGAAAAAAGTTGTTTCTAGCTCAAACTGATCAAAAGATACTAAAAACGTGGTGTTGTGTTCCCTAGCAGTGGAAAGCCCTTCACAAAAGTTGACTAGTCATCGTTCAGTTGCTTACTGGTGCATTTGGTTGTTAAAGAAGTATTAATGAGGTGAAGTCTTTTTCCAAAAAGTGATACCTTGAGTAAAAATGATAAAATAATTAATACTAACAGAAAATGTTGTGCATTATGCCGCATAATTTTCCTTTTCTTACTGCATAAAATAATCCCATCCCTGTTGCATAAATCTAGAGGCCCTCCAACCTACTCCAAGCCCTCATAACTTTTGTCCTCCTTGACTCATGTTCAACAAATTCAGCGCGAGTCTTTTTATTACACCCTATAAAAATCCTTGGAAAGGTTGGCGTAGATTGATCACAATGGTGTGGACGGTGAAAAAAAATGTCTATATTGTCCTAAATCTTTGTTATTTATCATAGATATTTTTTTGTTTGCAAAGCCTAGAACCACACCCCAGAATAGCAGACCAGGGGACTGCATTAGAATTGGATGTTTTGTCGCCTTTCACCACGAAGGCAGTCAAACACTGCTGAGAGCATAAACGCGAGATAATAAAAATAAATATTAGTGTCTAATGAGATAACGCATAATGATGATAGCTTCATCGGTCTTGTAATGAGTTAATGCTGGGTTCATAAATAGACGGCGGAAGCTAGTCCCCCCGCCAGCTGTTCCCGCTCCGTGACCCCTAAGTAAACGAGCTTTTCTGAAGCATCTTTAATGCTAATGAATTTGAAATTAACAACCATGATTATGTTCCAACACCACCTGAAGATAATAGGAAAGGTGCTGCGGCAGAAAATGAAAGCCTTGTAAACGCTGCTTGCAAATCAAAAGACGTAATTGATTACCGTTGCGCATTTTACCCGTTTAAGGGCCACTAATCACCGGAGAAGGAGCCTGCCGGGGGCGTGCCCTCTCCCTGCTGAGCCGGGGTTCAGCGCGCGCAGAACCAGCTGATGCTGACGGCCGTAAAATTGCTCATCCCTCCCTGACTGGAAAGCTGCTCGCGAGACAGCCTAGGTGCAGGCGGAGTTGGCTGCAAGCCTGGTATGGCAGATCTGAATCTAATGAACATGTAAATTAATTATTATTATTTTGCATACCCACATGAGCCTTTATACTGTGAGAAGTTGGCCTGGCATATGCTGTCCACTAATTATAGTGGGCACCGTGCACCAGTCCAAATCGACTCTTATGGTAGGTAGGTTAAAGACAACCTTATTGAAAGCTATCCTAGTGGTAGCTATGGAGAGCAGCCTTCAGGCTAAGTCTTGAAGGAATGTAAAGCAGCTTGTTTTACCAGTCTATAATCTCTTGAGTGACCAAATGAAAGAGCACCACACCAGGTATATATTCAAAATATATGTATTTATTACTAAACACACCCCTCTAGTCCCTTTATGAGGCTAGAGTTCGAAGTACATAGGTTATAAGATCTTAAATCACAGTAATAGCACAAATACACGTTTGGGCCCTAGGGGCGTACCAAACCATATACCAATAAAGTGGTATGCGAACCACGACTGAACTAGACACTAGGCCTAGAGCCTCTAGAAGTGCTTGGACCACAAGGAACCACCCAAGGTAGTGACACAGGGGACCCACGGGAGACGCGTGCAGTGTAAATACACAACCGCGATACGCCGTTAACTTCTATGGAGAAAGTCGGGATCGGGAAAATAGAGGAAAGGGACACTTAAACGAGGACTAGGACAAAACCCTTTGAGATCTAGGACTTTGAAGAGTCTCTACCCACGGGAGCACCGGAGTACTCGTGTTACCTCACCCAGGGAAGCCGGGTGCATAGGTGCCTTTCGGGGTCGGGTTTCGTCGTCGGTTCTTATGGCGATCTGCTGCAAAGTGCGGCTGGCGACCAGGAGAAAAGTGTCCGGGTGGATCCAAGAGTGGATCGGAGTTCTGAAGAACCTGAAAGCAGAGGGGACAGAGTCTGGGTCACTAGCCAGTGACCAGGGAGGCGATGGACAGATGCCCACCGATGTCGAGTGCTTCAGGTTCGATGACAGTCGTCTTGACTCTTCAGCCACGAGGTCCGGGAGGCGTTGTCGGCGACCAGGAGCAGGATTCGGGCTGTTGCTCGATGTCTGTCGAGTGCAGAGGTGTCGGCGACCAGATTGGACCCAACAAGCCTTGGCAACGGCAAGTCTCGAGTAAGATGTAGATCGTCGATGATGCAGACCAGCAAGGTCTGGGGAACTCACCCAGCAAAGGTAAGTGAGGGCAGGCCTGGAGCAACCAGACTGCCAAGTAAAGAAAAGATTGGCCTTCGTTAAGGGCTACTAGCCAACGGGCTAGCGACCGCGAAGGAGCCTCGTGACGCCGCACGTGGAGCTGGCTTACAGGACACTCGTGGAGTGGGGGCCAGTGATCTTCGGTGCAGGTGGTGCTGGAGGCTAGGGCTACTCGGAGCCCAAAGCACGACTTCTTGGGAGACCCAGAAGATGGTGCACTTGCAAATGTGCTCGGTGTCCAGGGGTCACGGTCTCAAGTCACCCACGATAGCCACGGGCCTCAGCTTTGCTGGGGACTCAGGGGTAGCCTCGGGGAAGTCTGAGAATCCACCTCTGGTGATGCGATGACTTCGGCGTCCGACGGGAGCTTCAGTGATGCGAACCGGACAGATGCTTCTTTGGTGCCTGCCAAGCAGGGGAGTCACTCCTTGACCCCAAGGGAGATTCTTCAGTCCTCTAATCGTGAGTAGAGCGTCGAAGGTCCAGGATTCTGTTTCAGAGTTTCGTCCAGGTATAATCTAATCTTGCTGTGGCAAGGGTTCCCCATTTTAACCAGTAAAACAGGGAGGGACTAACTCTATGACCCCACCTATGGGAGGGTCAAGGGAGGGGTGGCTACACCCACTTCCCTTTGTCCAGTTTCGCGCCAGAGCAGGGGCAGGTAGCCCCTGAGCTGGTTTGAACTGGCATATGCACAGAGGAGCCTTTTGCTCCCCCAGTGCAGGACTTCAAAGCACTCTAAGAGTGCACCCACCCAGCCCCAATACACATTATCCTGTCTGGGGAGGTGGTCACACCTCCCTGCAACAGGAAACCTATTGTCCAGGCCTCCCCTGCCGGAGTTTCGTCCAGCAGCAGGAGGCCAGACTTGTGTCTGTGGCAGCAGCATCCATTTTGTGATGCCAGGGCTTCAGAAAGAAGTTACCGGGTAAGCCAGAGTTAACATGTCTTTCCCTCTAGAAGGGTGGAATGCTACCCCCGCCGCCAGGATTGGCGGGGGGTAGTATTCCAAGATGTTTGACACCAAACACGACATGTTTAGGTGCAGCCATTCCAAAGTTAGCATTTTACCGCGAGGATATAATGCGCTTAAGAGTATATGGTCAGGCTGCACTACAAACAGCATCAGAGATGGTCTCCGAACGCTGCAGAGGGGCCCTGCTCATGCAGGGGCACCCTCTCACATAGGAACCATGCACTCTGCCTTTAGGATTGATAAGGCCTGCCTTAGGAGTGACTTATAGGTTTATATGTGTGTATGTATTTAGTGATATAGGTAACCTATATCACAGTAAGGGGTGCATGCACCACCTTACCCAGGCTGCAGTAGCAGACCTGTGGTGTCAGTTTGGATGGCCTTCCAGGGGTGGCATAATACATGCTGCAGCCCCTGGCAGGCCTCTGAGGTACCTATGCCCTTGGTACATAGTATACCATATACTAGGGACTTATAAGGGCACTCCAGATTCCAATCAGAGATGTGCCTAAGGCACATGGAAACCTTTTTACAGAGAAAGCAGATAGACTGGGGCCCTGAATAGCAGGATCCCAGTCCAACTAAGTCATAAACCAGCAAAACACCATAAAAAAAAGTGGGGGCAACCATATAGTCAGATTCCACCTTCCTACATAACCCCCCCAAACGAAAGGAGATAAGGCTAACCTTGGCCAGTTGAGCCTATATTGACTAAGTGGCCATATAAGGAAGCACCTGCACTAGCATGGTTGCCCCCTATGTTATGGTCCACTAAGCAATCCCTCACCCTAAGGGTATGAGAGGGTCTCCACCATGGGGAATCACTACCTCTGGTGTGCTTAGGTAAAGTACAAGGCTGGTGAGGTGTCTGAGTAGGGAAGTGAGTCCCTAGGAATGTTGGCCTCAGCTTCCTCAGATCACTGGTCACCATATATGCCTGTCTTTCCATGACTGAGTTGCACTTTGCTCTAAGGGTCAACCTTTGGCTGCCTACAGCTGTGGGTTGGGTCCCTTTGGATGGACTACTGGAGGGACATGGCAGGTTTGGAACCTTCTGGTCCCAGGTTTGCCCTTGCCTACCAGAGTCCTTCTGGGGGAGGTCCCTACATAAAGGTATGGGGGATCCCTCAGTGTGTAGAGGAATTTTCACCTGGCTAGGGCTACTAGACTGGGTGCCCCTAATCTGCTGATGGGGGCTTCCTCTGGACAGGGGGCCCTGGGGGTCCACTGACCTCCCTGACCTCTGCAGCCCTGGGCTGACTGAGGCAGGGTAGAGAGGGGCAGGTTACCTGCTCCAGACGGGGTACCACCTTGG
The DNA here is from genome assembly GCA_963921515.1 of Calotriton arnoldi. NCBI lineage: Eukaryota > Metazoa > Chordata > Amphibia > Caudata > Salamandridae > Calotriton > Calotriton arnoldi. The sequence goes on from CAWUFW010002798.1 coordinate 1,642,578, forward strand.
AAGGGTCCTCTGCCATCAGGGGTGTGGCCAGGCCAGGCCTGACTACCTCTGTGGCAGTTCCTTCACTAGGGGTAGGGTCAGTTCCCTGAGGAGGCTGACCCTTACCTACTGTCTGGGGGAAGAAGACTTTTCTTCAACCCTTGTGCTCTCTTTTGGGGGAGAGTGGGCCATTCTTTCAGGCTCCATCTCTCCAAATTCTTGGGCTGGGGCTGTGGCCATCACAGCCCCACTAACCTTTACAGGGACGCCCAACATCCTAAGATGGGTTTGGTGTTCCACTTCAGCCCAGGCTGAAATTTCCAGATCATTGCCCATCAGGCAATCTACAGGTAGGGTTGGGGACACTGCCACTCTTTTTGGGCCTGTGACCCCCTCCCAGCTGAGATTGACTATGGCCATGGGGTGATCTGTTCTGACACCATCAATGTTGGTCACCTGGTATTTAAACTCAGGTAAAAGCTGGTGAGGGGGACTAGTTTCCCTGCCACCATGGTGACACTAGCCCCTGTGTCCCTAAATGCCACAGCTTTCTGACCATTAATTATTGGCTCCAATCTGTACCTGCCCAATGCTATGGGACCCATGGTAAAGGTGGCAAATCCTATACCACCATCAGAGTCAGAGGAGTCTGTTGAGGGGTCCCTGTCTAAACTAGGGCCCACCTCTGTTCCTCTTGCAAAAGCACCTAACTTTTTGGGTGCACTACTCCCAACTGGAGGATTACTACTGGTAGTACCAGGAGGGGTGGTAGTAGTTGTGGGAGGAACATTTTCTTTATTGCCAATCCTGGGGCAACTGGGATCAGTTTTCCAGTGCCCAGGCTTTTTACAGACATGGCAATAGGGTTTCTTTTCAGGAGAGGAAGGAGTTTGGGACCCACCCCCAGAAGAGGAATTTTGGGGCCCTGTAGGGGACTTATCCTTAGATTTATCCCCACCTTTCTCTTAAGACTTAGTAGAATCTTTCTTCTGGTCACCACCCTGATTTCTAGTTTTTACTCTGGTTCTGACCCATTTGTCTGCCTTCTTTCCCAATTCTTGGGGAGAGGTCAGATCAGAGTCCACCAGATACTGGTGCAAAAGCTGGTTTTGACAATTATTAAGGATCTGCTCCCTCATAATCAGATTGTACAATCCTAAAAAGTCATGCACTTTGTTGCCATGTATCCAACCTTCCAGAGCCTTTGTAGCACAATCTACAAAATCCACCCAGTCTTGAGTCTGAGCTTTTTGGGTGTCTCTGAACTTCAACCTATACTGTTCAGTGGTTAGGCCAAACCCATCTATCAGAGCACTCTTCAAGACTGTGTAATTGTCAGCATCCTCTTCTCTTACAGTGAGGAGCTTGTCTCTACCTTTGTCTGCAAAGGAGAGCCACAAGATTGCTGCCCACTGCCTCTGGGGGACCTTCTGAACTTTACAGGCCCTCTCCAGTGCAGTTATCCATTTGTGGATGTCATCCCCACTCTGGTAGGGAGGGACAATCTTGTTTAGGTTTCTATGGTCATAAGACCTGTCCCTATCTCTAGGGATATTGCTGCCACCATGGGACTCTAGTCCCAACTTTCTTCTCTCTCTAAGGAGATCTAGGGATTCTCTATCTAAAGCTAATTGCTTTTTTCTGAGTTCCAGCTGAGTTTCCTCATACTGGACTAGCCTCTTTCTTCTCTCATGAGAGGATTCTCTCCTATGAGATGAGACAGAGCTCCCTATAGAGGTGCCAGAGTGGTTAGACTCCTGAGAAGGAGACCTAGACTTTCTGAGCACACTCATAATCCTTCCTGGGGGACAAAGGTGTGGTTTTCTAGATCCTCATCTTCATCTTCCCCAGAAGGGATTGGGTTTTCCAGGTCAGGGTCATTGTCACCCTCCTGGTCAGTTTCAGAGGGGGCTGGGGGTAGTGGTACCCCTGGCCCCTTCCTCATCTGCTGGCCCACCCTCTGCTCCTACCCCTCCAGTCTCTGAGGACTTACTAAGATCATAAGCCACCAACAACTCCTTGAGGTGTTGGGTGGTGGGACTTTGGCCTGTCCTTAATTTCCTCACGTTACATAAAGCTCTCAATTCCAAGAATTGGAGTGTATCATACTTGGAGGGTGGAAGCTCAATGGCTTCCTGCAAGGAATCTTTGGATCCTGCTTTTAAAGACATTACTAGTGTGGTGTGGTGTATGCACTACCTACTCTAGTGTGGCCTACTAAACTCTCTTGAGTTGTAGAAAGGGTTGTGCTATCCCTTAACACACAACTCTAAGTTCAGTAGAACTTACTGTTATTCTAAGCTTAAATTATATGTACCTTAGGTACCTTTAGTGGTTTTCAGTTGATCAATTCAATTGAGATTATCTGGTAAAACAATAGCAAGCTGGAATCCCACACGCTGCACACCAATGTGAGAAGTTGGCCTGGCATATGCTGTCCACTAATTATAGTGGGCACCGTGCACCAGTCCAAATCGACTCTTATGGTAGGTAGGTTAAAGACAACCTTATTGAAAGCTATCCTAGTGGTAGCTATGGAGAGCAGCCTTCAGGCTAAGTCTTGAAGGAATGTAAAGCAGCTTGTTTTACCAGTCTATAATCTCTTGAGTGACCAAATGAAAGAGCACCACACCAGGTATATATTCAAAATATATGTATTTATTACTAAACACACCCCTCTAGTCCCTTTATGAGGCTAGAGTTCGAAGTACATAGGTTATAAGATCTTAAATCACAGTAATAGCACAAATACACGTTTGGGCCCTAGGGGCGTACCAAACCATATACCAATAAAGTGGTATGCGAACCACGACTGAACTAGACACTAGGCCTAGAGCCTCTAGAAGTGCTTGGACCACAAGGAACCACCCAAGGTAGTGACACAGGGGACCCACGGGAGACGCGTGCAGTGTAAATACACAACCGCGATACGCCGTTAACTTCTATGGAGGAAGTCGGGATCGGGAAAATAGAGGAAAGGGACACTTAAAAGAGGACTAGGACAAAACCCTTTGAGATCTAGGACTTTGAAGAGTCTCTACCCACGGGAGCACCGGAGTACTCGTGTTACCTCACCCAGGGAAGCCGGGTGCATAGGTGCCTTTCGGGGTCGGGTTTCGTCCTCGGTTCTTATGGCGATCTGCTGCAAAGTGCGGCTGGCGACCAGGAGAAAAGTGTCCGGGTGGATCCAAGAGTGGATCGGAGTTCTGAAGAACCTGAAAGCAGAGGGGACAGAGTCTGGGTCACTAGCCAGTGACCAGGGAGGCGATGGACAGATGCCCACCGATGTCGAGTGCTTCAGGTTCGATGATGGTCGTCTTGACTCTTCAGCCACGAGGTCCGGGAGGCGTTGTCGGCGACCAGGAGCAGGATTCGGGCTGTTGCTCAATGTCTGTCGAGTGCAGAGGTGTCGGCGACCAGATTGGACCCAACAAGCCTTGGCAACGGCAAGTCTCGAGTAAGATGTAGATCGTCGATGATGCAGACCAGCAAGGTCTGGGGAACTCACCCAGCGAGGGTAAGTGAGGGCAGGCCTGGAGCAACCAGACTGCCAAGTAAAGAAAAGATTGGCCTTCGTTAAGGGCTACTAGCCAACGGGCTAGCGACCGCGAAGGAGCCTCGTGTCGCCGCACGTGGAGCTGGCTTACAGGACACTCGTGGAGTGGGGGCCAGTGATCTTCGGTGCAGGTGGTGCTGGAGGCTAGGGCTACTCGGAGCCCAAAGCACGACTTCTTGGGAGACCCAGAAGATGGTGCACTTGCAAATGTGCTCGGTGTCCAGGGGTCACGGTCTCAAGTCACCCACGATAGCCACGGGCCTCAGCTTTGCTGGGGACTCAGGGTAGCCTCGGGGAAGTCTGAGAATCCACCTCTGGTGATGCGATGACTTCGGCGTCCGACGGGAGCTTCAGTGATGCGAACCGGACAGATGCTTCTTTGGTGCCTGCCAAGCAGGGGAGTCACTCCTTGACCCCAAGGGAGATTCTTCAGTCCTCTAATCGTGAGTAGAGCGTCGAAGGTCCAGGATTCTGTTTCAGAGTTTCGTCCAGGTATAATCTAATCTTGCTGTGGCAAGGGTTCCCCATTTTAACCAGTAAAACAGGGAGGGACTAACTCTATGACCCCACCTATGGGAGGGTCAAGGGAGGGGGTGGCTACACCCACTTCCCTTTGTCCAGTTTCGCGCCAGAGCAGGGGCAGGTAGCCCCTGAGCTGGTTTGAACTGGCATATGCACAGAGGAGCCTTTTGCTCCCCCAGTGCAGGACTTCAAAGCACTCTAAGAGTGCACCCACCCAGCCCCAATACACATTATCCTGTCTGGGGAGGTGGTCACACCTCCCTGCAACAGGAAACCTATTGTCCAGGCCTCCCCTGCCGGAGTTTCGTCCAGCAGCAGGAGGCCAGACTTGTGTCTGTGGCAGCAGCATCCATTTTGTGATGCCAGGGCTTCAGAAAGAAGTTACCGGGTAAGCCAGAGTTAACATGTCTTTCCCTCTAGAAGGGTGGAATGCTACCCCCGCCGCCAGGATTGGCGGGGGGTAGTATTCCAAGATGTTTGACACCAAACACGACATGTTTAGGTGCAGCCATTCCAAAGTTAGCATTTTACCGCGAGGATATAATGCGCTTAAGAGTATATGGTCAGGCTGCACTACAAACAGCATCAGAGATGGTCTCCGAACGCTGCAGAGGGGCCCTGCTCATGCAGGGGCACCCTCTCACATAGGAACCATGCACTCTGCCTTTAGGATTGATAAGGCCTGCCTTAGGAGTGACTTATAGGTTTATATGTGTGTATGTATTTAGTGATATAGGTAACCTATATCACAGTAAGGGGTGCATGCACCACCTTACCCAGGCTGCAGTAGCAGACCTGTGGTGTCAGTTTGGATGGCCTTCCAGGGGTGGCATAATACATGCTGCAGCCCCTGGCAGGCCTCTGAGGTACCTATGCCCTTGGTACATAGTATACCATATACTAGGGACTTATAAGGGCACTCCAGATTCCAATCAGAGATGTGCCTAAGGCACATGGAAACCTTTTTACAGAGAAAGCAGATAGACTGGGGCCCTGAATAGCAGGATCACAGTCCAACTAAGTCATAAACCAGCAAAACACCATAAAAAAAAGTGGGGGCAACCATATAGTCAGATTCCACCTTCCTACATATACAAGCTTTAAATGTAAGGAAAAGATGTTCCTGATCCTGTTATTGGCACACTAGACACGCCACTAATTTTATTGGTGCGACCATTAGCAACGAAAATGGAATCAAACCCTGATAGTTTGTTATGTGACGTCACTTCTGAGAACACCCAAACTGCGGGCATATTTACAAGGGGATATCGCCGCAGAACGTCACTTTTAGCGACGTTCTGATGGCAATATGCCCTTCTCCATATTTATAAATTGCATTAAGCCACTTTTTGTGGCTTAACGCTACCTTGTAAATAAGGCCCCTTTACACGCATCACTCAGTGTGAGAGGAGCGTGCAATGAGTGTTGTTGTGGGCGTTCCACAGCAGCACCCATTCAGTCCTTTTGACCCTGCCCCAGATTTACAAGGAGGTGTAAATCTGAGGCAGCGCCAAAAACGAATGCCATGCAAGAGCAGGCACTAGAATAGCGATCCGAGGAGAAATACTTTTATTTCGCCTCCTTTTTGCTTTTTCTTGTATGCTGTCTGCAGCACACATAGAAAGAGCAAAATGCCATTAATGATTGTTTATGTGCAGGAAGGTGTCCCTTCCTGCACATAAACAATCATTAAATAATGACGATTTGCTACTTCTACTTGTGCTGCATTCGGCAGCAGACACAGAAGTAACAAATCACCATTAGTGATTGTTTATGTGCAGGAAGGGACACCTTCCTGCACATAAATAATCATTCCCTGCAATTCAGGCACCCTTGCAACTATGGTGCAAGGGTGCCTGCATAGGCGCTAGGCAGCTAATTTTAGCGCCAGCGCTAGGGAAAACACAGGGGTGGGCCTTCTTCTTGTGAATACAGCGCATCCCTGCATTTTGAAAATATCGGAGCGCGGCGCTGCCAAATTTGGTGTAGCTCAGGGCTCCGACATTTTCTTGTGAAAATGCCCCCTGGTGTTTTGCTGCTGTGATTGCACACTGTGGTGAATCAGCTGGTTTCCTGTTTTCACAACTTCTCCAGGTCTTTAGAGACCCGAGGGAAGTGGCTAAACAAAGCCACCAAAAGAAGGTGGTGGAGTGGCCAATGGCCAGATCTTTCTACGGGCCACAGCCTCTATTTACCGGGCTAGAAACTCCATCCTCCTGAGTCTACAACCATGTACAGATCTTGCCCTTCTTAGTAGAAGATCATCCCAGACTCTCCTCCTAATCCTACCACTCCCTCTTCTCATGCCTGTGACGCTGGCAGGAGAGAAGTGTGTCCATGGTGATTGACGTGAGAGGGGGAGGGGATGTGCCATGGGACACATCCACTCTCTTCTCTTACCAGAAATACTCCTTTATACTCATGCCGAAGTAGCAGGGAGACAGACAATTGGAAGTAAGAGGAAAGGTGACATTATGTTTCTTGGGCAATTCACGTATGTGGTATCCCTGATGTAGGCGCTCATATTAATGGTACCCAGTAGCTGAAGCCCCCTGATAGGATATGTCATTCCTCTGCCTCCAATCATCAACTGTGTGAAGAAAAAGTGTCTGTGAAAACATTTAGGGTGCAAAAGGGAATGTTCTGGAATAGATTGACTCCATTCGTTTTGAGTTTCTAAAGTGTTCCGTATACATGTGTGCCAAGGGAAGACAATGACACTATCTTTTCTTATTCACTGTGGACGTGTTTGCTGCCAACCCATCATTATGAATGGACTGGAAAAATTCCAGGTATTTCCATTACAGAATTACCATTACTAGGAGTCTGGTTAATTCTAGGGAAAGGGGATAATGGGTTCCGCTTAGGCCTGGGCAATATTTCCATTACACCGGCATACTCGAGTAATTTCTTTATGGCTCAGTCCTGCAAGAGAAGGGATTCTTCCTATCTGACACCCCCTTCCACAGTTTGGTCCTCTAGAAATGAGCATTGCAAGGAGATGTCCTGAGACCAAAAAACATTACAATCAGGAGTCCTCTCAGTGGTGGCTAGAAGGGAATGGGGGTAGCGGGTTGAAAACAATATAATATTTTAATAAAAGCACTTATCTCTTCTGCCGTCTCTCCTCTGTCATCTTTCCGCTTCTGTTCCTGACTCCGAGTCCGGAAGCAGGAAGCACACAGGCTCCCCTAAGCCAATCACGACGCTGGTGTCACCATGACAGCAGTGTCATGATTGGTCTGAGTGCCGTGGTTTGACGCTCAGACAGGGAGTGGGAGCCTGTGCGTATTCTCCACCCAGGCTGTACAATACAGCCGGTGGAGAACTTGCAAAGTGCACATGACTGTTTGTCCGGGCTAAGACGGCCGGCCAAACCGTCTTGCGCACTTACTGTTCACAAACCACTCCTCCTCCCTGTGGCATCAGCCCCGCCCTGCCCTAACCTAGCCCCTGTAGCTACGATAGATGAAATGATAATAACCTTGTTATTATCATTTTATTTTCCCCTTTTCCACTGCTCTGAGCACAGTTGGGCGATGCTCCTCTGCCTTAGTGGAGGTGCCGCCTCTGAGTCCTCTTCACCAAGATGTTGCTCCTATTTCATGGATATACCTCAAAGTCAATGGCCTCCTATTACTACTCTGGCCTCAATGCCACCTTTGGATCCAGTGCAAGTCTCGGAAAAATTGCAACCAGAGTTTCCGGGCAACATCAGCAGATCCACAACAATCAGCAGCTTTTACGCTAGTCATATTTTCAAACTTCTGCTCTGCTCTTCATTTTTTTGGTGCACTTTCCGGCCGCAAGGAGCATTTGCGCCCTCCAATTAAACCTCTGTTGATGGCTTCTGCCCTAATGCAGGCACACCCTGCTTGGATCCACCCCAAAGCCACCTTGTGATGCTGCTCCAGATATGTCATATGTAGCCGTTGGTGCAGCACTCAATGTCTTCTGCACCATTTCTCAAGTCGACTTTTGAAAATATAGGCTATTTTGACAGAGGCAAGGGAAAAGGTTATGGTCTCTTTTCAGCATGCCCCATTGAGTGAGCCTTTTCCCATGGCTCAACACTTTGCCACGAATAATGCCCTCTTTTGGTCAGACACTGATGTCAGTCAGATGGCCACAATTGTGCACAATGCTGAAAACAACGATGAACAAAAAATTAAAAGGAGCATGCAATTTCTTAATATATATAACTTGATTCAAAGTACAATAGGACACAGCAACCAATCACATCCAATGATATTCATTGGGAGTCTTGTTCGTCTATATCAAATCTGCTTTATTGGAGTTTATTACATATGCACATCAGCCCAGCCTAGCCTAAACAATGATAGCCAGGCAGATAATCTCCATCCTTCATATTAGACTTGTGCTGATCTCTACATTGATGTGCAGAATGCCTGTGGGCTGGATGTGTCCACTGAAATGGTTGGACTATTCCTCCGGCCCTCCTACCATGGAGGTTGCCTCTTTTATAGAGGGGACACCCACACAGAAGCTGTGGCATACTGTTGATGAGTTGAAGATTAGCTTGCTTTCCTACCATTTAACAAGGCCTTTTTCTATCCAGATCAACCTTCATTGTTCATCCTTCACATGCCATGATTCAATTCCTGCAGGTTAAACCTCTACTTCCTCCTTCTCCGTACATCATGCCCCTTTAGGACATGAATTTGCTTCTCACTTTTTTGATCATTTCGGCTTTTGAGCCCTTGCACATCTATTCTCTGACACTCCTTACTTGGAAGATGGATTTTCTTATTGCTGTCACCTCAGCTCTGTGTGACATATTCTTGTCAGACAAGCTGATGCTTCAGATGAGGGAATTGTTTCGGCTTAAGGAAGTGTCTCTGTTTCCAAATAGATATTCGATACCCTTGCTAACATTCTTCCCTCCTCTGCATCTAGCCAAGGAGGAAGAGAAGTTGCATTGCAAGGATCCTCAGCAAGCCCTAAGCTTTCACATATACAGAAATCAGACCCATCATATTGATTACCATCAGTTTCTTGGTTTTGAAGATGCCAAAATACAGGCAATGCCGTGTAGTAGAAGATATATTCCCCCCTGGATTATTTTGTAGTATTCCGTTCGTAAGAATGAACTAACTGCTTGCATCAATGCACTTTTCACCAGGGCGAAGCCTGCATTCTCACCTCTGTCTAGGAATACTATTGAGCTGGATATCTGTCGGGCTGTGATGTTGGTTTTGGTCCAAATCTCCAGCAAGCACTACTTTCTTGACTCCCAAATCCCAGCTCCTGGTCATTTTGCCAAGTCTGTGATGCAAGACTTTTTGATGTAATCATCTCCTCAGACCCATATTCTCGGTGGGACTGCTTGGATACTGATTCATGTGATGAGATTATCGGTGGGTAGATTAACCATTAGAAGAACAAGTTACTTTCCTTTGATAATGATCTTATATGTGCGTACTCTATGATTTCTCACCACCCACCGGTCTCTGCTTTCTAATGAGCAGTCTCTTGGTTACAAATTTTGGTCGGTTTTTGACCACTTCAATCAATTTCAGTCTTGTTTTGCCATTTGAAGACATGGAACTTATATCAGTACACAGGGTGATATCATATATGGCTCTATGGCATCATATTCAGGGGAGGACTCAGAGGCGTGGTTGCACTCATGCATTGGAACTAGTGAACTGTTGCTTGTTTTGTGGTTCTAGTCTGGCACACATGAAGGATTCATGAGGTGAGTAACAGCTGGTAGGTAGAGCACCTACTCAGCCGCGGCCCGTGCAGGTAAGAGCGGTGGGGCCAGGTTGTGGGGGATTTGACAGACGACCACGAGGGGAAATTAAATAAATGATTAATTTTCCCTCATCGTCATCTGTAAAAATCTCCCCCACTTGGCCCCACCGCCCCACCGCCCTTACCTGCACGGGCCGCGGCTGCACCTACTAGGAAAACAGTGCAGGTGGGTAACCTATTCTTCTTCAAGATTAAATCTGAAAATGAATGGACCTCCAATGAAATCTTTTATACAGCTGTCATTTGTACAATGTTGGTTGGCAGGTTTCAGAAATGTTTTGCTGATGTCATTTCTTATATGGAAGTAACATACCATGGCCCTGTCCACATCAGTAAAACAAGATATTCACAAGCCAGAAAATCAGAATCACTCTCAGATGTGACATGTGTTGCAGAACAGGCCATGACAGGGATGATGGAACTAGAGGAGATTCCCACTCTGGGGCAGCTGTCTTCTGTCCAGAAAAGTAAAAATCAAGGCCTCCAAGGCAACCCAAAAACGACCTCAATCACCCCCGTTTCTGACCTTTTTGAGAAACCTCTGGAGTCCTAAAAGGGGCACGGCTGAGAAGAGGGTTAGTCTGGTAAAGAACATCTAAGGCAAGCACAGACAGTTACCTGCTGTTACTAGCAAACATGCATGGGGGAAGGTGCCGATAGATAATGAACACCATTATGAATTTTCAGAGAAAGAAAGTAAATATTTGGCTTATCAAACTAAGAAGAAAGACTGCTGTATTAGAAATAAGCAGGTCAAGAGTGGTAACAGTACTAATTTGGAGAAAGGTGAAGCATTTCATCAGTTTTCTACAAAGCTGTGTGCACAGGAGTCTTCCTACTGCGAATCTGGAACTGATATTTAAAAAAAAAGCTAAAATCTTCACAAATGGCTGAGGTTGAGTTAGACGCAACCTTCCTGCAGAAGTTTCCTGTGTACTTTAGAGCCCACAAAATGACAAGGTGTCACGTTCAGATGGCCTACCTACTGCACACAACGATGTGGCAACAAATTGGAGACCATTGTGATGGGTTTGTAGAGAAGTGCCGAAAATCTGGGTCATACCCCCTCACGGCGGACTATGGCAATTTATCATTGTTCCTGAAGAATAATGAAGATCCAATGGCGCGGTCGTCCTACCACCTTTTGCCAAACTGAATTAGGACTCAGATCTCTAAGTTAAGGTTTAATGGAATCCTATCTTGGATAATACCTGCAGATCCGCAAAACAGGCAACAATTGTGTATTTTTTCTTGTGTGGCTGTTTCCAGCCCATATAGCAAACCAATTCCTACAGTTCTGATTGACACCAAAAAAGTCTTTGAATTTGGTAACTGCAGCACTTAAAATTTAAATCCTTGCACAAATTGTTTCTGCAGTGCAAGAATTATATACCACTCTTTGCCTACTTTGGCCGTCATTATCAGTCATCCGGTATTCCCACTTTGGTAGAAAAAAAGTGGAATTTTTGGCTACAACCTGATTATGTGTGGTGTGGCTTCAACAGGCCTAGCACTCCAAGAAACAGTAACCCTACATTTATTTGCACCAGGAACAAGTCCTCCAAGTCATACCTGTAGGTCCTCAGGAAAATGCCTGGAACTACAGGTTCAAATGTAGAAATTGATGCAATTACAGCGATTCCAACATTTTATGTCCTATTCCACAGGGGCGTTTAGACAACCCAATTGTGATCCAGGGAAAGGCCACAGATTGGAATTACCAATACCGATAGTATTGATAATGCCAGGTGCAGTATTTTTGTCCAGGAATATTGGGGTATTTGTAATGGGGCCTTTAGCCCTACATCAACGGGTTGGACCACTGATGCAAGTTGGAAATGGATCTGGCCAGGACGGCCCCTCCACTATTCTTTTTGGTGCTGAGAGTGGTGCAGAAAGAGGGCAAGGTCTAAAGAAATTAGTCTTCTATGTAATGGTTTTGGCAAAACATATAATAAGTAGAAAATGGACGGATGTGCTCCCCCCAAGGTGTGTGTGCCCCCCACGGGCTGTCTGGTTGAAGGGAACTAATGGATATGACAACCTACTCCTTGGCGAGAAAAGTCAAACTTTTGGCAACCTATGACAGATGCAATAACTCGTGGCAGAGTTTAGATCTTGCATAAAAATCGGCTGTTCAGTGATTACACCATTTGGAGGCTTATGGAGTTCCTCCAGAGGTCCATCTGTACGACCTTGTCCGACTGCTTTATGGGGCTGTTTCCAATGCACTAATTAAAGATATGGCTAGAGGGAGGCCAACTCAGATAGACTTGGCCGACTTTAAGGCTAACATCACTTTTTTGAAGGTGAAGAGGTAAAAAAAAAGAAAAGAAAAATATTAACTACTGTTCATATTCTGACAAATATTTTCAAAAAATTGAGAAGAAGTGGAGACACAAAGCTTGGAGGCTTATCCAGGTCTAATTTTAAGTATTAGTATCGAGCAACATGATACAATGATAAACAGTTTTTGTTGGTTCTTGCAGATGCTTGGATACAAGTTGCTTCCTACCTGAAGGATTTATAATACTCACGGGTGCCTGTACAGATTCAGCTCACCAAGGCTCATCAGAAGGGTATTAGGCGGAAGTGCCAGGTGTGGTATGATGTTAGGAGAGTTCTGCTTCCTGGAATTTGCAGGAAAAACCCCAGTATGGCAGAATATCAAATTAGCAGTATTATAGAAACCAGCAGATTGGGTTTTATTGAAGCTACATTTCGGGACAACAGATCTGAATCAGGATGGTAACTCTATTAAGTCATTTTTTTGTGCTTACAGAAGAGTAGAAAAATAGAATTATGCTTCTACAATACAAGCAGATTATCGCATACCTTAAAACACTGCCTCTTTTAGGATTTGTTTTCCATTTTGGACTGTTTGGAATATTGTTTTTTATTCCGTCGTATGGAAAAGTGAATTTTGACTCCACTCTGCAAAATTTCATAGAATCGTGAACAGTCAGTGGGGAATCTGTGCAGTTTGTGTGGTTCTCTCTGGACAAAAAGGTCCAGGGACAACAACGTATACCACACAAACTGCCCAGATGATGGGCAGTTCTGGCACCTCATGTCATTGTCTCTGCACCTCCCTTTGCCAGGGAGAACCAATCTAACTGCACAACTGTGTGAAACTCTGCAATGTGCCCTTTTCTCAGTTTCGCCTGTGGAGCGAATCTGATTGATTTTATAGCCCAATTTAGCTCCACAAGCAGACTGAAAAATGGGTATATTTCACCTGTTGGCAATTTACAAAATAATTTTTCGTAATCACATTTTAAGTATAAGTTGGGACACTACAGTTCCTTTCCTACTTCTCTTCTCCGTCAACTCGTTTGATCCCCTGTCCTCACTGCTTCTAAGCTGTATATAACAATCTTGCTCCCTCTCCTCAGTTGACCCAAGGCTACATTGTGTTAGATCATTACTTTTAATTCCGTTGATAGTTTTACCGCCTTCTTTCACCCTCCCAATTTTATCTCTTTCAGTACTCAATACTGAACGCTGTGGTTTATCCTCTAAAGATTCCAGCTGAAGCTTTTATTACATTGTTCAACTTTGAAATTTTTTTTTGCAATTTTTTTTTCTTCAGTTTTAACATTGTGCAAGCTCCGCCCAAAGGTATTATAGCACTTTGCACGCGCACCAGAGTACATTACACAATGTCAGATTTCTTTTTTCTCTTTTAGGCACAGGAAGATTACAGGGCATATTTATGAGGCCCTTTGCATCACTGTGAAAAATGAAAGTTATTAAGCCACGCGGCTATCTTGCGTGGCCCTGCGTGGCATCATGAATCTCGAGTAATGTAACACAGCGGAAATTGTTGCGTTGCATTGCTCTGTGCTGGGGAGGCATTTCCGTGGGTGTTACTTGGGTGTTCCCAACGCAACATCCATGGATTTTGACACATTCCCAGTTTTACAAGAACAGGTAAACCTAGGAATACACTAAAAAGATACGCCTCCCCAGGAGAGGTTTAATGAGGAGAAATATCTTAATTTCTCCTTGTTTTTTATGCTGCAGCACAGATAGAAAGAGGAAAAAGCCTCTCAGTATTGTTTTTGTGCAAGAAATAACCCTGCATGCAACACAGGTACCCTTGCGCAAGGGTGCCTGCGTTGGCACTAGGCAGCCCATTGTGCGCCAGAGCAGGGTAAAGGGCCGGAAAGCGACATATTGCCTTAAATACAGTGCATTCTTGCCCTTTCCCAGTAACACAGCGCAGCAAGGTGACATGCTGCGCTTTGCCACCTTTTCATAAATATGGCCCTAAGTGACTTGCTCAGAATTAATCACAGGATGTTGAGCTGAGGCCAGGACTCAAACCTTGTTCCCCAGTTCCAAAGTTGGCTGCCCTGACCACCAGGCCACATCCCATCTCCTTGTTCCCTATTCCATGTGAGAGCTGCATTCATCTCAGATGTTGCTATGTTTAGCACTTAAATACCTCAGTTGAGTAGCACTTTATAAAAATGCAAAATAAAATAAATTAAAAGTGGTGCACATGATATACAAACTAAAAGTTTAAAAGTATGTATCTACAAATGTATTCCTACATTCAAATCTAGCACAAGATTCAAATTAGTCTGCATCAACGTGTTTTGAAGCTTATAAACCACCATAATCATTTACTTTATTTTGCCATAAGAATTAGTTCTGTGCTAAGAATAAGCAAAAATCCTGGAGTACCGCACAATCACAAAAACTTTCGATATTTCACATTATGTGGTTTTGATTCAACTTTACTTGTTGGAGATTACTTAATGCAGAACATTTTCTGCTCAAACCAATCTCCTACCAGTATCTTAGACTTCTTTTTACATGACGCATGCCCTTGTGTGAAAATGTCATACAAAATACCTGCAAATCACATTCCATGCCAAAAGCTAAGGGCCTCATTACAGTGGCCATTGCTGCGGGCAGGTGACCGCCCTGCAAGACGTCGGTAGTCCCGCCCGCCCCATTACGATACGACCGCCGTGCTATCTGTTGTAAAAATGCCTTTTTCTGCTGCGGTTTCTGCTGCGGCCCAGAAAAGGGCACATTTCAAACATCCATACAATGTGGTGCCTGGCACAAAGTGCATCGATGTTTGGGGGGCCCACATGTGCCTCCTGGCCACTTAGCTGTGGCCCATGGGGGATGGGGGCCCTGCTTGGGGCCCTCAAAACCCTTTCCGACAGCCTTTTCATGGCAGTGGGACCGCCATGAAAAGGCTGTGGGAAATGGACGTTCTAAACCCTACGGCGGTTCCATTGTTGGGATTAGTGTCCGACCCCTGCCCCGACAGGCTCCTTGAGCCCATAGAAGGCGGCGGTCTGTCCTCCAGACCGCTGTGGTCTGACCCTCCACATCATAATGCGGCGGTCAAACCTATGGCGGACCCACCAACATCAAAATGAGGCCCTAAGACTCATGCAATTTTACAAAAGTTCCAAGAAATGTTGTGAAATTTCATAGAACCAAAATTACACAATTTTACACATCGCTAATAAGGATCAGTTGGATTATTGGTGTGCCACTTTCTGACTGCGGAAAAAAATATACATAAAATAAATAGTGCATGAAATCTGTCTTTTTGTCTATGAAGAATAGGAAAGAATACGTTTGTCTGTCTTAAGGTTATTGTAAACATTTGATTTTTTACCTAATATGACAGTCTATCACCTCTTGTTAGAGTACAGTTCAATATATTTTGTATAGAGCCTAAATTAACCGATTTCAGTATGCTTGTCAAGACTCAGAAGAAGCAGAATATACTATTTTTATAAATTGGCCAAGTAACTGACAGAACTTTCCCTTTTTCTGCAAGTATTTCATATCCTGATCCCCACAAATGGAATATTTTCAAACTTTTTACTCCGAAATACACAACTAGCCTGCAAATCGGAAGACAGCCCACTGTATTCAATCACAAGATACGGACGATTAGATAAAGACTAAAGGCACTGGAAAAGGTGTAACAATAACCCACATTTTGAGTGGCCTGGTATTCCAGTTTTGGTAGAAAATTGGAGCTTTCAACCAAAATGAGTTTGTACATGGAGTGGTTTTACCACCCCCTGTATTCCCAGCTGCAGCAGCACCACATTGTTTACTGAGGATGAATCCTCAAGTTCATACCTGGAGGACTTTGTCCTCCTTAAATGGGTTCACATGGGGTAAGCAGTGCTGTATATGTTATGCCCAATTTCATAGAGTTCTACCGGGATTCGACTTATGATACGCAGTAATACCGGGCATGGAATTTCCAATACTCCTGGTAATCATTATATGTAGATCTGTTCATGAAAATAGCTCAAAAGGGAATACTCCAAAGAACTGAATTGAAAATCTTTTGCTTCCTGCAACAAATCTATAAACAAAAAAAGTTAAAGATCAGTTATGGTTATACAAAAAAACCTGAAACCCCCCTGAAATTTACTAGTTATGGTTAGCTTTGCAAACCTTAGCTGAGATACCTGCCATGCAAATCATAACTCGCTCATCACATGTATGATTGTTTAAATACATTTCAGAGTTTTTTTTAAAGGTGGCATGGACCAAGGCTGAATATAACTTCATATTAGTTGTGTTTTTTATATGGAAAGTTTTTTCTTGGTTGTTGTTTGGATACACGTTTTGGGTATGTGGTAGGAATGGTCTTGAATGATAACACCTCTGTATCATGTTGTTGTGCATGGCCCTCAGCTGTGCATAGCATGGCTGACTGCAGAGGCTGGCCACATGGTAGGCCCTGTGCCAACCCACCTTGCAGCTAATGACTGCTGCACGTAGCCTGAGTCATGTGTCACATTGGTTTTCCAAAGGTAACCAACCTTCCATGCGGCCAAACAACAGATGCACATGCAGTTTGCATGTTAAATCCATTTCTCATATCTCAACTTTCATGCAACTCTGTCATATGATGCCAAAGTGACTAGCAAATCAAAGCCTTATTGATCCCTCCGGTAACCTCTCTCCCTTTTCTGACATCATTAGAACCAGAAATCCATGCACTGGGCTTAACTTGCTATCCATCTGCAATATTTCATACAGATGTATTGAACATCATCTAAGTTATCAGCCAGTGAACAGCATTTTGACTACTCTCCTCTCTTTAACCTCCCGCTCCCTTAACTGATCTCATTAAAACCTGAAATCTATGCACTAGGTTTAACTTGCTAGCACTTAATTGATTTGCATGACAATCAAAATATTAGAAGTAGGCTAAACATGCAAAGTGTATGCCAATTGTTGTGCAGACTTGTGAAACAGCTACAAAAGGATTTTTTAGCCCTCCCATTAATTTTTACCCTTCTTGCTGGATCTGTCTGAAACCTAAGATTCCTACACTGAACTTAACTTGCTAAAATCCTGCCAAGTTCCATGCCTATCCAGCAAATTATTAGACATAGCATCGTTGGCGTGATTTCCCCTGTTTTTGTGCTTCTGACCTCCTGTTTTTTGACTATGTGCTGCATTTTGTTTTTGCTGGCTTTAGGACTCTGGGCACTTTACCACTGCTGACCAGTGCTAAAGTGCAAGTGTTCCCTGTGTACATTTTATTGGTTTATCCATGATTGGCCTATTTGATTTCGTAGCAAGTCCCTAGTAAAGTGCACCAGGTGTGTCCAGGGCCTGTAAATCAAATGCTACTGGTGGGCCTGCAGCTCTGATTGTGCCACCCACATGAGTAGCCTTGCCAACATGTCCCAGACCTGCCACTACAGTGTCTATTTGGGCAGTTTTAAACTGCCATTTTGACCTAGCAAGTGCAGCTACTTGGCAGGCCCAAACTTTCCTTTTAATTCATCTAAGTCACCCCTAAGGTAGGCCCAAGGCAGCCCCAAGGGCAGGGTGCAGTGTATGTAAAAGGTAGAACATGTGCTGTTGTGTTTTACATGTCCTATTATTGAAATACTGCTAATTTTGTTTTTCACTATTGCAAGGACTATCTCACCCATAGGGTAACATGGGATTGCCTTGAAATATCTTTTAAGTGTAATTTCCCATTGGTAGCTGATAGAGATTTGGAGTTTGGGGTCTCTGAACTCACAATTTAAAAGTGCATCTTTTAGTGAGGTTTCTGTGCCTCTGCCTGTTTGTAGAATCCACGTCTGAGTTAGGATGACAGTTGGGCTCTTGTGCATTCACTCTAGACTGTAACACAAAGGAAGCTGAAGGTGTGCTTTGCATATCCTGATGGGCCATCGCCAGGCTGATGAACCTTCCTAAGCTAGAGTGGTGGGAGGAGTTGTCACTGACACCTAAATAGGGCTTTGTCTGTCCTCACACAAAACTTTTTCCACCCCTCTGTAGTGTGTCTGGAGGCAGGTCAGGGAAAGGCAGGGTCTTGTGCCCTACAAAGACTTACCTTGAAGTTTGCCTACTTCACAGGCAGAAATGGGTATAAGTATTGGACCGCTGACACTCTCATATCAGAACACTTCTTCACTAAAAGGCATTCTGCCAGGAATAAGAGCTGGATGCTGTAGGAGGGACTGTCACTGCCTGTTGCTTTGTTGTGCTGGCCTGCTGCTTGCTGCCTCTATCCCGGGAGTGAAAGGACTGGACTTTGCCTTCTGTATCCTGCTTCCAAGGATCTCCATGGGCTTGTGCATGCTTGCCTCCTGTTAAGAAGTCTCATGGCCATGAAAGACTTCATCTACCACTGCCTGGGCTCTTCTGCTGAGAGCCCTGACTTGCCAAGTGGTGCCAAATCCAGTGCCTGGGCCCTTGGAAGTAGAATCTGGTGAGCTAAAGAGAAAATCCATGCATCGACTCTCAACGCCCATTTTCTTGATGCGGCACCGCCGTGTGGCTAAAGAATTGAATCACTGCAGCCTGAGTCCCTAGCACTGTGCCACCAACGTCCGTTGCACCCGCTCCGACTCTGATGCAGCCCCTGCTTTGCCGCTGAAAAATCAAGGCATCACCTGTTCGCGACTGTGAAATCGGCACAGTGCCTGCTTTGCCATGGCCGCCTCGACACAGCACATCCGTATTTTTGACACTTCGTCCCTTGACGCTGTCTCTTTATCGACATCGCCCAACAGTAAGGACCAGAGGCCACTTGTCTGGAGATCGATGCCTCACCTCCCCTTCCAGTAGGGAGCTGACGCATCACGTACGCTGACAGTAAGGAACCGACTCATCACCTACCCTGCCTAGCAGTAAGGAACTGATGCATCACCTCCCCTGGCAGTAAGGAAAGAACACATCACCTCCCCTGAGACTAAGGAACCGATGCATCGCCTTGCTTTTCAGGCATCTCAACTCCCCTGCGCCTGTTTGGTCTTTGAATTTTGTTGCATCGAAGATAGTTTGTGCTAAAAGAAACACATCCATAGATTTCTATGGACTGGACTTATTTAACCTTTGAAAAGTGATACCTTTACTTGTGTATGTTGGATATATGTTGCTTTGGTCTTGTTTTATTCAGGTAAATATTGGTTATTTTTCTAAACCGGTGTGGACTCATTTTGTAGTGCTTTCACTCTGTTACTGTGTGCGTATGTACAAATGCTTTACACATTGCCTCTGAGATAAGCCTGACTGCTCGTGCCAAGCTACCAAGGGGGTGAGCAGGAGTTCTCTTAGCTGTGTGACTCCCTTACCCTGACTAGAGTGAGGGTCCCTACTTGGACAGGATGCAAACCACTGCTAACTGGAGACCCCATTTCTAACACACATGATAAACGTTTTATGTCCCCAGTTTTAACTTTGTTCTGACTTGAGAGATCTGCACAAACGTTGCCATAACCACAGAAGACTAAATATGCTATATATTTGCCCAATGTCCTGTGAATTATTCAAAGGATGCCACAGTTATTAGCAAGTGAACACCTTTATGACTGCCTTTAAATTGTGCCCTCTTTGATGAATTGGCACAAGTGTTTAATTTGAGCCTGTGGTTTCCGGTGCTCGGTACCGGCACTTATTTGTCAACACCGGGACTTATGACTTGCTGCCACATGGTGGCGCTGTATATCAAATTTAGAGTTCAGGCCAACATTTATTTATTTGTTAAATATACAGTAAAATGAGTAACACCTGCCACCCAAGCCATTCTTATAGCATTGGGGGCATGGAATAGTCTGAATTGTCACACTTGTAGGAGTGTGATGGTTAGTAGTTATATTGGTACTGTCATTGCAGCGCTGGCAGGGCAATAGGTGTCACAAGCTGCAGTTGCCTCCTGAAGAGGGCCCTGGCACTTATTTTTTTACAAATTAAGCACTGAGGCACAAATTTAAAAATACCACGGGTAAGACAAAATGCTAAGCAACTGCCAGATTTTGTGCAAATTCATCAAAGGTGTAAAAAAATGCTTCAACTATAAAGATAGATCTAACTTTTAAACACTTTAAAGACCACCTAACACACATTCTTGTAACACTAATTTTCTGTGTTTTTTTGTAGTGGGGAACAAATGAAACACAAAACAGCAAAGTACACTAAAAAGAACTGATTATATGAATTTTTAAGGTTTGAATTACAAATAGCACCAAAAGCACAAAGCGCCAACTGGGGTTCTCTGGTCACGACAGACAGGATCAAAGTCGAACGCTAAGGGCAACCGCAATGGAGCCTGATTAGGATATAGGACCCAGGTTCATCCTTTGTAGTTTGCCTTTAGATTTAGAAAAGTTTATAAACAAAAAGTGGTTGTCGACGAGTTGTTGACAGGGCAATTTGCAAGCTGGAAGTTCTGATTGAGCAGAGGCAGTGCCCAGGAGGGCCTCTATGTCGATCAGATGCTGCTCAGTGCCTGTCTCGATGAAGTCCTCTAGTTTGGACTTAGAAACTTTTCTGCAAATCAGATTTCCTTCAGCCAGGCAAACCAGCAAGTTAAAGCTGATGGTGATTCAACAGCTTTAATGCCAATCCCGGTCTCTGTCAGTTCTCCAGCCAGAAAGGTGGTGAAAAGTTTCTAAGCCCCATTTCTTGCAGTTTGAGGACATGGGGAATACAGTCTAACACTAACACCAGCCAATGGTCCAGGACCTGGGTAGCACCATTTGGGGGTTAGTAATCACTCTTAACAGAGGGCAGCAGCAGAGTCCAGGGCAGG
Organism: Calotriton arnoldi; assembly: GCA_963921515.1. Classification (NCBI taxonomy): domain Eukaryota; kingdom Metazoa; phylum Chordata; class Amphibia; order Caudata; family Salamandridae; genus Calotriton; species Calotriton arnoldi. The sequence continues at coordinate 1,663,472 of CAWUFW010002798.1, forward strand.
CCCAGTTGGAACTCGTCAGCTGGGCAGTTGCAGATCAAGTATCCTCTGGAAACATGTTGTGTCCCTGTAGCTCAAGCAGGAGGTCAGCCAACTGGCCCTTGGACTCACTTCTGGGTTCCTGGGTTCAAGGCAGGCAGGTTCAGTCTTTCTTCAGGTTCTTCAGATAACAGGGAAGTCCTTTTTATGATTCGTAATATGTCCAGTGGGGTCCACGTTTATGTCCAATACCAGCCTGTAGGTGTAGGACAAGCCTTTGTCCACCCCTAAACCAGTTCTGTTCAGTTCCTCTACTCCCACTGGGTTTTGTGCCAGCCTGACTAGAGAGACAAAGGGAAGGCAGGCCTAGATGTAAGCCTCATCTGCCAGTGACAGAGTAGGCAGCCTTTAAGCTCAGTGAGGGGCTGTGAACGCCCCCAAGCAATCCTGTTACGGGAGGAGCCCCCCCCTCCCCACACTCAGAGCCCTTTGTCCAATGTTTGGGAGCAATACACATCTCACTATAGGGGAGCCATCAGGCTCAAATGAGAGCTGGACATTGGCAGGAAAACCTTTTTGGTTTTAGGCAGGAAAATGACAAGTTTCTGAAAGTGTCATTTCCAAAAGAATAATATAAAATCCGACTTGGCCATTAAGTTGAATTTTAAATTACTATTAAAATGAGTCATTGAACCAGTTTTCTAGCTATTCCCAAACTGAATTTAGCACCAGTGTTAACTTATGGGAGAGCTAGCCATGCCATAGTGAAAAACGGCTTTGGAAGATTTTCACTGCCAAAACATGCAAAACATCAAATATATATGTCCTATTTTTAAAATACTATGTGCCCTGCCCTAAGGGCATTTAGGACCTACCTTACGGGTGTCTATGGGTGTTAGGAACTTCTTTAGGAAGGACTAATAGGTATTGAAATATATGGGTATGCCTGGTGTACGAAATTGGGTTGCTGGTTTACTGGTTTGTGAGCCCTGGTCAAGCAGCAATCACAATCCGTGTCAGGGTGAGGCATAATCCAACCCTAAATTAACCTGTGTTCAACCCTCTGGTAGCTTGGCACAGAGCAGTCAGACTCAACTGACAGGCAATGAGTAAAGTATTTGTGCAGCACATCAAAGAGAAATAAAGTAAAACTACCACATAAAAAGGATCCCAGACCAAGTAGGAAAAATAGTAATCTTTTTAATAAATAAAACAAGACCAAAACTACAAACATCCAATTAGTAGAACCAGAGGTATTCAATTTGAAAGATTTGAGTAAAAATGGCACCGAAAAAACACAAAGCGCCATCTGTGGATATCTGGTCATGCTAGAATGGGACAATGCCACAAGTTCTGGCCAGCCGCGATGGAGCACGGGCTGGCTTCAAGGACCCTGTTAGACCCGCTGAACAGAGTACCTGAAATCCTGGTTTGCAGAGCGTTGCAAGGCTCCGTATTGATGAGGTGTCACACAGCGGAAGCGATGCGTCAGTTTTGAGATGCGGAATGCTGCGATGTGGGGACCTGTATCCTCGTCGAGGATCCCGTCGATGGGGCTTGCAATGCAAAGTCTGGTGTCAAGGATGCAGCGCGCAGTCTGGGCATTGCTTCGGTTCCGAAGAGCTGTGATACGGTGTCTGTCATCGTGACTGCCATTGACAAGGGAAGCAAGAGCCGCGGCGAGGAATCGTCATGCAGTGGCTGTTCTGAAGGCGCTGTAGGCTACAGCAGCGATGCAGGTTTTTGCGACAGGCCCAATCCATGCAGCAGCAGAGATGCGTTGGTTGTGCTCGGGGTTGTGCCACGCAACTGAAGAAATACTTTGGTTCTACTGGATCCACAGAGAATGTCGGAGTACTTTAAGGCCCACTTCACAGGGTGCAGGACTGGGGTGGCATCACTTGGCAGGATAGACTCACAGATGGCAGAATCCAGGTGCAGGTGCCAGGTTGTTGGAAGCCTGTTATGTCCCTAAGGCTTCAGATCAGGAGACCAGCCAACTAGCCCTTGGAGTCACTCCGGGTTCTAAGTTCAAGAGACACAGGTCCAGTCCTTCTCACCCAGGCCAGAGGGCAGCAGGCAGTAGTTCAGCGCAGAAGGGCAGCAGTTCCTTCACAGCAGCTGTCCAGAAGGAATGTATGACGGTATTCCACATGCGTTTAGGACGCATGCTTTCTGAACGCCGTCTTTAGTACGAATGTGTCTTCCGGACACATTTGTTCAGCATGCAAGTCATTTTAACAACTTGCCTTAGGGGGGTGCTGGATGTTGGAATAGTTTAATTTACTGTTCCAACTCCAGTCTGCGCAACAGTAGGGAAGGTGTTGTACTTTAAATCCAACACCATTCCACCAATGCGCCCCCCTAAAAGCAAGTCATTGTTACGATTTGCGTGCTGAACGAATGTGTGCTAATGAAGCATTCATTCTATTGCAGGCACTGTGTTGGCACAGCGTGTTTCCGGCTTTGCCCGAAAGGACGTTTCCCGCCCAGCAGAGTGCCAGTCCTACAGTGGCAGTATTTGTAACAGCACAGCAGTCCTTCTTCTTGGCAGAGTATCCACAGGTCCCGAAGTGTTTTTGAAGTGGTGGTGTCTGAGTTCCAGTATTTATACCCAGTTGCACGTTTGAAGTGAGGGGAAGCTTCTAGAGGCATGCGTTTGAAGTGTATAGGTGCCCTGCCTTCCTGCCCCTGGCTTCAGACTAACTATAGGGAGTAAGCAGCCCTTTTTGTGGAGACAGGACATAGCCTAATCAAGTGTTAGTGGGGCTGGGCCCAGCTCCTCCCTCCCATCCCATCCAGTCACACCTAAGCTCCCCATTGAGTGTGGCTGTATACACAATACACAAAGCCCAACTGTCAACTAAACCCAGTGATGTGACCCAGAAACAGGCTGCAGGCACCAAATGGCTAAGGCACGCAAATGGCAACTTTCTGAGGGTGGCATTTTCAGAATTGTAATTTAAAATCAAACTTCACCATAAGTTAGGACTTTAAATTGTGATACCAGAAACACCAACCACGAACAAGTTACCTATTCACATTTGGAACTTCCACTTAAAAAACTGTAATAAGACAATTCCAATGCTATCCCATAGTAGAGGTAGGCCTTGCAGTAGTGAAAATGAATTTGAAAGTTTTTCACTACTAGGACATGTAAAACTTAAAAGTACATGTCCAACTTTTTAAATGCACTGTGCCCTGCCCTCGGGGCTGCCAAGGGTTTACCTTAGGGGTGACATATGTATTAAAAAGAAAGGTTTGGGCCGGCCAAAAGGTTTGTTTTGCCAGTTCGAAATGGCAGCTTAAAACTGCACACACACAGGCTGCAAAGGCAGGTGGGTGGCACAATCAGTGCTGCAGGCCGACTAGTAGCATTGAATTTACAGGTCCTGGGCACAGGTAGTGCCACTTTACTAGGGACTTACACATAATTTAATATTCCAATCAGGTATGAGCGAAACTAACATGTTTTAAAGAGAGAGCACAAGCCCCTTTGCACTGGTTTGCAGTGGTAAAGTGAGCAGAGTCCTAAAAGCCAACACAAATGGATTCAGAAAACAGGAGGGTGAAGGCAGAAAGTTTGGGGACGACCCTAAAGAGAGGTCCAAGTCCAACACTTGGCAAAAGGTTTATTTTGTCAGGTCGGAATAGCAGTTCAAAACTGCACATCCATTCTGCAGGGTCAGGCCTGGAAACATGTTTTACAGTCCAACTTTTGTGGGTGGTACAATGAGGACAGCAGCCCACTTGTAGTATTTAATTTGCAGCCCTGAGTACAGGTGGTACTATATGATAAGGGCTTACGAGTCATGTAAATGTGCCAATCAGGTGTATACAAATTTTAACATGTTTAAAAAAGAGAGCAAAATAACTTTAACACCAGCAAGCAGGGGTAAAATACACAGTGTTCTACAGCCAACAAAAAATAAGGTTCAATAAAAATCCCAGGTGACCCTGAGGAAGGGCACATTTCCAACAGAGAGTAACATAACACATAACACGTGTATTTGTAAAGCACACTTATCACCCATGGGTCTCAAGGCACTGAATAACAGATGTTTATTGTAATAGTAGAGTAATAGTTCCAAGGAGGGCTGGTTACTCCCAGAGGGAGGCACTACAGCTTGTCAAAGGAGGTTGTTGAACTGGCCCCTATACTAATTTAGTCCACCTCTCAAGAATAGCTTGAGCCAAGGATAGGCTGTTGGTAGACCTGTTTCATGTTTCATAGAAATGAGACTGTTTTGGAAATGAAAATAGGACTGGCCAACCCGACTGTGGTACACCACTGACACTCCTGTGAGTTGGCGGGTTCCAACTGAAGTAGACACTAGGTGCCTGATTTAGAGTTCAACGGATGGGCTACTACCCATCATGTCTATTACAAGACCATTATAGCTCATGGCACTTGTAAAAAGGTGGATGGGCTATCCATCACATTTGTGATGGATTAACCTGTTCTCCAAACTCTAAATCAGACCCTAGGCTTTTTGGTTGGAGCTTTACTTTTACTTCCCTTGCACGACTGTCTGAATTTGATGATTACAATGGGAAGAGCTGGCTACGTAGGAGCCCTGCGTCTATTTACTGAGAGGTCCTACTAGGAGAAATGTGATATGTGTTGGATTTTCACTTTAGCTGGGATTTTTCTCATGCTGCTTCCATGTTGCGATAGGTTATCTGTGAAGGGCCTTTCTCAGCCTGCAGTAAGTTGTCTGGATCCGTGGATCCCTTCAGCAGAAAGAATTTAGATAAGTCTCCCTCCCAATCTGGCTGCCATGCCCAGGGCCTGCTCACTGAGGGATCAATCAGAATGCCTACAGTTCCTGCTCAGAGAAACTGAAACTTTGTTCAGCAATTTCTATCAGCAGTAAGATCCAGTCATCTAGGCAAGCCCAGCTATCAGTCCTTTAGGTCCAGATACATTTTCTGATCAAATCTTCTGATCCATTCTCAGCAAGTCAGTTCTGTCCTTGTGCAATCTGATTCACAGCCAGAAGCGATGGGTGAATTGGGAATAGAGTGTCCACTGAGCATCAGGGCATGGACAGCAACTGGACACGTCTGGGTCCATACAAAGTGGCTTCTGTTCTTTTCTAGTTATTTCAATGTAAGAGCTGTTACTTAAACACAATATCAACTTTATCATAGGCAGCTATGACCTGCCAGGAGCCATATACGACTGATGGACACAAAGCGGAGTAGGGAATAAAAGTAGATAATATTCATCTCTTTAACCCCAGTGAGAGGTGGGAAGGCTTAAAAGACAATATGGCCGGTGACTCCCCGAATGTTCTAAACATAAAAAAAGAAGTTAATAATTGCTACTCTAACATAAGTGCATGAACCTGACCTTCTGGGAGATGGCTCTCCATCACACTGAAACCCAGCCTTGTCACTGGACATCAGACACTGGCCAGATTATGGGAGGCAATTGCAGACATGCAGACAGACATATGGATGGTGCCCGGTCCTATGTCTGGAGCATCTAGGGATGCATTGGGCTAATTGCAATATTAGTCTCAGTTACAGAGAACAATCACCACAGGCCAGATGCTGTTTTCAGAAGGAACTTAATTAAGTTTATCAATGTTTGTCTTCTCCAGACTTAATTTTCCAGGGTGTCCGCGGGTGATCTTTGCCTATTTATCAATGTTACACTGTGAGTGAGTGTGTCTTTCAGTATCTGTGTGTGTTTGTGTGCTGTGCATGTGTGTGTGTTTCTTTGCCTGTATGGAAGAGAGACATGTGTATCATTCTCACCTCAATTCACACGTCTGCCCTTTAATTCTGCCTTCATGATCAATATTAGCATGTGCATGTGGGTATGTGTGTGTGTGAGAGAGAGACATGCACACCAGTCCACGTAAGCTTCCTCTTAGTTTTCTCTCCATGTTCAATATTAGAGTGTGTGTGCGTGTGTGAGTGTGTGTGTTGTGCGCGAGAGAGACATGTGTGTCATTCCCTCCTCGCTTCACATAAGCCTATACTTTAACTCGTCTCTCCTTGACTTATGCAGATGTGGAATGTGCTATGAAATAATTTTGAGACCACGTGCTCCTTGCTCGTCAGTGGTAGTTCACTGATTCCCAGGGACCTTGATCGCCATTATTTCCATGGAGGCATACTCGTGCCGAGCATCAGTGATCCCCAGAATCCACTGGATTTTCATGCTCACTAATCACCACTGGCACCTTTTCCTTCATAATAATAATAATAATAATATGTCTAAAGATGCAAAGTTTTTTTTTTTAGATAATCACCAGTGTTGCTGAATGCCAAAGCATACAAGACTGTCTAGTCTTTATTCCACCTAATACATTTTTCTTACACCACTCTACAATTTCTTCTTCTTTATATCTTTATATTCTCTCCCTTGCTCTAGGTCAGAGTCTAATATTGAAAAGATAGGCAGGCCCGAGTCCCCAGAAATGAGTGCCAGTAACCACCACTGGCACAAATTAAGCACTGGAAATATGTTTCAAAAAGGCGGTTGTCCTCCCTTACCTGAGCAAGGATTTAGGTGAACGTGTCCATAACCTATATCACCATACGGCAGAGTCTTCCTCTTGCTGAGAGATCAATCCGAACCTGGGCTGCTTGCGTCAAATTTAGAAAGCCTACACATGCAGCACTTTTGGTTCTTTAACATTAAAAACCCTTGTCTTCTAGCTCACTTGAGTTAGGCTGTTTTTCAACATCACATATTTGGTAAATTCAATGAAGGTTTTTTCATGACCAGCATTGTGTGAATTGTGTGTTTTTAGTGGATATTCATGTTTACCGCAGTTGTGAGAGTTAATAAACCTCATTTCAGCAATACCCAATACCACTTCAGTAAGGGTCACTAAGTCCCACCTGACTGAAATCCTAAATTTCAGGGAAGTTAAAAAAAAACACATTTTCTCCATTTATTCAGTGAATATGTAGTCATGCCTATGGCTGGCTCCTACCCATAAGCAGCTTAACAATCACATGGAATATCAATATTGTCCAGTGGAAGTCCCAGTGGAAGTCGACTGACTATAACTGAGGAAACATCGGGTAAGAGATACTTGGTCACTACAAATTTACTCCTTTACTGTAAATGCCAAGGACATTTCCTCATACTCACAAACATAAATGAAAAGGGGTTCATAGTGCAAACCACAATGTGTGGCAAAGAATCCACTCATGCTCTTTTATTTTACCTAAAGCATCAGTGCCTGCTTGATTTACTCTTGCATATCCATCACCATGACTGTGCAACAGAGCCTGCTGATTGTTACAACAATTAGTTATTATGGGTTTTCTCTTGCATAATCTATGATACTCATTTCTGTAGTGACCATGTACATATAACATCCCAATCTAACGTGCTGTTGGGTTCAAATACTGTATGCATCTCTCACCACAGCTAATAACACTCATTTCATATAACACAGAATACAAGCATACATTTTCAGCAAGAACTTTATTACCAGCAATTAGCATAAAATGTCTCATCATGTGCATCTTTGGTTGAAATTCACTCACCCTAAATCTAACAGCTCTTCAAAATTCAATAGGAACTTTAAAAATTCCAGTGTTAATAGAGATTCACTTCCCTTTCATACCAATGGTTTCTGAAGGCATCCAGGGAATGTGCATCTCACTAGAGCCTTAGTAATGAGTCACTTTATCTCTGAGTGCGGTGTGGTACCAGAATGTTAAGTTTTAAATACTGACAAGCATAACTATTACCACCTGAATATCAACCGCCAGAATTTTGTGAAGGTAAGGGTATATGGGTGGTATATGGAAGTCAATACTATGATATGTCTGTGCTCGATATTCTGAAATACAATTCTTTGTACCTTAAATTGTAAATTTAGGAATCAAATAACCCTGCTCTGAATGCCCAACTCCATGTGAAACATGGATCCTGGCATTTTGTTTGACCCTAGGGTCATGCAAATTCAGCATGTGAGCAGAAGCCTAGCTATCTCCCTGGTAATGCGATATCCAAAATCTATTCTGTGCCTTGGAAGGGCAAACCAAGTGTGCACACACAGTGGGCAAAGGACTATTGTTGATGCCCAGGGTGAGGTACATAAATGTTAGTGGTAAAGAGAAGAGGTATGCTGTTCCTAGGAGGGGGCGGGATAAGAGATGTGACAGGCCACGTCAGTAATGTCAGTTACCGATAGGTGCTAGGTAGGACAAGATAGTGCATGCTCGTCCAGGGATAGCTCCAATAAGGAGCAAAGGCCCTCACACACCCCAAGGGGTGTCATGCTTCATCATAGGGCAGCTCCTCGTTGGGCCAGCACTGCAATGCCCAACGGGCCCCGCAGGGGGGGCTCTTTGCCGGAGGTCTTCTCGGTTTGCCGTCGTGAAGCTAAATGATGTTATTTGAGGGTGCCTATGTGTAGTGAGTTGAAGTGGGATCGTGTGTGTGTGGTTTAAAAATGGCTCCTGGATTCCCCAGAGACAGTTTATTCGAGGAGTACCTGGGCTATGAGTAAAAGCAGACTAAAGAGTCGTAGACTGAGGAGGGAGAATTAAACCCGTCTCAGTTCTAAGGATTTAGTGAGTTGTGCAAGGGGTCGACATGTTTCATGCCTTATTCAGTCCGTAAGGATCTAGGCATTTCTTCAGGGCCTTTTTATCCTCATCTACTCTGAGGGGGCGGCAAGTGATGATTAGCTAAAGGGAGCTAAGAGTCACGTCCCCTCAAGTCAGGATTAAACAGTAGTCCTAGTATGTGGTGAACACAAGAGGTACAATTATACCTTCTGGAAAATTGTGCACCTGAAAGAGAATGGTCGAAAGCAGTTAGTATGTAGCAGGACATGGCGTGGTTCACACTGGAAATGAAACCATGAGGTCATGGAGGGGGGGGGTGTAGGCACGTTAGCACCTTCGTCATGGACCACTCGATTCGTGCATATACTCGCCACTGGATTCTAGTCTTTCATTTTCAATGTTGCACACGTTGCCAGCCCAGAGTCGTTTAGGGGCCGATTTACAAGCCCCATGCGCTACTTTTGCGTCACTTTTTCCATGTTAAAAATGACGTAAAAGTGGTGCAAGGGCCTTGTAAATAAGCCCTTTAGTGTCTCCTAACCATAGCGGGCTCCTACCTACTACCGGCTACCCTCCTTTACTAACCTTGTACATATCCAACGTTTACAATTGCGGATTGGTCCTTCTCGCAGCGCCAGCAAGCTTCCCGGCCTGTCTCTGTTGGGGCAGAACAAACCCCATATTTAGGTGAGTTCACTGGTGATAGAGACTGCATAGGACACATGCTAAGGTACAGAGTCACGGGGGTGTACTTCAACCCCCCGGTTACACTGCCCGAGACAGAAGCATCACCACGTGGCCTCGCCACAAACTCATGATGATGATGCATGTGTGGGTTATGTAATCACGTATTCATGTGTGTATCCTCCAGATGTTTAGAAAATAGTTTTTCTCTATGACAATATTTTACCATGACCAATGTGTTTTTTTAATAAATCCTCTCTAGGTGCCTGCTTGCTTATTATTTTTATCCTATTCTTCCTAGGTGCTAACGTGCCTACACCCCCCCTCCATGACCTCATGGTTTCTTTTCCAGTGTGAACCAGGCCATGTCCTGCTACGTACTAACTGCTTTCGACCCTTCTCTTTCAGGTGCAAAATTTTCCAGAAGGTATAATTGTACCTCTTGTTTTCACCACATATTAGGACTACTGTTTGATCCTGACTTGAGGGGACGTGACTCTTAGCTCCCTTTGGCTAATCATCACTTGCCGCCCACTCAGAGTAGATGAGGATAAAAAGGCCCTGAAGAAATGCCTAGATCCTTACGGACTGAATAAGGCATGAAACATGTCGACCCCCTGCACAACTCACTAAATCCTTAGAACTGAGACGGGTTTAATTCTCCCTCCTCAGTCTACGACTCTTTAGTCTGCTTTTACTCATAGCCCAGGTACTCCTCGAATAAACTGTCTCTGGGGAATCCAGGAGCCATTTTTAAACCACACACACACGATCCCACTTCTACTCACTACACATAGGCACCCTCAAATAACATCATTTAGCTTCACGACGGCAAACCGAGAAGACCTCCGGCAAAGAGCCCCCCTGCGGTGCCCGTTGGGCATTGCAGTGCTGGCCCAATGAGGAGCTGCCCTATGATGAAGCATGACACCCCTTGGGGTGTGTGAGGGCCCTTGCTCCTTATTGGAGCTATCCCTGGACGAGCACGCACTATCTTGTCCTACCTAGCACCTATCGGTAACTGACATTACTGACATGGCCTGTCACATCTCTTATCCCACCCCCCTCCTAGAAACAGCATACCTCTTCTCTTTACCAGTATCCCCGGGGCCTGTATGCTGGACCTACCAAGCCCCTCGTCCCTCCCTGTGAGACTCTACATAAACGTTAGTGGCAGTACACTGTGTTTAGTTAATCTTTAGTGTGATCAGACCTTCTCTTGGGCGCAGAAAGTGCGGTCATCTTGCCCCTCTCATGTAAAGTTCTGCCATTATATGAAACCCCAGAACGTTGCACTGATAGCCTGTGTGCATATCGAGTATGTGTGTAAATGCAGAAATGTGTAGCAAATGTATGATAGTAGTACCCTGGTGTAGTATGAGTCTGTCTACTAGGGCCAGTGGGCTCCATTTTGTAGGCCCCTGGTTTAGTTGAAGGATGAGGACAGCTTTCCATCTCTTCCTGTGGTGAGAGGATGAAGACCCAAATCCTGAAGTGAAAGAGGATGGAGACATTGGTCTGGTTAGAAATACAATGAGGACCTTGCAGCAAAAAAGCTGCTGAGTAGTTCTTTCTGAGCACTGCCATTTGGTAGATGTTAGGGTGAGTGGTGGGGCTGCAGATTCTGTGTTCAAGGTAACAAAGTTTCTAGCTAGCCCTACCTTTTGTCAGTCTCTGATGGCTGCTTCAGTACGGCTGAGAACTGCCAGGTGCCGAGATCTCACACTTTATTTTGCAAGTGTTTTGTGTACTCCTTTTTGGAGTCCGCCCCTTTGTCACTTGTTGTGAGAGCCAACACTTTGCACAAAGGATGTGTCTGAAGAACAGCCAGAAAATGACATTTAAAAGAGAATGAACCCAAACTGGTTCAGAAGTCTTAGACAGTACATCTGAACCCCCTGTCTGGAAAATGTGTATATATGTGGGATCCCAACCACCTCACTTTGTTCCAGTTCCAAATACCTCTTGACCAAGAAAATGAGTGAACGGCAAAGTACACAAAGGGCTGCTCTGTGACCGGGGCTGGTGTCTGCCTGGCAGTTACTCTCTGAAGGTTGAGGGTACATCATCTAAAGTCTACCCTTTCACATGAAGAAGCTTAAGGTCTACCTAAACTTGCTGCTGAGAGACTTAAGGAATGTGCTTTGCCTTGAAGGAGGAGAGGTTATCCAGGAGGAGAAGCCCAGCATGCGCCCAGCATGCTCCCAGCATGGGGAACACATAGAGAAAACTGACCACAATGGAGACAAATCAAGAAACTACCTGTGTCGACCAGCAATCTGCTGTGAGCCTGAGAGACTGGTGCTACCATTGCCGATAATAGGGAGAGGAGCTGTGTCACTACCGAAGAAAAAAGCCCTGATAGGTCCCTGTTCCAGAGCAAGGTTGCCGAAACGGCCTCCACAGAACTGAAGCAACTGCTGCAATAACAGGTACACAATCAATGGTCTGACAGACCTGCAAAGCCAATCAGAAAGTAAAAGAACAAAGAGACATAGGGCCTGATTACAACTTTGGCGGTGTGGGAGAAGGCCGCCACCTCCCTGCTCCCACACCACCAAAGTTGACTGCCAACCACCCACCAGATTAGGAGTTTTCTCCTGGTCTGATGGGTGATCCTTTGGCGGTCCTGTGGCAGTGCCTTTGAAAAGCTCATATCTGAGCTTTAGAAAGGCAGTGCTGAGGGACTGCCAAAGCCCGTTCCTGCATGGCATGGACTATGAAGTCCATGCCGTTGAGGAACAGGGGGTGCATGCACACAGGGGGGCACACCATGTGCCCCCATGAATGCATCCACAGGTCTTGAGGGAACAGGGGGCACCCCCTTTGTTTCCTCACTGCCACACTCTTCATGGCGGGTTCACTGCCATGAAAAGGGTGGATGTGAGGTAACTCGTAATATGCTTGCTGGTGCCGCAGCGGCACCACCATTATATTGCGGTCTCAAACCTCTGCAACACCGCCCAGGGATCACAGATCCCCAGCTGTAGCAGCAGTCCTTTGACAGTTCGACCACCAAACTCGTAATAGGGCAGTTGGACTGCCGGTGTGGCAGTGCCTGCACCGCCACCATGGCTACGGCGGTCCATCGGACCACTGTAGTCATATTCAGGCCCATAGACTTAAGTATTTTTGCCAAGAAAACTCAAGGAATTATAAGACAGTGAAGTGAGTTACGCATTTGGTTGGTGGGATGTTTGAACTAATCTGCACCTGTCCTCTATCAATGCCTATGCCCACATTATACTGAGGATGGTAGTTATTATATATCGGGTAGAGAGAGATTCTCAGGAAAAGCATTTATCGTCTTACTAAAGATCCTAAAAGAAATTTGAACTATGCACTTTCCTTCATATTGAACTGTGTAATATTTAGTTTTGTTGTGAGATTAAACTACTTTCTTTGGACTAAAAGATAAGCAATGACCTGTTCAGTATAATATTGTGTCTGTGTTTGACTGTTGATTTCTGAGTTCTTGCACTGATGATCAAGGGTGGAGGATTGTACTTGGCCCCATTTACAATGGGGACGGATCCCAGAGCACTAGCGATAAAAACCTCAACCACCAACGGTGACGTCTTGTAAACCTTGTTTGCCCTGTGGGCCACCCTGAACAAGGTCTGACAGTATATATGTGTAATGCAAAAAACGTCCTCTGTTTTTGCGGACTGACTGTTAACTAAGTCTAGCACTCAGTAGCCATACTGGGCTGCATTAACAACGTTGAGGTAGTATGACACTATATGAAGAAAAGCAAAAATGACAAAAGATTATTGAAAACCTAAATATCGCAACCATGTACTTAAACAGTTATATACACAAATCCAACAAAAATATTGTGGAAATAAACATCGAAAATACAACAATGTCATAAACAAGTACAAAGAAATTTCAAATATCGCCTACACATTAAAACTAAATAAATATATTAGCGATCACAAAAAACAAATATCGAACACCAGAAAATTAATTACAATTCTAAATAAAACAAATTATATTACATTAGGTAACATAAGTCAAAATAAAATTAATATTCATTAAATATATAATATAAATACTAATTTGCGTTTACAATAAATGGTGAAACAAAATTCAAACTAGTCTCCAACCAACCTATCAAATGAAACTTAAAAACAGTTAACAAATGAAAATGTTTTTCCAATTAAAAAACAGCATAAAAATGAAACAACAGCTCGCTACAAAATTTTTCCTGGAGAACAATTACAGGAAGACAGTGCCACTCAGCCAGATTGCAAATCTACAAAAGAAGACTTCAAAACAAAAAAAACAATTTCTAAGGACCCAATTCACAAAGGGACTTATGTGCAGTAAAGTTACGAGTGTGCTAACTATAACCTGCTCCCCGCCATGCACTGCTTATGACCTTACATATGACATAATTTATGACATATTCTATTACATCATTAATGACATTACTGATGACATCTCAAATGACATCATTGATGATATCACTGATGTCATCACTGGTGACATCATCCAAGCTTTGTTTTCCCGCATATTACAGTTTAAAGTACTATGGCAATAAAAGTCTGACAGTAAATACAAAATAGCACAGAAGAAGATCAGGCATCATTAATACCAACAGGTGTTGAGAACAAACATTATATGCAACATTGACCCTATAGCTTACACTTTTCAGGGAGCATAGTTCACATTAACAACCAACCACAGATATATGGGAAACCCTCATTGAGTACACTGTTCAATCTGTATACAACTGTTCACAAAAGCCAAAATAGTGAATGCCAGTTCCAAAACAAACGCCTAATTACGGAATTTGTCTATATGAAACCCCTGACACACACCGAACCTACATTAAGAAAATAAGTTGATATCAGTAGAGAACTGAGTACTGTAACCAGTGTTCACTCTATGGAGAGGGTTCATTCTATGCCACACTGTTTGCAAACACTGAAACTATCATGAGAAATACACCACAGAGTATTCAAAAGAATCTACTAAGAACAGTGTACATTCTACGCTATAGTTGTCAAAAAACACACTATTTGCTAAAAATAAGATCTTAAAGTGCTAAAGGTCATACTACCTGTACCCTTCATGCCGTTGTGAAAACTTTACAGATAGCCCACCTTCTGAAGCAAAATAAGCACACGAACATAGTTTAGTACCTGGTGCACACACTATGTTAAGTATAAATTATCATGCTGACACGATTCTCTCTAAAAACTAGAGGCTGCTTACAAAAGTTAGTATCTAATACATAGATTCTTAATCCTGTTGGAAACTTTTTATGCTGAACCAAAAAGTTGTGTGGAGCAAGCATAACTGTTGGACCTGGCCCTTTCTGCAGGGTCATCCCCAAACATTTTTTTGCCTTCGTCCTCCCTTTTACCTGACCTTGTTTTTGTTGGCCTTAGATCTCTGGGCACTTTATCACTGCTAACTAGTGCTAAAGTGCATATGCTATGCTCTGCTCTGTACTCTAAACCTGGTACATTGGCTTTTCCCAATTGGCATATATAATTTACTTATAAGTCCCATATGAAGTACTCTATATGTGCCCATGGCCTATAAATTAAATGCTACCAGTGGGCTTGCAGCACTGATTGTGCCACCCGCTTCAGTAGCCGTTTAAACATGGCTCAGGCCTGCCACTGCAGAGCCTGTGTGTGTGGTTACCCTGCCATTTTGGCCCAGCAAGTTAACCTAGTTGACAGTCCCAAACCATCCTTTTTATTACATATAAGTCATCCCTAAGGTAGGCCCTAGGCAGCCCTAGGCCTGGAATTTTGGATTTACCCTGGTTTAGTGCGATCTCAAGAAACCTTTTAGCACTATTGACTTATGAGCACTGTTTTGGATTTAATCTTTAAAAATTCATATCTCAAGTTCTACATATTGAATTTTTGTTGTTTTGGTCTGGTTTTACTCAGATAAATATTCTCTATTGTTCTAAACTGGTGGGGAGTCTTTTTGTGGTGTTTTCACTGTGTTGCTGTAATTTAAGTGTTGCACAAATACTTTATACATTGCCTCCTAAGTTAAGCCTGACTTCTCTGTGCCAAGCACAGGTTAATTTAGGTTGTGTATCTGACTTACCCTGACTTTGATTGTGGTCCCTAATTTCTAACAATAATGTCACCTGCACACAGAGTTACTCTGGAATGCAAACATTTGTAATGTGTTCAATACTTCTATGGTGCATTACGAGAACATATGTTTTGTAAACACACCCATTTGCTGGACACAGGCTGTACAAATTTAGATTCATTGGATAATGTCATCAGTGATGCCATTAGTGATATCATCAATGATGTCATTTGAGATGTCATCAGTGATGTCATACATGATGTACATAGAACATGTCATATATGAGGTCATAAACAGGGCATGGCGAGGGGGCAAATTATTGTTAACCCTGCTAACTATAACTGGTGAATTTTTGTATTTTTTTAGTTCAAAACATTAATGTTGTCACTGAAAAATTCACCTAACTATAAAGTTACTTTAACTTTTGTTTTTTTCAGTGAATTTCTAAAGTTTTTTGTATAAAACCTGATCCTTTTTTCACACCTAACTATAATGTTACTTTAATCTTTGTTTTTTTTCCCAGTGAATTTCTAGGGTATTTTTAACGTAAAGCAATACTTAATTACCATACATAAATGCAACTACCTCCTGCAGGGCCTTTGACCGTGCGTGTCGGGGGGGGGGGGTTGGCTGCAGTGCTTGCAGCCAACACACTCCCATACAGCCATCCCCATGTAGCACATGCCTGGCCCTGTAGACTCCATCCACCGTGCCGTTTTCTATCCCGAGGACCTCATTTACCGGGGCCCGCTGAAATTATTATGGGTTGGGGGCACGTGGCCTCCCTCCCGGGGCTGATTTTGGCCCTGGGGACTCCATCCCCCTGGACCAGCTGCAATTTTTACGGGAGGGAGGCACATGGCCCCCCTCCCCAGGCTGATTTTGGCCCTGGGGACCCCATCCCCCCGAGTCCAATGATGTTTTTAAGGGGCAGAGGGCACAGAGCCCCTGTCATCGGGCGATTTTGGTGCCGTGGACCCTATCCCCCATGGCCCGGTGCAACTTTTATGGGAGGGGTGCATGTGGCCCCCCTCCCCTCGCTGATTTCTGCCCCGAGGACCCCATCCTTCAGGGCTCATTGCAATTTTGAAAGGAGAGGGGGCACGCAGCACCCCTCCCCGGGCCAAATTCGCCCCAGGCACCCCATTTTTTTGGGCTTATACTGGGTTCTCGCTTATGTCTGGAAAAAAGCTAAACCTCTCTGAAGAGCTGTAAAAGACAGTGAAACACATATCAGGGGTTGTTTAATTTATTCCTGGTTAGCTTGGATGATATTTTACCAATCCAAAGCTGTAATACTGTCTGTAGTGGTAAGAGGCTTTTGTAGTTTTTCAGCTTGGTGTGTATGGCATTGGCTAATACTATGCTTAAAGAATTTGCTGTAAAAAATGGAAGAGACTTTGTCACTTTTTTGCTCAACGTGGATGGCACTATGCTAATCCTATTCCTAAAAACTTTTCTAGAAAAGCAGACATTTGAGGTGAGCAGATTCAGAGTGGCTTTGAGTGGCCTCATGAATCTTGAGTAAGACAATGCAGCGCAAATCACTGCGTTGCCTTGAAAATCACTGCGTTGCCTTACTCTGCGCTCAGGTGGCATTCCATGGGCGGTGGGTTTTCCCACGCAACACCCATGGATTTTGACGCTGCCCCAGATTTACAAAATCATGTAAACCTGGGGAAGCGCCAAATCCGTAAGCCTCTCAAGATGAAGCGTAACGAGGAGCAATATGTTTATTTCTCCTTGTTTTTTGCTCTTTCTATGTGTGCTGCAGAACATAGAAAGAGAAAAAACACCTTTTAGGATTGTTTTTGTGCAGGAAGGTGGCCCTTCCTGCACAAAAACAATCCTGCATGCACCGGAGGCACCCTTGCATCATGGTGCAAAGAGGCCTATGTTGGCGTTAAGCTGCCAAAACGGTGCCAGCACAGGGAGAAAAGACAGGAATGCACCGTATTGCATAAATATGGTGCATTCCTGCCCTTTCACTTTGGCGTAGGGCAGTGCAGCAAGGTGCCTTGCTGTACTGCCTTCGCCAAATGCCATAAATTAGGGCCTCCGTGTTCGATAATATTGAGCCTTCTCATCTGCCCATTTGTAATCGCACCTAAGCCATTAACTCAGATGTGGCAGCTGTCAAAAGCAACCACATTTTTTTTTTTTTTTTAAATCACTGAGGTGATAACAGCTTTGTGCAACTTCAGGCCTCCTGGGTCACAATCACTTAAAGATTTCAGTGGTATACACATTTTGTTGTGTGGTTATCCGTAAAACAGGGTGTAATTACTATAGTGACCCTCTCGGCTTTGATTGCTGTAGTTACCCATGTGGCACACACCCTTAGGGGCATGCAGGGGTGTGGGGATAGAAAAATGAGTCAGAGACCGCTCGGGGTCCCATCCCAATTATCCAGCATTCAAGCTTGTGTGTCATGTCTCCAGCTCCGATTGAGTTGTAAGCCAAAGTCACCATCTCATCCAACACCCTACAACTGCAACCGTCACCGGGGCCCCCATGCGGCCCCCCTGGCTTTTACATGCGGCCCGCTGATCAACAGGAGCACTGGGCTGCTGTTTACTCCACGGAGCACTAACAATATAAAAGATATTAAATAGACAGGCAATGATTTATTTCAAGGTTAATTGGTGTCAAAGAAATGAAGTAACTTGAAAAGCCTGCCCTTAACTTTAGAAACACCTTCACTTTTAAAGACATCTTGCAGAAAAAGTGTAAAATTCGGAGTCTCTTCAAAATCAAAAAGTGTATTTAATGAACATGCATAACATTTTCACCTTAGTAAAATTAACTATAGAAGGGCATTGAGCAGTATTAATTTAAAAGTGACGGTTTTCAAACATAAAATTTAGAAACATTAATTCTTCCCCCTACCCTGACAACAACTTCAATATGAACTACAGAGGAAAGTTATTTGCACTTTTTGTTTGGCCTTGGTTCCTATTATACATGAACAACTTTATAGTTTATTAAATCAAACACAGGAGCAGGTTTTGTACAGTGCACACCCTGAAATCATGTATTTCGAGGTCCTCATATATGTGATAATGAAGAAAAAGGAGGGGATGTGAAATTAAACAATTGCCTAGGATCACACAATTTAGAAAAGTGGGGAAGCCGGCATTAATCACAGGTTTTCTGGTTTCACATTGTTCAATCCAACCTCTACATGTATATGCTTTGCTTTGCCTACACCTACCTTACCGCCAATCCCCCTAACCCCGTCGCCCGACCACCACTCCGCTGGCATCAATGCAGCCCTCAGGCACGTCGCAACCCAAACTTTTTGGCCCCTGGAAAAATGTCTGCGAGTACCTATGGGCTGGAGCAAGACACCCTTATACATTCAGCACAAAGCGATGGCCGAGGTTAAAGAACAGATAACAGCAAACTCTCTGAACGAGCCATGGCCAGTGCTTAATTTGAACCGGTGTTTGTAGGTGGGGCCCACCAGTACTCATTTTTGGGGATCGAGATTTATTTTTCATTATCAGACTTTAAGCCAGAAAAATTGAGAAAGGCAGAATAGGGTGAAAGAAGGAGGAAGAGAAAGGTGGGAAAACAGTAAGGGGAGTAAGCAGGGATAAAAAAATAACCTGCAAGAGTGAGATCAAAGGGCAGGGTGTGTATAGTGCGGGATGAAAAAGGCATGAGGTGGATTGAAGACAAGGCAATCATGTTATTCATCACCTCTGACATTCGGCATCGCCGGTTGCAGCCTTTTGAGAAAAACATTTTTTAAATTTTTTTTTTTTACGAATGAGACACTGGCAGTGGCGTTTCCATCTCTCTCAAACCATCCCCCTCTGTCATATTCAGACACATGCCATGTCCTTTTTTTTCAGCGTAACACGTAACATACACCACAGTTGCTGCTGCAGATAACATTTAAAGATGGCGAATTGAGTTATCGCCAATGAAACCCCATTTGCATTCCTGAATTAATCTAATTACCTAATAGGTCTGCAAACAGCTTTTCGCGTCCTCCCCGGAACTCCGAACACTTCTGCATTTATCACCGGCTCTGGCCACCGTACCGCCAGCTCCCCGGCCGGGCTCGGTTGTCGAAATTAATCCGCGGAGGGGATATTGGATCGCTTAATCACGACTGCGACTGTCTACAGCGGTGGGCACGCGCGCCCTTCATTAGGCCTAATATATTTCTCATTATACAAAGCTGCTAACGTGACAATAACCCTTGTTCATAAATCAGTTTGCCCTTTTAGCTTCGCCGGAGCAGGGGACGCATTCGTCAGACGGATCCTTCGCAAGCAAGGCCCAGCCAGACAGGAGGACTGAGCTGCGCTAACAGGATATTAATATGTATCCATTCAGCTTATATTTTAATAGCGCATTTTTAATAAGCCTCGTAAAACAATTACAGTTTGTCTTGTCTGTCTTTGTAATTTATGCTATCCATCAAACGAATAAAAAATAGAGATGGCGGGCACGCGATTGAGGGGATGGTGACGACAGAAGAAGCCTGCTGCCTGGCCAATGAGGGAATCAGGTTTTTCAGCAAAATGGTTCCTCTAATTTGTTCATAGTTACTCGTCTATTAGGCCAAAATGATAGTGCCTCTGTAAATGTCAACAGATGAGAAAATGGTGAGCCTTCCTGACAGTGTAATGCTAAAAGAATCACGTGCTGGGACGGTTTGTCATAGGCAGGCGCATACCAGGCATGGGTGGCGTTCCAGTTGCAGTAGAGTGACACCGTACACCATTTGAACCGGATGACCAGGCTGTAAGTAGGCCGGTGCTGAGCACCAACAGTTCTAAAAAGCAGGTGCTGAGAGGGGTCTCTATCGGGCTCTCCATCGGGCTCTCCATTTTTGCCCTCCCTTTCAGGGTGGAAAAAAAATCTTAACTCTGTAGCAGTACCACCCTTCACTGCCTTTGATGTAACTTCAAAAAGACTCGTTAAAGTTCTTTCACAGTCTAATCATTTCAGCACTGAAGCATTTTCAATATTATACAACAAAGCCATAGTTGTTGCTTATTTATCTTATGCAACTAAGAACCATTGACAAAGCCAATAGTCCTGACTTGTTGTAGGTATGATGTTACTTGTTGTATTATATATCTGGATGCAATGACAGAAGCAGCAAAATACCAGTCCAGCGGCACACTATGCTATGCACAGATTTTTAGCTTACATGTTTTTAAGCCACATCCTTAATTGCATCGACCACGCTCCTTTGAGAGACCCCCAGTTTTTTCATCCGACTTATACCCCTGCGGATGACATTGTAGCGTTAATTGCTTGTCCCACCCATAGCCAATCTTGAGCCTTCTATTTGTTGCTAAGGGGGTAGGGTGAGAACAAGAAGGACAACTACAGAAAGTAAGCAGGGCTCCTAGAAGTCTTGTTACTTTCTGTTCCTGCATTACCTTCTTGACCTCTGACACCTGAGTAGCAGAAGTGCTGCAACTCCTGGCAACGCCTAAATAAAGTCCACAATGTTAGGTCATATGGGAGTTTTACTATTATTTTAGGAACATTTTAAAATGCAACATTCACCTTGGTAGGGTCTTGGCGCTGTAGAACTATTTAGAATGCTGATTTAGGATAAAAACCGTTACAATGAGAACAGCCGAGTTTTTAAGCCCAGGTGAAAATTTTTACGTGCCAGGGTTCACATCGAAGGTGAAAGGGTAGAGTGCATACCCCAGCACCATGAACCCGACAAGCTCTGCCACTCCATTACTTCAGAATGAATTTAAGAAATTCCAAAAAGGGATGTCACAAATTGGGTGACCAGGAGTCCCAGATTTCCCGGGACAGTCCCGCTTTTCAAAGAACTGTCCCGGTGTCCTGACGATTTCCTTAATTTTAAACTTATGTACCGCTTTTTGGGACAAATGTCAAGTTATCCTAAAAGGAGAATTGAAAGATATGCTCTCCTTAAGTAAATAGTTTCGCATGCATGCTGCAGCAGATGGGGAGACACAGAAACAGAGTGGGGATGGAGGGCAGGGGGTGCTCAGGGTCATGGCATACTAATGTTATGTATATGTAGTTTGGAAATGTGTGGCATATATATATATTCACTGAAAAAACCATAGGTTTCAGGCACGTTATAGTTAGAAATTAGCATTTAAAAAACCTTAGAAATTCACTGAAAAAACCATAAGGTTTTAGGGACAGTTATAGTTAGTTGGACATTGCACTCGTACAAAACCCGTGAAATTCCCCCGTTATAGTTAGTTCAGGTAACTATAACTCGCGCCTCCGCAATGCACTGCTGATGACGTCACATATTACATCACTCATGACATGGTCAGTGACATCACTGATGACATCACTGATGACATCTCAAATGACATCACTGATGACATCATCCAGTGACTGTGTGTTTCTGTAAAGTTTAAATATTTTTAATATATATAGGGAAAGGCGTATTGAAGAATGAGTGGGTGTATAAGTGTCTGTATGGATGATTTAGTAGGTGCGTGACTAACTCGATAAGTGAGTGATTAAACGTATCTTACTGAATGCATGGGTTAGTGACTAAACTGGGTGAATGTCTGTATCCGTCTGTCTGTTGCTGTGTAAGTGGTGCATGGGTTTGTGAATAGCTACATGAGTGTCTCTATGAGTTATTGATTGGTTGTCTGAGTATCTGTATGGGTGCCTGAGTGTTTGTGTGGGTGGGGTGTGTGAGACTCTGTGCATAGATGTGTGAGTGGGTGATTCACTGGGTGGATGGTTTCAAGAGTGCATCTGTGATAGACTGTATGGGTGGGTAAGTGTGTGTAAGAGTGTGTTAGTGAGTGAATGTATGTCCCAGTGGTACATGTGTGAGTAACTACATATGTGAAAGGCAGTATATATGTGTGTTGGAGTATATAAATAGCTATAAGCGAGAGTGTGTGATTGTGAGAGTGACTGTATGGATGAGTGTGTGCTTGTATCAGTGATTGTATAAGAGCGTAAGAATGTGCTAGTATTTGTATGAGTAAGTGAGCTGGTGTGTGTATAACTGTATAGGTGAGTAAATGGCAGTGTGTTTAATTATTTGCATGACTGACTAGGTGTGTGAGTACCTCTATGGATGAGTGGCGGTGTTTGAGTGTCTATATAGGAGTATGAGTGCATATGATAGTCCTGTACTGAGTGACCATAAGTATGAGTGACTGTACGGGTGAGTGAGTGGATGTGTGTGTGTAGACCTAAGAATCAGTGAGTGGGTATGTAGTTATTGGTGTTGGAGTGTCTATGGTTTTGAGAATGGCAGTCTGTAATTTAGAGTGGGTGTATCAAAGGTTATATTAGGGTGTGAGGAGGTGCATTAAATTCTCACATGGATGATGTCATCAGTGATGTCATTTGAGATGTCATCAGTGATGTCACTGACCATGTCATGAGTGATGTAATATGTGACGTCATCAGCAGTGCATTGCGGGCGCGAGTTATAGTTACCTGAACTAACTATAACGGGGGAATTTCACGGGTTTTGTACGAGTGCAATGTCCAACTAACTATAACTGTCCCTAAAACCTTATGGTTTTTTCAGTGAATTTCTAAGGTTTTTTAAATGCTAATTTCTAACTATAACGTGCCTGAAACCTATGGTTTTTTCAGTGAATTTCAAAGGTTTTTTAAATGCTAATTCCTAACTATAACGTGTCTGAAACCTATGGTTTTTTCAGTGAATTTCAAAGGTTTTTTAAATGCTAATTCCTAACTATAACGTGTCTGAAACCTATGGTTTTTTCAGTGAATTTCAAAGGTTTTGTAAATGACAATTTTTAAATGTATTAATTGTTATATTTATTTTTTGATACTGATTTACAACATTTTTTAAACTATTTATTTTTAGATATTTTATTTTTTAAATTACATTGTAATTACATTATACATTACATTACAACATATACTTTCTCAGAATGAATTACTTTAGTTTAAATACTTTGCAAATAGGCAATAGACTTTTAAGTACAGTAGTTACAGTTGTTGCAATGGGCAACACAATTTAAAAAACAAAGCAACATTGAGCTCAATGTGAATTTCTAGTTAAATGCAATTAGTTACTTTATGGATTACTTTTCTAACCACAGGACTGGATCCTAGATTCAGTCCTGGGACATCTCCTGTAAACAGTTGAGTAAAAGCGTTTTGGTTACAGTAGTGATTTTTAAGGAATATTATTGTATTTTAAAAGTTGACACAGAAACTTTTTCATATAGAATCACCAATGTTATCCTATGGGAGGAAATTCACTTAGCAGGTAAGTAGTGTTATCGTTACTTTTTCTTACTTAGTGGTGGATCCTGGAACCAGCACTGGTGCATCTCCTGTAAACAGTTGAAAGAATGCGTTTAAGTCACACATGCGATTTTTAAGGAATATTTGTAGTTTGTGAAAATCGACACTTTGAAACTTTTCTGCTGAAAACCAGACAATGGATTCCTATGGAAGGAAATTCAAGTTACTGGTAAGTACGGTTAGAATTACTTTTCAGGGTCAGTGCTGGGCTAAAAGATGCAGCACCGGGTTCTCTCCTGATAACAGGTGAGTAAATCGGAATTCATAGTTCGGCTGATTTTAGAGAAATATTATAAAGTTCCAAAACTCCACACTTAGAAGAATTTCCAAGTGAAACCAGTCAATGTTAGCCTATGGAAGGAAATTCAAGTTACTGTTAAGTACGGTTAGAATTACTTTTCAGGGTCAGTGCTGGGCTAAAGATGCAGCACTGGGTTCTCTCCTGATAACAGGTGAGTAAATCGGAATTCGTATTTCGTCTGATTTTAGAGGAATATTTGTATGTTTCAAAAATCGACACTTAGAAACTTTTTCAGCAAAAGCAGGCAATGATATCCTATGGAAGGAAATTCAAGTTACTGGTAAGTACGGTTAGAATTACTTTTCAGGATCAGTACTGGGCTCAAAGATGCAGCACTGAGGTCTCTCCTGATAACAGGTGAGTAAATCGGAATTCGTAGTTCGGCTGATTTTAGAGGAATATTTGCACAATGGTGAAGGAAGGGGTGGGGCCTAAGGTGACATGTCTGCAAACACGCCCTGTGGCGCGTTTTAAGTTGGACAATTAATTTCTCCTCAATCCCGAGGATCCCTAGGGGCCAACTATCCCACCAGGTACCTCCAGTATGCGCCAGAGGCTGCGTTGCAGAGAGGTGTTCAGAGGCCACGCCCCTTTTACAACACTCTGCAACGCAGCTCCGTGGCGCTACTGGAGGTACCTGGTGGGCTAGTTGGCCCTAGGGACCCTCAGGATTGAAAATGAATTTATTCCCCATCTTAAAACGCACCACGGGGCCTGTTTGCACACATGTCACCTGAAGCCCCGCCCCTCCCTTCACCACTGTGCAAACGCGCCCGTGGCGCGTTTTAAGTTGGGGGATTAAGTCCCCTTGAATCCTGAGGTCCCTGGAGTCCAACTAGCCCACCATATACCTCCAAAGCGCCACAGAGCTGCGTTGCAGAGAGATGTAAAAGGGGCGTGGCCGCTGTACACGTCTCTGCAACGCAGCCCCTGGCGCATACTGGAGGTTCCTGGTGGGCTAGTTGGCACCCAGGGACCCCCAGTATTCAAGGGGAATCGTCCCCCTCTGCAAACGCGCCAGGGGGCACGTTTGCAGAGTACTGCAGGGAGGGGCGGGGCCTCCGGCACGATGCCGGTTGTTTTTTTTTCTAGTTTTTTTTAATGGGAGGGGGCTGCGTGGCCCCCTTCCCTTGCCCACTTTGGCCCCGGGGACCCCATCCCCCGGGGCTTGAGCATTTTTTTTTTTTTTTAAATTAAAAAAACGGGAAGGGGCGCGTGGCCCCCTTCCCTGGGCCTGTATTGGCCCCGGGACCCCATCCCCGGGGCATGGCCTCGATTTTTTATTTTTTATTTGGAGGGGGCTGCGTGGCCCCCTCCTCAGGCCATTTAAGGCCCCGGGGACCCCATCCCCGGGGCCGGCCTTGCACTTTTTTTTCTTTTTTAAAATTTGGGGAGGGGGCTGCATGGCCCCCTCCCTGGCCACTGTGGCCCGGGGACCCCATCCCCCGGGGCCTGGCCTCTGGTTGGGGACTGTGGGGGGTCCCCAATCCCCCACAGTCCCAGCCGGCTCCCCACCTCCTGCGCGAGCCGGCATTGCTTTTCCACATGGGGAGCAGCTAACATGCTGCTCCCCATGTGGAAAGCAATCAGCTTTGGATATTGGAAGCGAGAGCAGGTTTCCTGCTCTCTCTTCCAATATCCAAAGCAAGTTTGCAATGACAGGACGGGAGCCGCGAGGCTCCCGTCCTGTCATTGCAAACAGCAGTGTCCCGGGGTAGGCACCCGGGACACTGCAGGAGCCGGCCCTGGGGGTGGCGGTCCCCAGGGCCATCACTGGCTCCAGGAGGTGGGCCGCGCGGCCCCCTCCCCACATTTTCAAAGCCCCGGGAGGTGGTGGTCCCCGGGGCTCGAGGGTCCAAAACGAACCCCCATTTTTAATTTTTAGTGCCCGGGAGGTGGCGGTCCCGGGCAGCGGGAGGCAAAGAGCCCTCCCGCACCATTTTTGTTAAAGCCTCGGGGGTGGCGGTCCCCGGGCTTGAGGGCCTTAGAGGCCCCCATACATACATTAACCCCCACCATGCCCCGGGACTTGGCCCACCCGGGGCAAGTTAACTATCGAGCGCGGAGACCGCGCTCGATTTTTTTTTCGGCAGGATCCGCGCACCCTGAGCGCATCCTGCCGATTTGAAAAAAAATGCTTTTTTGCCCAGGGGTCCTTGTGGGACCCCTGAGCAGGCCTAGGGGGTTAGGGTGTTTCTACCCTGCCCCTTTGTGCGCTTAGCGCACTTGTTTCTGTCCCTCGGTTCTACCGAGGGACAAAATGACTGCCAACACTTCCTGAATCGGAATGTTGACAGCCAGCTGACAGCCAATTAGCATGCAGCTCGTGATCGGGAGGGCACGCGGACCCTACTCGGCCATAGATATATAGTGACTTTACTTGTGAATTTCTCAGGAACTACTGAACGGATTTACACCATTTAAGCAAAGGCACCAGTCTGACCCAGAGCTACCTCTTTGCCAAATTTGGTGTAATTCCGTTCAGCAGTTCGGGCTGTAGCTGCGACTAAAGGTTCCTATGGAAAAATGAATGGGGAAACGCGTTTGGGACCCCCTTTTTCTCGGCCCCGCTTGACGAATCAACCCGAGACTTTCAGGGTAGGAGCGGAGCAGAGCCCCCAACAAGTTGGAAACTTTCGTGAAGATTAGTCAACCGGCGCCAACGTTATTTCAAATAGAATGTCGCAGATTTCCTATGGATAATAGGTCCTAACTATAACTATCTACTGGCGACCGCCAGTAGATAATATATCTAGGACCTATTATCCATAGGAAATCCGCGACATTCTATTTGAAATAACGTTGGCGCCGGTTGACGAATCTTCACGAAAGTTTCCAACTTGTTGGGCGCTCCGCTCCGCTCCTACCCTGAAAGTCTCGGGTTGATTCGTCAAGCGGGGGCCGAGAAAAAGGGGGTCCCAAAACGCGTTTTCCCCATTCATTTTTCCATAGGAACCTTTAGTCGCAGCTACAGCTCGAACTGCTGAACGGAATTACACCAAATTTGGCAAAGAGGTAGCCCTTGGGTCAGACTGGTGCCTTTGCTTAAATGGTGTAAATCCGTTCAGTAGTTCCTGAGAAATTCACAAGTAAAGTCACATATATATATATGGCCGAGTAGGGTCCGCGTACTCTCCCGATCACGAGCTGCATGCTAATTGGCTGTCAGCTGGCTGTCAACATTCCGATTCAGGAAGTGTTGGCAGTTATTTTGTCCCTCGGTAGAACCGAGGGACAGAAACAAGTGCGCAAAGCGCACAAAGGGGGCAGGGTAGAAACACCTTAACCCCCTAGGCCTGCTCAGGGGTCCCACAAGGACCCCTGGGCAAAGCATTTTTTTAAATCGGCAGGATGCGCTCAGGGTGCGCGGATCCTGCCGAAAAAAAAAATTGAAGCGCGTTCTCCCGCGCTTCGATGTACTTGCCCCCGGGTGGGCCAAGTCCCGGGGGCATGGTGAGGGTGTTAACTTATGTATGGGGGCCTCTAAGGGCCCCCTAAGCTCGGGGACCGCCACCTCCCGGGGCTTTAACAAAAATGGTGCGGGAGGGCTCTTTGCCCTCCCGCTGCCCCGGGACCGCCACCTCCCCGGGGCTTTTGTTTTATTTTTTTAACCTGTGTGGGGGCTCCAGCCCCCACACGCCCCGGGGACCGCCACCTCCCCGAGGCACTAAAAATTAAAAATGGGGGTCCGTTTGGACCCTCGAAGCCCCGGGGACCACCACCTCCCGGGGCTTTGAAAATGTGGGGAGGGGGCCGCTCGGCCCCTCCTGGAGCCAGTGATGGCCCTGGGGACCGCCACCCCCAGGGCCGGCTCCTGCAGTGTCCCGGGGTGCCTACCCCCGGGACACTGCTGTTTGCAATGACAGGACGGGAGCCTCGCGGCCCCGTCCTGTCATTGCAAACTTGCTTTGGATATTGGAAGAGAGAGCAGGAAACCTGCTCTCGCTTCCAATATCCAAAGCTGATAGCTTTCCACATGGGGAACAGCATGTTAGCTGCTCCCCATGTGGAAAAGCAATGCCGGCTCGCGCAGGAGGCGGGGAGCCGGCTGGGACTGTGGGGGATTGGGGACCCCCACAGTCCCCAACCAGAGGCCAGGCCCCGGGGGATGGGGTCCCCGGGGCCATAGTGCCAGGGAGGGGGCCATGCAGCCCCCTCCCCAAATTTTAAAAAAGAAAAAAGTGCAAGGCCGGCCCCGGGGATGGGGTCCCGGAGCCTTAAATGGCCTGAGGAGGGGGCCACGCAGCCCCTCCAAATAAAAATAAAAATCGAGGCCATGCCCGGGGATGGGGTCCCGGGGCCAATACAGGCCCAGGGAAGGGGGCCACGTGGCCCCCTTCCCGTTTTTTTTTTTTTAAATTTAAAAATAAAAATAAAATGCTCAGGCCCCGGGGAAGGGGTCCCCAGGGCCAAAGTGGGCAAGGGAAGGGGGCCACGCAGCCCCCTCCCATTAAAAAACAAAATAGAAAAAAAAAACGACCGGCATCGTGCCGGAGGCCCCGCCCCTCCATGCAGTACTCTGCAAGCGTGCCCCTGGCGCGTTTGCAGAGGGGAACGAATTCCCCTTGAATACTGGGGGTCCCTGGGTGCCAACTAGCCCACCAGGAACCTCCAGTATGCGCCAGGGGCTGCGTTGCAGAGACGTGTACAGAGGCCACGCCCTTTTACACCTCTCTGCAACGCAGCTCTGTGGCGCTTTTGGAGGTATATGGTGGGCTAGTTGGACTCCAGGGTCCCTCAGGATTCAAGGGGACTTAATCCCCCAACTTAAAACGCGCCACGGGCGCGTTTGCACAGTGGTGAAGGGAGGGGCGGGGCTTCAGGTGACATGTGTGCAAACAGGCCCCGTGGCACGTTTTAAGATGGGGAATAAATTCCTTTCAATCCTGAGGGTCTCTAGGGGCCAACTAGCGCACCAGGTACCTCCAGTAAGCGCCACGGAGCTGCGTTGCAGAGTGTTGTAAAAGGGGCGTGGCCTCTGAACACCTCTCTGCAACGCAGCCCCTGGCGCATACTGGAGGTACCTGGTGGGCTAGTTGGCCCCTAGGGATCCTCGGGATTGAGGAGGAATTAATTGTCCAACTTAAAACGCGCCACAGGGCGTGTTTGCAGACATGTCACCTTAGGCCCCACCCTCTTCCTTCACCATTGTGCAAATATTCCTCTCAAATCAGCCGAACTACGAATTCCGATTTACTCACCTGTTATCAGGAGAGACCTCAGTGCTGCATCTTTGAGCCCAGTACTGATCCTGAAAAGTAATTCTAACTGTACTTACCAGTAACTTGAATTTCCTTCCATAGGATATCATTGCCTGCTTTTGCTGAAAAAGTTTCTAAGTGTCGATTTTTGAAACATACAAATATTCCTCTAAAATCAGCCGAAATACGAATTCCGATTTACTCATCTGTTATCAGGAGAGACCTCAGTGCTGCATCTTTCAGCCCAGTACTGATCCTGAAAAGTAATTTTAACCGTACTTACCAGTAACTTGAATTTCCTTCCATAGGATATCATTGCCTGCTTTTTGCTGAAAAAGTTTCTAAGTGTCGATTTTTGAAACATACAAATATTCCTCTAAAATCAGACGAAATACGAAATCCGATTTACTCACCTGTTATCAGGAGAGAACCCAGTGCTGCATCTTTTAGCCCAGCACTGACCCTGAAAAGTAATTCTAACCGTACTTAACAGTAACTTGAATTTCCTTCCATAGGCTAACATTGACTGGTTTCACTTGGAAATTCTTCTAAGTGTGGAGTTTTGGAACTTTATAATATTTCTCTAAAATCAGCCGAACTATGAATTCCGATTTACTCACCTGTTATCAGGAGAGAACCCAGTGCTGCATCTTTTAGCCCAGCACTGACCCTGAAAAGTAATTCTAACCGTACTTACCAGTAACTTGAATTTCCTTCCATAGGAATCCATTGTCTGGTTTTCAGCAGAAAAGTTTCAAAGTGTCGATTTTCACAAACTACAAATATTCCTTAAAAATCGCATGTGTGACTTAAACGCATTCTTTCAACTGTTTACAGGAGATGCACCAGTGCTGGTTCCAGGATCCACCACTGAGTAAGAAAAAGTAACGATAACACTACTTACCTGCTAAGTGAATTTCCTCCCATAGGATAACATTGGTGATTCTATATGAAAAAGTTTCTAAGTGTCAACTTTTAAAATACAATAATATTCCTTAAAAATCACTACTGTAACCAAAACGCTTTTACTCAACTGTTTACAGGAGATGTCCCAGGACTGAATCTAGGATCCAGTCCTGTGGTTAGAAAAGTAATCCATAAAGTAACTAATTGCATTTAACTAGAAATTCACATTGAGCTCAATGTTGCTTTGTTTTTGAAATTGTGTTGCCCATTGCAACAACTGTAACTACTGTACTTAAAAGTCTATTGCCTATTTGCAAAGTATTTAAACTAAAGTAATTCATTCTGAGAAAGTATATTTTGTAATGTAATGTATAATGTAATTACAATGTAATTTAAAAATAAAATATCTAAAAATAAATAGTTTAAAAAATTGTTGTAAATCAGTATCAAAAAAATAAATATAACAATTAATACATTTAAAAATTGTCATTTACAAAACCTTTGAAATTCACTGAAAAAACCATAGGTTTCAGACACGTTATAGTTAGGAATTAGCATTTAAAAAACCTTTGAAATTCACTGAAAAAACCATAGGTTTCAGACACGTTATAGTTAGGAATTAGCATTTAAAAAACCTTTGAAATTCACTAAAAAAACCATAGGTTTCAGGCACGTTATAGTTAGAAATTAGCATTTAAAAAACCTTAGAAATTCACTGAAAAAACCATAAGGTTTTAGGGACAGTTATAGTTAGTTGGACATTGCACTCAGTACAAAACCCGTGAAATTCCCCGTTATAGTTAGTTCAGGTAACTATAACTCGCGCCCCGCAATGCACTGCTGATGACGTCACATATTACATCACTCATGACATGGTCAGTGACATCACTGATGACATCACTGATGACATCTCAAATGACATCACTGATGACATCATCCATGTGAGAATTTAATGCACCTCCTCACACCCTAATATAACCTTTGATACACCCACTCTAAATTACAGACTGCCATTCTCAAAACCATAGACACTCCAACACCAATAACTACATACCCACTCACTGATTCTTAGGTCTACACACACACATCCACTCACTCACCCGTACAGTCACTCATACTTATGGTCACTCAGTACAGGACTATCATATGCACTCATACTCCTATATAGACACTCAAACACCGCCACTCATCCATAGAGGTACTCACACACCTAGTCAGTCATGCAAATAATTAAACACACTGCCATTTACTCACCTATACAGTTATACACACACCAGCTCACTTACTCATACAAATACTAGCACATTCTTACGCTCTTATACAATCACTGATACAAGCACACACTCATCCATACAGTCACTCTCACAATCACACACTCTGCTTATAGCTATTTATATACTCCAACACACATATATACTGCCTTTCACATATGTAGTTACTCACACATGTACCACTGGGACATACATTCACTCACTAACACACTCTTACACACACTTACCCACCCATACAGTCTATCACAGATGCACTCTTGAAACTATCCACCCAGTGAATCACCCACTCACACATCTATGCACAGAGTCGCACACACCCCACCCACACAAACACTCAGGCACCCATACAGATACTCAGACAACCAATCAATAACTCATAGAGACACTCATGTAGCTATTCACAAACCCATGCACCACTTACACAGCAACAGACAGACGGATACAGACATTCACCCAGTTTAGTCACTAACCCATGCATTCAGTAAGATACGTTTAATCACTCACTTATCGAGTTAGTCACGCACCTACTAAATCATCCATACAGACACTTATACACCCACTCATTCTTCAATACGCCTTTCCCTATATATATTAAAAATATTTAAACTTTACAGAAACACACAGTCACTGGATGATGTCATCAGTGATGTCATTTGAGATGTCATCAGTGATGTCATCAGTGATGTCACTGACCATGTCATGAGTGATGTAATATGTGATGTCATCAGCAGTGCATTGCGGGGGCGCGAGTTATAGTTACCTGAACTAACTATAACGGGGGAATTTCACGGGTTTTGTACGAGTGCAATGTCCAACTAACTATAACTGTCCCTAAAACCTTATGGTTTTTTCAGTGAATTTCTAAGGTTTTTTAAATGCTAATTTCTAACTATAACGTGCCTGAAACCTATGGTTTTTTCAGTGAATATATTATCTACTGGCGGTCGCCAGTAGATAGTTATAGTTAGGACCTATTTTCCATAGGAAATCCGCGACATTCTATTTGAAATAACTCTTGCGTCGGTTGACGAATCTTCGCGAAATTTTCAAACTTTATGGCCCGCTCCAGTCCGCTCCTACCCTAAAAGTCTCAGGGTGATTCATCACGCGGGGGCCGAGAAAAAAGGGGGGTCCCAAAACGTGTTTTCCCTATTCATTTTCCCATAGGAAACTTTAGACACGGCTACAGCCCGAACTGCTGAACGGAATTACACCAAATTTGGCAAAGAGGTAGTTCTTGGTTCAGAAAGAACCCTTTTTGTTAAATGGTGTAAATCCGTTCAGTAGTTGCGGAGAAAT
The DNA here is from genome assembly GCA_963921515.1 of Calotriton arnoldi. Lineage (NCBI taxonomy): Eukaryota > Metazoa > Chordata > Amphibia > Caudata > Salamandridae > Calotriton > Calotriton arnoldi. Next base: position 1,696,018 of record CAWUFW010002798.1, read on the forward strand.
TAAAAAAATAAGAGTCAAAAAATCAATTTCCCATAGGAAACTTTATGCAAGCCTACAGCCCGAACTGCTGAACGGAATTACACCAAATTTGGCAAAGAGGTAGTTCTTGGTTCAAAAAGAACCCTTTTTGTTAAATGGTGTAAATCCGTTCAGTAGTTGCTGAGAAAATCAAAAGTAAAAACATATATATATCTGGGCGGAGCCTAACCACACATGTCATCGTGAGATCTGATTGGCTGTCAGCACTTCATCCTGGAATTGCTGGCAGCCATCTTGGGACCAATATAAATGATAGTACCCCATTGAAATGCATTGTAGTGAATCGAAGATTTTGAGGGTTACCAAAAGGAGAACTATAAAGGGTGATAACAGACTTTAGTTACATTAGAATTCATTTGTTGATGGTACCATACTAATTTCAGGAATTGTGGTGTGTTCTAAGGTGATTTTACCCTGTGAAAAACCTTCTGCTGGGATATCATGTATCATGTTTGAGAGAAAACTATTTTCACATGCTTGTCCCATACAGTTTTGGAAGGTGCCCCAGAAGCTATAATGAGAGCATATTTTCTGTAAATTCACATTATTTTTCTCAGTCATGTGAGAATGAAGTCTGACATTCTCAGTAAAACATGTACATCCAACAAGGGCAGAGACTGTCAGTTGATTCCTTTGTGTTCTACTGCAGCTTCCCAGAGTGTTCTAAAGAACAACTAGAGCGCTAACAGTTTTACTTATGACAAAAGTATGGCACACCTGAAGCCATCTTGATTGGAATAAACTGGTAACACTTAAAACATTTAATTTAAAAAGGAACAAAATGATGGGGTTCATTTTGTCATAGAAATTATGGTTAGTGCTGTAGAAAGAAAAATTAGGACATGTTTCAAGTGTGATCTCAAATATCTTCCTGTTATATTTCAACAGGAGCAGCCTGTCAGTTGATGCCTTTGTGTTCTACTGCAGCTTCCCAGAGTGTTCTAAAGAACAACTAAAGCGCTAACAGTCTTACTTATAACAAAAGTATGGCACACCTGAAGCCATCTTGATTGGAATAAACTGGTAACACTTAAAACATTTAATTTAAAAAGGAACAAAATGAGGGGGTTCATTTTGCCATAGAAATTCTGGTTAGTGCTGTAGAAAGAAAATTTAGGACATGTTTTAAGTGAGATCTCAAATATCTTCCTGTTATATTTCAACAGGAGCAGCCTGTCAGTTGATGCCTTTGTGTTCTACTGCAGCTTCCCAGAGTGTTCTAAAGAACAACTAGAGTGCTAACAGCCTTACTTATGACAAAAGTATGGCACACCTGAAGCCATCTTGATTGGAATAAACTGGTAACACTTAAAACATTTAATTTAAAAAGGAACAAAATGAGGGGGTTCATTTTGCCATAGAAATTATGGTTAGTGCTGCAAAAAGAAAATTTAGTGCATGTTTTAAGTGAGATCTCAAATCCTCTTCTATTTCATTAGAAAATTCTGACATGCAGACTGAAACAATCACTTTCAATACCAGCAGTAGACTTCCAGTTAACTCCTTGGTGAGCAGTAGCTTTACTACATGATGACTAGAGTAATAACATTCTGAATTTATGGCAAATGTGTGACACATCTGAATGCCTTCTTGATGGAATCAAAGTAAAAACCTGAAAGCATTTCCTACTGAGGAGACTGCAGTAAATGAGGAAATTAGGAAACTTCATAACAAAGAAGTCTTCCAAGATGGCCACCAGTGAAAAAAGAGCCCAAATGTAGCACAAATATTACCCAGATGTAGCCCACATATAGCCCAATGACAAAAGTGTGCAAAACACTTTTTATTTTTAGTTTTTTTGCAGTTTTATGTAGTGCAGACTGGTCAGGTATTGGAGCGTAGCATCTTAAAACATGACCCCCTACACTACACAAGCACCACTGCACTATCCTAAACCCTAAAACACTACCCCCAGCATGACCCCCTACACTACACAAACACCACTGCACTACCCTAAACCCTAAAACACTACCCCAAAACCACTGCACTAACCTAAATCCTAAAACACTACCCCCAGCACGACCCCCTACACTACACAAACACCACTGCACTACCCTAAACCCTAAAACACTACCCGCAGCACGACCCCCTACACTACATAAGCACCACTGCACTACCCTAAACCCTAAAACACTGCCCCCAGCACGACCCCCTACACTACACAAACACCACTGCACTACCTTAAACTCTAAAACACTACCCCCAGCACGACCCCATACACTACCCAAACACCACTGCACTAACCTAAATCCTAAAACACTACCCGTAGCACGACCCCCTACACTACACAAACACCACTGCACTACCCTAAACCCTAAAACACTACCCCCAGCACGACCCCTTACACTACACAAGCACCACTGCACTACCCTAAACCCTAAAACACTACGCCCAGCACGACCCCCTACACTGCCCGAACACCACTGCACTGCCCTAAACCCTGAAACACATACCCTAGCACGACCCCTACACTGCCCGAACACCACTGCACTGCCCTAAACCCTGAAACACCACCCCCTTCACGACCCCCTACACTGCCCGAACACCACTGCCCTAAACCCTGAAACACCACCCCCAGCACGACCCCCTACACTGCCCGAACACCACTGCACTGCCCTAAACCCTGAAACACCACCCCCAGCACGACCCCCTACACTGCCCGAACACCACTGCACTGCCCTAAACCCTGAAACACCACCCCCTGAAAGACCCCTACACTGCCCGAATACCACTGCACTGCCCTAAACCCTGAAACACCATCCCCAGCACGACCCCCTATACTGCACGAACACCACTGCACTGCCCTAAACCCTGAAACACTACCCCCAGCAAGACCCCCTACACTGCCCAAACACCACTGCACTGCCCTAAACCCTGAAACACCACCCCCAGCAAGACCCCCTACACTGCCCGAACACCACTGCCCTAAACCCTGAAACACCACCCCCAGCAAGACCCCCTACACTGCCCGAACACCACTGCACTGCCCTAAACCCTGAAACACCACCCCCTGCACGATCCCCTACACTGCCCGAACACTACTGCACTGCCCTAAACCCTGAAACACCACCCCCAGCACGACCCCCTACACTGCACGAACACCACTGCACTAAACCCCGAAACACTACCCCCAGCAAGACCCCCTACACTGCCCGAACACCACTGCCCTAAACCCTGAAACACCACCCCCAGCAAGACCCCTACACTGCCCGTACACCACTGCACTGCCCTAAACCCTGAAACACCAACCCCAGCATGACCCCCTACACTGCCCGAACACCACTGTACTAAAGCCTGAAACACCACCCCCAGCAAGACCACCTACACTGGCCGAACACCACTGCACTGCCCTAAACCCTGAAACACCACCCCCTGCACGACCCCCTACACTGCCCAAACACCACTGCACTGCCCTAAACCCTGAAACACCACCCCCTGCACGACCCCCTACACTGCCCGAATACCACTGCACTGCCCTAAACCCTGAAACACCACCCCTCAGCACGACACCCTACACTGCCCGAACACCACTGCACTGCCCTAAACCCTGAAACACCACCCCCAGCACGACCCCCTACACTGCCCGAACACCACTGCACTGCCCTAAACCCTGAAACACCACCCCCTGCACGACCTCCTACACTGCCGGAACACCACTGCACTGCCCTAAACCCTGAAACACCACCCCCAGCACGACCCTCTACACTGCCCGAACACCACTGCACTGCCCTAAACCCTGAAACATCAACCCCAGCAAGACCCCCTACACTGCCTGAACACCACTGCCCTAAACCCTGAAACACCACCCCCTACACTGCACGAACACCACTGCACTGCCCTAAACCCTGAAACACCACCTCCAGCAAAACCCCCTACACTGCCTGAACACCATTGCTCTGCCCTAAATCCTGAAACACTAGCCCCAGCATGACCCCCTACACTGCCCAAACACCACTGCACTGCCCTAAACCCTGAAACACCACCCCCAGCACGACCCCCTACACTGCCCGAACACCACTGCACTGCCCTAAACCCTGAAACACCAGCCCCAGCAAGACCCCCTACACTGCCCGAACACCACTGCACTGCCCTAGACTCTGAAACACCAGCCCCAGCAAGACCCCCTACACTGCCCGAACACCACTGCACTGCCCTAAACCCTGAAACACCATCCCCAGCATGACCCCCTACACTGCCCGAACACCACTGCACTGCCCTAAACCCTGAAACACCAGCCCCAGCATGACCCCCTACACTGCCCGAACACCACTGCACTGCCCTAAACCCTGAAACACCAGCCCCAGCACGACCCCCTACACTGCCCGAACACCACTGCACTGCCCTAAACCCTGAAACACCAGCCCCAGCACGACCCCCTACACTGCCCGAACACCACTGTACTGCCCTAAACCCTGAAACACCAGCCCCAGCACGACCCCCTACACTGCCCGAACACCACTGCACTGCCCTAAACCTTAAAACACCACCCCTGCATGACCCCTACACTGCCCGAACACCACTGCACTGCCCTAAACCCTGAAACACCACCCCCTGCAGCACCCCCTACACTGCCCGAACACCACTGCACTGCCCTAAACCCTGAAACACCACCCCCGGCACCGCCCCCTACACTGCCCGAACACCACTGCACTGCCCTAAACCCTGAAACACCACCCCCAGCACGACCCCCTTTACTGCTCGAACACCACTGCACTGCCCCAAACCCTGAAACCACCCCCAGCACGACCCCCTACACTGCCCGAACACCACTGCCCTAAACCCTGAAACACCACCCCCTGCACGACCCCCTACACTGCCCGAACACCACTGCACTGCCCTAAACCCTGAAACACCACCCCCTACACTGCCCGAACACCACTGCACTGCCCTAAACCCTGAAACACCACCCCCGCACGACCCCTACACTGCCCGAACACCACTGCACTGCCCTAAACCCTAAAACAACACCCCCAGCATTACCCCCTACACTGCCCAAACACCACTGCCCTAAACCCTAGAACACTACCCCCAGCACGACCCCTACACTACCCGAACACCACTGCACTACCCTAAACCCTAAAATACTACCCCAGCACCACCCCCTACACTACCCGAACACGACTGCACTGCCCTAAACCCTCAAACACTCCCCCCAGCACGACCCCCTACACTACCCGAACAACACTGCACTGCCCTAAACCCTAAAACACTCCCCCAGCATGACCCCCTACACTACCCGAACACCACTGCACTGCCCTAAACCCTAAAACACTCCCCCAGCACGACCCCCTACACTACCCAAACACCACTGCACTGCCCTAAACCCTAAAACACTACCCCCGCATGACCCCCTACACTACCGAAACACCAATGCACTACCCTAATCCCTAAAACACTACCCCCCGCATGACCCCCTACACTACCCTAAACCCTAAAACACTACCCCTGCATGACTCCCTACACTACCCAAAGACCACTGCACTACCCTAAACCCTAAAACACAACCTCCTACACTACACAAACACCACTGCACTACCCTAAACCCTAAAACACTACCCCCTACACTACACAAACACCACTGCACTACCCTAAACCCTAAAACACTACCCCCAGCAGTACCCCTACACTACCCAAACACCACTGTACTAACCTAAACCCTAAAACACTACACCCAGCAGTACCCCTACACTACCCAAACACCACTGCACTACCCTAAATCACTACCCCCAGCACGACCCCCTACACTACCCAAACACCACTGCACTACCCTAAACCCTAAAACACTACCCCCAGCACGACCCCTACACTACCCAAACACCACTGCACTACCCTAAACCCTAAAACACTCCCCCAGCACGACTCCCTACACTACCCAAACACCACTGCACTACCCTAAACCCTAAATCTACCCCCAGAATGACCCCCTACACTACACAAACACCACTGCACTACCCTAAACCCTAAAACACTACCCCAGCACGACCCCCTACACTACCCAAACACCACTGCACTAACCTAAATCCTAAAACTCTACCCCCAGCATGCCCCCCTACACTACCCAAACACCACTGCACTACCCTAAAACATGACCCTCTACACTACACAAACACCACTGCACTACCCTAAACCCTAAAACACTACCCCCAGCACGACCCCCTACACTACACAAGCACCACTGCACTACCCTAAACCCTAAAACACTACCCCCAGCACGACCCCCTACACTGCCCGAACACCACTGCACTGCCCTAAACCCTGAAACACCAGCCCCTGCACGACCCCCTACACTGCCCGAACACCACTGCACTGCCCTAAACCCTGAAACACATACCCTAGTACGACCCCCTACACTGCCCGAACACCACTGCACTGCCCTAAACCCTGAAACACCACCCCCTTCACGACCCCCTACACTGCCCAAACACCACTGCCCTAAACCCTGAAACACCACCCCCAGTATGACCCCCTACACTGCCCGAACACCACTGCACTGCCCTAAACCCTGAAACACCACCCCCAGCATGACCCCCTACACTGCCCGAACACCACTGCACTGCCCTAAACCCTGAAACACCACCCCCTGCATGACCCCCTGCACTGCCCGAACACCACTGCACTGCCCTAAACCATGAGACACCATCCCCAGCACAACCCCCTACACTGCACGAACACCACTGCACTGCCCTAAACCCTGAAACACTACCCCCAGCAAGACCCCCTACACTGCCCGAACACCACTGCACTGCCCTAAACCCTGAAACACCACCCCCAGCAAGACCCCTACACTGCCCGAACACCACTGCCCTAAACCCTGAAACACCACCCCCAGCAAGACCCCCTACACTGCCCGAACACCACTGCACTGCCCTAAACCCTGAAACACCACCCCCTGCACGATCCCCTACACTGCCCGAACACTACTGCACTGCCCTAAACCCTAAAACACCACCCCCAGCACGTCCCCCTACACTGCACGAACACCACTGCACTGCCCTAAACCCCAAAACACTACCCCCAGCAAGACCCCCTACACTGCCCGAACACCACTGCCCTAAACCCTGAAACACCACCCCCAGCAAGACCCCCTACACTGCCCGTACACCACTGCACTGCCCTAAACCCTGAAACACCAACCCCAGCATGACCCCATACACTGCCCGAACACCACTGCACTGCCCTAAACCCTGAAACACCACCCCCAGCACGACCCCCTACACTGCCCGAACACCACTGCACTGCCCAAAACCCTGAAACACCACCCCCAGCACGACCCCCTACACTGCCCGAACACCACTGCACTGCCCTAAACCCTGAAACACCAGCCCCAGCACAGCCCCGTACACTGCCCGAACACCACTGCACTGCCCTAAACCCTGAAACACCAGCCCCAGCACGACCGCCTACACTGCCCGAAAACCACTGCACTGCCCTAAACCCTGAAACACCAGCCCCAGCACGACCCCCTACACTGCCCGAACACCACTGCACTACCCTAAACCCTGAAACACCAGCCCCAGCACGACCCCATACACTGCCCGAACACCACTGCACTGCCCTAAACCCTGAAACACCAGCCCCAGCAAGACCCCCTACACTGCCCGAACACCACTGCACTGCCCTAAACCCTGAAACACCACCCCCTGCATGACCCCCTACACTGCCCAAACACCACTGCACTGCCCTAAACCCTGAAACACCACCCTCTGCACGACCCCCTACACTGCCCGAACACCACTGCACTGCCCTAAACCCTGAAACACCACCTCTCAGCTAGACACCCTACACTGCCCGAACACCACTGCACTGCCCTAAACCCTGAAACACCACCCCCAGCACGACCCCCTACACTGCCCGAACACCACTGCACTGCCCTAAACCCTGAAACACCACCCCCTGCACGACCTCCTACACTGCCGGAACACCACTGCACTGCCCTAAACCCTGAAACACCACCCCCAGCACGACCCCTACACTGCCCGAACACCACTGCACTGCCCTAAACCCTGAAACATCAACCCCAGCAAGACCCCCTACACTGCCTGAACACCACTGCCCTAAACCCTGAAACACCACCCCCTACACTGCACGAACACCACTGCACTGCCCTAAACCCTGAAACACCACCTCCAGCAAAACCCCTACACTGCCTGAACACCATTGCTCTGCCCTAAATCCTGAAACACTAGCCCCAGCATGACCCCCTACACTGCCCAAACACCACTGCACTGCCCTAAACCCTGAAACACCACCCCCAGCACGACCCCCTACACTGCCCGAACACCACTGCACTGCCCTAAACCCTGAAACACCAGCCCCAGCAAGACCCCCTACACTGCCCGAACACCACTGCACTGCCCTAGACTCTGAAACACCAGCCCCAGCAAGACCCCCTACACTGCCTGAACACCACTGCACTGCCCTAAACCCTGAAACACCAGCCCCAGCATGACCCCCTACACTGCCCGAACACCACTGCACTGCCCTAAACCCTGAAACACCAGCCCCAGCACGACCACCTACACTGCCCGAACACCACTGCACTGCCCTAAACCCTGAAACACCAGCCCCAGCACGACCCCTACACTGCCCGAACACCACTGCACTGCCCTAAACCCTGAAACACCACCCCCTGCATGACCCCCTACACTGCCCGAACACCACTGCACTGCCCTAAACCCTGAAACACCACCCCCTGCAGCACCCCCTACACTGCCCGAACACCACTGCACTGCCCTAAACCCTGAAACACCACCCCCTGCACCGCCCCCTACACTGCCCGAACACCACTGCACTGCCCTAAACCCTGAAACACCACCCCCAGCACGACCCACTTTACTGCTCGAACACCACTGCACTGCCCCAAACCCTGAAACACCACCCCCAGCACGACCCCCTACACTGCCCGAACACCACTGCCCTAAACCCTGAAACACCACCCCCTGCACGACCCCCTACACTGCCCGAACACCACTGCACTGCCCTAAACCCTGAAACACCACCCCTACACTGCCCGAACACCACTGCACTGCTCTAAACCCTGAAACACCACCCCCAGCACGACCCCTACACTGCCCGAACACCACTGCACTGCCCTAAACCCTAAAACACCACCCCCAGCATTACCCCTACACTGCCCAAACACCACTGCACTGCCCTAAACCCTAGAACACTACCCCCAGCACGACCCCCTACACTACCCGAACACCACTGCACTACCCTAAACCCTAAAATACTACCCCAGCACCACCCCCTACACTACCCGAACACGACTGCACTGCCCTAAACCCTCAAACACTCCCCCCAGCACGACCCCCTACACTTCCCGAACACCACTGCACTGCCCTAAACCCTAAAACACTCCCCCAGCACGACCCCCTACACTACCCGAACACCACTGCACTGCCCTAAACCCTAAAACACTCCCCCCAGCACGACCCCCTACACTACCCAAACACCAGTGCACTGCCCTAAACCCTAAAACACTACCCCCGCATGACCCCCTACACTACCCAAACACCAATGCACTACCCTAATCCCTAAAACACTACCCCCGCATGACCCCTACACTACCCTAAACCCTAAAACACTACCCCCACACGACTCCCTACACTACCCAAAGACCACTGCACTACCCTAAACCCTAAAACATGACCTCCTACACTACACAAACACCACTGCACTACCCTAAACCCTAAAACACTACCCCCTACACTACACAAACACCACTGCACTACCCTAAACCCTAAAACACTACCCCCAGCAGTACCCCTACACTACCCAAACACCACTGTACTAACCTAAACCCTAAAACACTACCCCCAGCAGTACCCCTACACTACCCAAACACCACTGCACTACCCTAAATCACTACCCCCAGCACGACCCCCTACACTACCCAAACACAACTGCACTACCCTAAACCCTAAAACACTACCCCCAGCACGACCCCCTACACTACCCAAACACCACTGCACTACCCTAAACCCTAAAACACTCCCCCAGCACGACTCCCTACACTACCCAAACACCACTGCACTACCCTAAACCCTAAATCTACCCCCAGCATGACCCCCTACACTACACAAACACCACTGCACTACCCTAAACCCTAAAACACTACCCCCAGCACGACCCTCTTCACTACCTAAACACAACTGCACAATTTGTTACAGGCGTTGCAACGCAAGCCTGTGGTGCTTACTGGAAGTACCTAGTGGGCTAGTTGGGCCCCAGGGACCCTCAGGATTCAAGGTGACCTAATCCCCCAACTTAAAACGCACCACGGGGCGCGTTTGCACAGTGGTGAAGGGAGGGGGCGGGGCCTCAGGTGACATGTGCGCAAACACGCCCTGTGGTGCGTTTTAAGTTGGGGAATTAATTCCCTTTGAATCCTGAGGGACCCTGGTGGCCAACTAGCCCACCAGGTACCTTCAGTAAGCACAACAGAGTTGCGTTGCAGAGAGGTGATAAAAGGTGCGTGGCCTCGGAACGCCTCTCTGCAACTCAGCTCTGTGGTCCTAACTGTAGGTACCTGGGGGCTAGTTGGGCCCCAGGGACCCTCAGAATTCAAGGGGACTTAATCCTGCAACTTAAAACGTGCCACGGGGTGCGTTTGCACACATGTCACCTCAGGCCCCCCTCCCTTCACCACTGTGCAAACGCGCCCTGTAGCGCGTTTTAAGAGGTCGTTTTAATCCCCCTGCCCTATTATGTACTAGGGACTTGCAGAGGAGGTCATGCTAATCACAGGGGTACCCCAACGCATAGTGTTCCCTAGTGTATGTAGGTGTTTTCACTGTATTCTAAGTGTCTTTTAGCATAGCACTGGCTCTGGTTAGTCAGTCAGTTACCACCAGTACCCGTCTGAAAAAGTTGTGGGCACATGATGATTTTGCAACAAGGCCTCTTTCTGCTCCTCTGTTGGTTCGTTCTGCACATCTTTTGCTTCTTTCTGTGCGTTTTTTCTTCTTTCTTCACATGTCCTACCTCTGTAGGCATAGTTAGAAACTAGCATTTAAAAAAACCTTTGAAATTCACTTAAAAAATGATAGGTTTCAGGCACGTTATAGTTAGAAATTATCATTTAAAAACCTTTGAAATTCACAGAAAAAAACCATAGGTTTCAGACACGTTATAGTTAGAAATTAGCATTTAAAAAACCTTTGAAATTCCCTGAAAAAACCATAGGTTTTAGGGACAGTTATAGTTAGTTGGACATTTCACTCGTACAAAACCATAGAAATTCCCCCGTTATAGTTAGTTCAGCTAACTATAACTCGCGCCCCCGCAATGCACTGCTGATGACGTCACATATTACATCACTCATGACATGGTCAGTGACATCACTGATGACATCACTGATGACATCTCAAATGACATCACTGATGACATCATCCATGTGATAATTTCATGCATCTTCTCACACCCTAATATAACTTTTGATACACCCACTCTAAATTACAGACTGCCATTCTCAAAACCATAGACACTCCAACACCAAAAACTACATACCCACTCACTGATTCTTAGGTCTACACACACATCCACTCACTCACCCGTACAGTCACTCATACTTAGTCACTCAGTACAGGACTATCATATGCACTCATACACCTATATAAACACTCACACACCGCCACTCATCCATAGAGGTACTCGCACACCTAGTCAGTCATGCAAAAAACTTAATCACACACCCATTTACTCACCTATACAGTTATACACACACCAGCTCACTTACTCATACAAATACTAGCACATTCTTACGCTCTTATACAATCACTGATACAAGTACACACTCATCCATACAGCCACTCTCACAATCACACACTCTCACTTATAGCCATTTATATACTCCAACACACATATATACTGCCTTTCACATATGTAGTTACTCACACATGTACCACTGAGATATACATTCAATCACTAACACACCCATACACACACTCACCCACCCATACAGTCCATCACAGATGCACTCTTGAAACCATGCACCCAGTGAATCACCAACTCACACATCTATGCACAGAGTCACACACACCCCACCCACACAAACACTCAGGCACCCATACAGATACTCAGACAATCAATCAATAACCCATGTAGACACTCATGTAGCTATTCAGAAAGCCATGCAGCCGCTTACAAACCAACAGACAGACGGATACAGACATTCACACAGTTTAGTCACTAAGCCATGCATTCAGTAAGATACATTTAATCACTCACTTGTAGAGTCAGTCACTCACGTACTAAATCATCCATTCAGACACTTATACACCCACTCATTCTTCAATACGCCTTTTCCTATATATATTAAACATATTTAAACTTTACAGAAACACACAGTCACTGGATGATGTCTTCAGTGATGTCATCAGTGATGTCATTTGAGATGTCATCAGTGATGTCATCAGTGATGTCACTGACCATGTCATGAGTGATGTAATATGTGACGTCATCAGCAGTGCATTGCGGGGGCGCGAGTAACGGGGGAATTTCTATGGTTTTGTACGAGTGAAATGTCCAACTAACTATAACTGTCCCTAAAACCTATGGTTTTTTCAGTGAATTTCAAAGGTTTTTTAAATGCTAATTTCTAACTATAACGTGTCTGAAACCTATGGTTTTTTCAGTGAATATATATATATATATATATTATCTACTGGCGGTCGCCAGTAGATAGTTATAGTTAGGACCTATTTTCCATAGGAAATCCGCGACATTCTATTTGAAATAACTCTTGCGTCGGTTGACGAATCTTCGCGAAATTTTCAAACTTTATGGCCCGCTCCGGTCCGCTCCTACCCTGAAAGTCTCAGGGTGATTCGTCAAGCGGGGGCCGAGAATAAAGGGGGGTCCCAAAACGTGTTTTCCCCATTCATTTTCCCATGGGAAACTTTAGACACGGCTACAGCCCGAACTGCTGAACGGAATTACACCAAATTTGGCAAAGAGGTAGTTCTTGGTTCAGAAAGAACCCTTTTTGTTAAATGGTGTAAATCCGTTCAGTAGTTGCGGAGAAATTAAAAAAATAAGAGTCAAAAAATCAATTTCCCATAGGAAACTTTATGCAAGGCTACAGCCCGAACTGCTGAACGGACTTACACCAAATTTGGCAAAGAGGTATTTCTTGGTTCAAAAAGAACCTTTTTGTTAAATGGTGTAAATCCGTTCAGTAGTTGCTGAGAAAATCAAAAGTAAAAACACATATATATCTGGGCGGAGCCTAACCACACATGTCATCGTGAGATCTGATTGGCTGTCAGCACTTCATCCTGGAATTGCTGGCAGCCATCTTGGGACCAATATAAATGATAGTACCCCATTGAAATGCATTGTAGTGAATCGAAGATTTTGAGGGTTACCAAAAGGAGAACTATAAAGGGTGATAACAGACTTTAGTTACATTAGAATTCATTTGTTGATGGTACCATACTAATTTCAGGAATTGTGGTGTGTTCTAAGGTGATTTTACCCTGTGAAAAACCTTCTGCTGGGATATCATGAATCATGTTTGAGAGAAAACTATTTTCACATGCTTGTCCCATACAGTTTTGGAAGGTGCCCCAGAAGCTAAAATGAGAGCATATTTTCTGGAAATTCACATTATCTTTCTCAGTCATGTGAGAATGAAGTCTGACATTCTCAGTAAAACATGTACATCCAACAAGGGCAGAGACTGTCAGTTGATTCCTTTGTGTTCTACTGCAGCTTCCCAGAGTGTTCTAAAGAACAACTAGAGTGCTAACAGCCTTACTTATGACAAAAGTATGGCACACCTGAAGCCATCTTGATTGGAATAAACTGGTAACACTTAAAACATTTAATTTAAAAAGGAACAAAATGATGGGGTTCATCTTGTCATAGAAATTATGGTTAGTGCTCTGGAAAGAAAAATTAGGACATGTTTCAAGTGTGATCTCAAATATCTTCCTGTTATATTTCAACAGGAGCAGCCTGTCAGTTGATGCCTTTGTGTTCTACTGCAGCTTCCCAGAGTGTTCTAAAGAACAACAAGAGTGCTAACAGCCTTACTTATGACAAAAGTATGGCACACCTGAAGCCATCTTGATTGGAATAAACTGGTAACACTTAAAACATTTAATTTAAAAAGGAACAAAATGGGGGGTTCATTTTGCCATAGAAATTATGGTTAGTGCTGCAAAAAGAAAATTTAGTGCATGTTTTAAGTGAGATCTCAAATCCTCTTCTATTTCATTAGAAAATTCTGACATGCAGACTGAAACAATCACTTTCAATACCAGCAGTAGACTTCCAGTTAACTCCTTGGTGAGCAGTAGCTTTACTACAGTGATCTAATGAACAACTAGAGTAATAACATTCTGAATTTATGGCAAATGTGTGACACATCTGAATGCCTTCTTGATGGAATCAAAGTAAAAAACTGAAAGCATTTCCTACTGAGGAGACTGCAGTAAATGAGGAAATTAGGAAACTTCATAACAAAGAAGTCTTCCAAGATGGCCACCAGTGAAAAAAGAGCCCAAATGTAGCACAAATATTACCCAGATGTAGCCCACATATAGCCCAATGACAAAAGTGTGCAAAACACTTTTTATTTTTAGTTTTTTTACAGTTTTACGTAGTGCAGACTGGTCAGGTATTGGAGCGTTGCATCTTAAAACATGACCCCCTACACTACAAAAACACCACTGCACTACCCTAAACCCTAAAACACTACCGCAGCACGACCCCTACACTACACAAGCACCACTGCACTATCCTAAACCCTAAAACACTACCCCCAGCATGACCCCCTACACTACACAAACACCACTGCACTACCCTAAACCCTAAAACACTACCCCAACACCACTGCACTAACCTAAATCCTAAAACACTACCCCCAGCACGACCCCCTAACCTACCCAAACACCACTGCACTACCCTAAAACATGACCCCCTACACTACACAAACACCACTGCACTACCCTAAACCCTAAAACACTACCCCCAGCACGACCCCCTATACTACACAAGCACCACTGCACTACCCTAAACCCTAAAACACTGCCCCCAGCACGACCCCCTACACTACACAAACACCACTGCACTACCTTAAACCCTAAAACACTACCCCCAGCACGACCCCCTACACTGCCCGAACACCACTGCACTGCCCTAAACCCTGAAACACATACCCTAGCACGACCCCCTACACTGCCCGAACACCACTGCACTGCCCTAAACCCTGAAACACCACCCCCTTCACGACCCCCTACACTGCCTGAACACCACTGCACTGCCCTAAACCCTGAAACATCACCCCCAGCATGACCCCTACACTGCCCGAACACCACTGCACTGCCCTAAACCCTGAAACACTACCCCCAGCAAGACCTCCTACACTGCCCGAACACCATTGCACTGCCCTAAACCCTGAAACATCACCCCCAGCAAGACCCCCTACACTGCCCGAACACCACTGCCCTAAACCCTGAAACACCACCCCCAGCACGACCCCCTACACTGCCCGAACACCACTGCACTGCCCTAAACCCTGAAACACCACACCCGGCACGACCCCCTACACTGCCCGAACACCACTACACTGCATTAAACCCTGAAACACCATGCCCTGCATGACCCCCTACAATGCCCGAACACTACTGCACTGCCCTAAACCCTGAAACACCATCCCCAGCACGACCCCCTACACTGCACGAACACCACTGCACTGCCCTAAACCCTGAAACACTACACCCAGCAAGACCCCCTACACTGCCCGAACACCACTGCACTGCCCTAAACCCTGAAACACCACCCCCAGCAAGACCCCCTACACAGCCCGAACACCACTGCCCTAAACCCTGAAACACCACCCTCAGCAAGACCCCCTACACTGCCTGAACACCACTGCACTGCCCTAAACCCTGAAACACCAGCCCCAGCACGACCCCTACACTGCCCGAACACCACTGCATTGCCCTAAACCCTGAAACACCAGCCCCTACACGACCCCCTACACTGCCCGAACACCACTGCACTGCCCTAAACCCTGAAACACCACCCCCAGCACGACCCCGTACACTGCCCGTACACCACTGCACTGCCCTAAACCCTGAAACACCACCCCCAGCATGACCCCCTACACTGCCCGAACACCACTGCACTGCCCTAAACCCTGAAACACCACCCCCAGCACGACCCCCTACACTGCCCGAACACCACTGCACTGCCCTAAACCATGAAACACCAGCCCCAGCACGACCCCCTACACTGCCCGAACACCACTGCACTGCCCTAAACCCTGAAACACCATCCCCAGCACGACCCCCTACACTGCCCGAACACCACTGCACTGCCCTAAACCCTGAAACACCAGCCCCAGCACAACCCCGTACACTGCCCAAACACCACTGCACTGCCCTAAACCCTGAAACACCAGCCCCAGCACAACCCCGTACACTGCCCAAACACCACTGCACTGCCCTAAACCCTGAAACACCAGCCCCAGCACGACCGACTACACTGCCCGAAAACCACTGCACTGCCCTAAACCCTGAAACACCAGCCCCAGCAAGACCCCCTACACTGCCCGAACACCACTGCACTGCCCTAAACCCTGAAACACCACCCCCAGCAAGACCCCCTACACTGCCCGAACACCACTGCACTAAAGCCTGAAACACCACCCCCAGCAAGACCACCTACACTGGCCGAACACCACTGCACTGCCCTAAACCCTGAAACACCACCCCCTGTACGACCCCCTACACTGCCCGAACACCACTGCACTGCCCTAAACCCTGAAACACCACCCCCTGCACGACCCCCTACACTGCCCGAACACCACTGCACTGCCCCAAACCCTGAAACACCACCCCTCAGCACGACACCCTACACTGCCCGAACACCACTGCACTGCCCTAAACCCTGAAACACCACCCCCAGCACGACCCCCTACACTGCCCGAACACCACTGCCCTAAACCCTGAAACACCACCCCCTGCACGACCTCCTACACTGCCGGAACACCACTGCACTGCCCTAAACCCTGAAACACCACCCCCAGCACGACCCCCTACACTGCCCGAACACCACTGCACTGCCCTAAACCCTGAAACATCAACCCCAGCAAGACCCCCTACACTGCCTGAACACCACTGCCCTAAACCCTGAAACACCACCCCATACACTGCACGAACACCACTGCACTGCCCTAAACCCTGAAACACCACCTCCAGCAAAACCCCCTACACTGCCTGAACACCATTGCTCTACCCTAAATCCTGAAACACTAGCCCCAGCATGACCCCCTACAGTGCCCAAACACCACTGCACTGCCCTAAACCCTGAAACACCAGCCACAGCACAACCCCCTACACTGCCCGAACACCACTACACTGCCCTAAACCCTGAAACACCAGCCCCAGCACGACCCCCTACACTGCCCGAACACCACTGTACTGCCCTAAACCCTGAAACACCAGCCCCAGCACGACCCCCTACACTGCCCGAACACCACTGCACTGCCCTAAACCCTGAAACACCACCCCCTGCATGACCCCTACACTGCCCGAACACCACTGCCCTAAACCCTGAAACACCACCCCCTGCAGCACCCCCTACACTGCCCGAACACCACTGCACTGCCCTAAACCCTGAAACACCACCCCCTGCACCGCCCCCTACACGGCCCGAACTCCACTGCACTGCCCTAAACCCTGAAACACCACTCCCAGCACGACCCCCTTTACTGCTCGAACACCACTGCACTGCCCCAAACCCTGAAACACCACCCCCAGCATGACCCCCTACACTGCCCAAACACCACTGCCCTAACCCCTGAAACACCACCCCTGCACGACCCCCTACACTGCCCGAACACCACTGCACTGCCCGAACACCACTGCACTGCCCTAAACCCTGAAACACCACCCCTACACTGCCCGAACACCACTGCACTGCCCTAAACCCTGAAACACCACCCCCAGCACGACCCCCTACACTGCCCGAACACCACTGCACTGCCCTAAACCCTAAAACACCAACCCCAGCATTACCCCCTACACTGCCCAAACACCACTGTACTGCCCTAAACCCTAGAACACTACCCCCAGCACGACCCCCTACACTACCCGAACACCACTGCACTACCCTAAACCCTAAAATACTACCCCCAGCACAACCACCTACACTACCCGAACACGACTGCACTGCCCTAAACCCTCAAACACTCCCCCAGCACGACCCCCTACACTACCCGAACACCACTGCACTGCCCTAAACCCTAAAACACTCCCCCAGCACGACCCCCTACACTACCCGAATACCACTGCACTGCCCTAAACCCTAAAACACTCCCCCAGCACGACCCCCTACACTACCCAAACACCACTGCACTGCCCTAAACCCTAAAACACTACCCCCGCATGACCCCCTACACTACCCAAAGACCACTGCACTACCCTAAACCCTAAAACACGACCTCCTACACTACACAAACACCACTGCACTACCCTAAACCCTAAAACACTACCCCCTACACTACACAAACACCACTGCACTACCCTAAACCCTAAAACACTACCCCCAGCAGTACCCCTACACTACCCAACCACCACTGCACTAACCTAAACCCTAAAACACTACCCCCAGCAGTACCCCTACACTACCCAAACACCACTGCACTACCCTAAATCACTACCCCCAGCACGACCCCCTACACTACCCAAACACCACTGCACTACCCTAAACCCTAAAACACTACCCCCAGCACGACCCCCTACACTACCCAAACACCACTGCACTACCCTAAACCCTAAAACACTCCCCCAGCATGACTCCCTACACTACCCAAACACCACTGCACTACCCTAAACCCTAAATCTACCCCCAGCATGACCCCCTACACTACACAAACACCACTGCACTACCCTAAACCCTAAAACACTACCCCCAGCACGACCCTCTTCACTACCTAAACACAACTGCACAATTTGTTACAGGCGTTGCAACGCAGGCCTGTGGTGCTTACTGGAAGTACCTAGTGGGCTAGTTGGGCCCCAGGGACCCTCAGGATTCAAGGTGACCTAATCCCCCAACTTAAAACGCACCACGGGGCGCATTTGCACAGTGGTGAAGGGAGGGGCGGGGCCTCAGGTGACATGTGCGCAAACACGCCCTGTGGTGCGTTTTAAGTTGGGGAATTAATTCCTTTGAATCCTGAGGGACCCTGGGGGCCAACTAGCCCACCAGGTACCTTCGGTAAGCACAACAGAGTTGCGTTGCAGAGAGGTGAAAAAAGGTGCGTGGCCTCGGAACGCCTCTCTGCAACTCAGCTCTGTGGTCCTAACTGTAGGTACCTGGGTGGTTAGTTGGGCCCCAGTGACCCTCAGAATTCAAGGGGACTTAATCCTGCAACTTAAAACGCGCCACGGGGTGCGTTTGCACACATGTCACCTCAGGCCCCCCCTCCCTTCACCACTGTGCAAACGCGCCCTGTAGCGCGTTTTAAGAGGTAGTTTTAATCCCCCTGCCCTATTATGTACTAGGGACTTGCAGAGGAGGTCATGCTAATCACAGGGGTACCCCAACGCATAGTGTTCCCTTGTGTATGTAGGTGTTTTCACTGTATTCTAAGTGTCTTTTAGCATAGCACTGGCTCTGGTTAGTCAGAGTCAGTTACCACCAGTACCCGTCTGAAAAAGTTGTGGGCACAGGATGATTTTGTAACAAGGCCTCTTTCTGCTCCTCTGTTGGTTCTTTCTGCACATCTTTTGCTTCTTTCTGTGTGTTTTTTCTTCTTTCTTCACATGTCCTACCTCTGTAGGCATAGTTAGAAACTAGCATTTAAAAAACCTTTGAAATTCACTTAAAAAATCATAGGTTTCAGGCACGTTATAGTTAGAAATTAGCATTTAAAAAACCTTTGAAATCCACTGAAAAAACCATAGGTTTCAGACACGTCATAGTTAGAAATTAGCATTTAAAAAACCTTTGAAATTCACTGAAAAAACCATAGGTTTTAGGGACAGTTATAGTTAGTTGGACATTTCACTCGTACAAAACCATAGAAATTCCCCCGTTATAGTTAGTTCAGCTAACTATAACTCGCGCCCCGCAATGCACTGCTGATGACGTCACATATTACATCACTCATGACATGGTCAGTGACATCACTGATGACATCACTGATGACATCTCAAATGACATCACTGATGACATCATCCATGTGATAATTTCATGCATCTTCTCACACCCTAATATAACTTTTGATACACCCACTCTAAATTACAGACTGCCATTCTCAAAACCATAGACACTCCAACACCAAAAACTACATACCCACTCACTGATTCTTAGGTCTACACACACATCCACTCACTCACCCGTACAGTCACTCATACTTAGTCACTCTGTACAGGACTATCATATGCACTCATACACCTATATAAACACTCACACACCACCACTCATCCATAGAGGTACTCACACACCTAGTCAGTCATGCAAAAAACTTAATCACACACCCATTTACTCACCTATACAGTTATACACACACCAGCTCACTTACTCATACAAATACTAGCACATTCTTACGCTCTTATACAATCACTGATACAAGTACAAACTCATCCATACAGCCACTCTCACAATCACACACTCTCACTTATAGCCATTTATATACTCCAACACACATATATACTGCCTTTCACATATGTAGTTACTCACACATGTACCACTGAGATATACATTCAATCACTAACACACCCATACACACACTCACCCACCCATACAGTCCATCACAGATGCACTCTTGAAACCATGCACCCAGTGAATCACCAACTCACACATCTATGCACAGAGTCACACACACCCCACCCACACAAACACTCAGGCACCCATACAGATACTCAGACAATCAATCAATAACCCATGTAGACACTCATGTAGCTATTCAGAAAGCCATGCAGCCGCTTACAAACCAACAGACAGACGGATACAGACATTCACACAGTTTAGTCACTAACCCATGCATTCAGTAAGATACATTTAATCACTCACTTGTAGAGTCAGTCACTCACGTACTAAATCATCCATTCAGACACTTATACACCCACTCATTCTTCAATACGCCTTTCCCTATATATATTAAACATATTTAAACTTTACAGAAACACACAGTCACTGGATGATGTCATCAGTGATGTCATTTGAGATGTCATCAGTGATGTCACTGACCATGTCATGAGTGATGTAATATGTGACGTCATCAGCAGTGCATTGCGGGGCGCGAGTTATAGTTAGCTGAACTAACTATAACGGGGGAATTTCTATGGTTTTGTACGAGTGAAATGTCCAACTAACTATAACTGTCCCTAAAACCTATGGTTTTTTCAGTGAATATATATATATATACACATACACACACACACACAGCACGTGTGTGCGTGTGTGTGTGTGTGCTTACACACATTTACAAGGCTATGGAAAATCAGGACAGGCCAGACATAAAAGTAAGGTAAAGGCTTTAGTCCTACTTTTATGTTTGGCCTGGCCCGGTTTTCTCTAATCAAACTCTGGTCACCCTAGTCACAAACGACCTCTACTGGGAATGGCGGAATTTCAGCTCAACGAATTTGAGCATGAAGGACCAACTGCATGACTCAAGTGGCCTTGAAAAGGATATGCTTACTTCCAGAAAGGCAATGAAGCTGTTAAAAGGATTCAGTCACCCATTCATAATCATTGAGCCTAATAGCGCTCTTGCCGGAACATTCTGGATATATTGCATGAGTAAATGAAGCAACTTCCTGCCTGGCCGGTGCCTTTAAAAGCCCAATATAGCTAGGGGCAGAGTCACTGACATGCCAGCCTAGGGGTGTATTAGCAAGACCAAGGTCCCTGGACTAACATCCATCACGTGTCAGGCAAGCCTGGCTGTCCTTGTGAAAATAACATACGGATAATCCGCTTGACTGATTACCCTGGTGGTTCAAGTCAGTAGCGTAATCTCGTTTGCAGGAGTGATAGGTCCCTTTTAGCACATTAGACTGCCAGTGTTCCTTTCTTTAAAAGTAATGACAGAACAGGGAGTTAATGCTGTATTCCTTGGTGGGTGGCCTATCTTTTTGTCCTGCCTTCCTTGTGCCAGTACTGGCCATTCATCATCATCAGCTTCTTGGCCGCGCTCCAGTCTTTAAAGGCTTACAGGTTCCCGGAACAGGAAGGTAGGATAGCGGTTACTCTTTGCCTTTCTCAGTTCTAGTACTTGTAATTTTATGATGCAGAGAGATCTCAAAGAGTAAATCTTTGTTTCTTTGTTGTTATTGTAGTCAGTGTCAAGACCTTTGGCGTAGGTACATCAAGACAATATTGGAAATGGGCTGCATTGACTGCATTGCTGTGACCTTAAAATCATTTGTGGGGAACCTTAAGAAGACTGTAGACTGTAAGATCAAGAAGATAAAAGACAAAGTAAATTAATGTGGGTCCTATATGCTTCAACGCTCTGACTTCATCCGTCTCCTCAACTCGACGTGCCCAGGTTAGGGTATCAAAGGGCGATCTCACATTCACAATATAACGCTACGGTATTCACATATTGTTTCCATGTTCCAACTCATTCAATTTAACTCCGTATAGCCAAGTCTGGTAACATTCACTCACAGCAGAGGGTAATATTGCCTTATATGTAATAATGCCTTCTATATTCTCATTCTTAATTATTAACAAAGAAATTTGAACTAAGAAAAGTTTTTGGTGTACAGATAGCAAGTCATTTGTGAAGAGATTTGTCACTCGATCTTAAGAGTGTTACATCTGGGATACCTTACCTACCTACCAACCTCTTCATTCTGATAGATTTGTTCTCAAATTATGATGTAGGTGACACTGTAAACTTTTTCCCTCCCTACCTTGTGAGGTGGAGTGGTTGGGACAGAAATAGCATTGCAGCAAAGTGCCCTTTTTGACATGGTTACCCCCACTTTTTGCCCTAGTACTGACGCTTTTAGTCTGAAAGTGCACTGGGCCCCTGCTAACCAGGCCCCCAGTGGCAGTGCTAGTTCCCTTAGCACAAGGCAAATGTCTAATTGTAACCCATTTGTCAAAGACTTTAGCACCCATATAAGTCCCTAATAAATGGTACCCCTAGTACCCAGGGCATGGGTACTAAAGAGGGTCCCTATGGGCTGCAGCATGTATTATGCCACCCAAATAACTGCATGCAGCCTGCCATCCCAGGATGCGTGAAAGGGTGCAAACCATTTTGAAAACACGGCATGACACACTCCCTGTGTGCCACCATGTAAGTCACCCCTACAGCAGGCCTTAAATCCCTAAGGCAGGGTGCAGCATATTATATGTGAGGGAACATCTGCATGAGCAGATGGGCCCCTGTGATATCTAGTTCCATTACTAGATATTGCAAGTGATGAGGCTACCATCTTGAGGACATGTACTGGTCATTACAAGTTACTCAGCTACATGATGGCTGCACTGAAACCAATGGTGTTTGGTATCAAACACCTTCTCTTCATAAATATGTACTGATGCGAGTACTAGATTTAATGGCATGCACCCAGAGGGCACCTGCCCGCTGAAAACCTACTAGTCCTCTAGTGTACTGGCTGACTGGTATCACCCAGCCTGCCTCCACAGACAAG
Organism: Calotriton arnoldi; assembly: GCA_963921515.1. NCBI lineage: Eukaryota > Metazoa > Chordata > Amphibia > Caudata > Salamandridae > Calotriton > Calotriton arnoldi. The sequence goes on from CAWUFW010002798.1 coordinate 1,719,696, forward strand.
TTTCTGACCCCTTGCGGGAGACAGCCCACCCTCTCAGAGGTCAGAAACAATGTCTGCTCCAGCAAAAGGTAATCACACCTCCTCCATCAGGATGGCTAGCGAATTAGCATGTCAAGGCCAGAGGCTTCAAAGCCTCAGTCGCCTTTGATATGCGACAACGGGTTCCCCCTAACCTGCAGAATTCCACCCCCTGCCTTGGGGCCCATTTGGCACCAGAGCAGGTGGGAAATTACTTAATTAGGAGTGTCATACTTTCAGGCTAGGCACATCTCTAAGATGGACACCTGAAGTGGACAACCAAGGAAGGGGTTCACCATTTTGAATTTGCTGAAACTAGGAACTCTGGGTCAGGGTTATGGTCAGGTAGGGGTGTAGTGACCCCATTGGCTACTTCCCTACACTCCCCTAAACACCCCTAAATTCAATATCTGGGGGTCCCCTTGACATCAAGAACTCAGTTTCATCTACTGGGAACTGAAGGTAGGACAAAGGAGAGCCGAAGTCATAAGAACAGAGGTCCTGCAACAAGATTTGCACCATACTCTGCCTGCTTGCACAGCAACAATCACAAAGACTGACTTGTCCAGGAGATAAATGCAAAAACAACAGTTGATGGACAGAATGCAGAACAATGTCATACATTCACCCCAGTACAGAGATCTGGGCCTAAATCCATCGTTTTTTTGCTCACCATGCCATTCCAGTTTGAACCCAGCCATATGCAAATCAGTCTTGACCCTGTGCCTCATGGGAACAGTCCAGCCCGAACTGCCAAGCCAGGACCTCCCTGGACTGGAAACAAGCATCCTAGGACCGGTTTCGGGGTTTCACCCTTCTTCAGCCAGGATAGCCTGATTCCAGTGGCATGGAGAGCACGGGACCCACGTCTGGGCATACCCGTCCCACTCGGGGTGACAAATGCAAAAACAACAGTTGATGGACAGAATGCAGAACAATGTCATACATTCACCCCAATACAGAGATCTGGGCCTAAATCCATCGTTTTTTTGCTCACCATGCCATTCCAGTTTGAACCCAGCCATATGCAAATCAGTCTTGACCCTGTGCCTCATGGGAACAGTCCAGCCCGAACTGCCAAGCCAGGTCCTCCCTGGACTGGAAACAAGCATCCTAGGACCGGTTTCGGGGTTTCACCCTTCTTCAGCCAGGATAGCCTGATTCCAGTGGAATGGAGAGCACGGGACCCACGTCTGGGCATACCCGTCCCACTCGGGGTGACAAATGCAAAAACAACAGTTGATGGACAGAATGCAGAACAATGTCATACATTCACCCCAGTACAGAGATCTGGGCCTAAATCCATCGTTTTTTTGCTCACCATGCCATTCCAGTTTGAACCCAGCCATATGCAAATTAGTCTTGACCCTGTGCCTCATGGGAACAGTCCAGCCCGAACTGCCAAGCCAGGTCCTCCCTGGACTGGAAACAAGCATCCTAGGACCGGTTTCGGGGTTTCACCCTTCTTCAGCCAGGATAGCCTGATTCCAGTGGCATGGAGAGCACGGGACCCACGTCTGGGCATACCCGTCCCACTCGGGGTGACAAATGCAAAAACAACAGTTGATGGACAGAATGCAGAACAATGTCATACATTCACCCCAGTACAGAGATCTGGGCCTAAATCCATCGTTTTTGCATATGGCCATGTCTGAACTGGGGTGGCGGAGTGGGCTAAAGAATGATGATGGATTAAACCCAGATCAGTTGACTGGGGGTGAGTGCTTGCAATGTTCAACACTCCGTCCATCATCCCCTTTGGTTTTGCTATGTTCGCCCTAAGTTGGCAGGGTATGCCCAGACCTGGGTCCCTTGCTCACTTTGCCACTGGATTCAAGATAGCCTGGCTGATGACGGCTGTAAGCCAGAAACCGGTCCCAGGATGCTTGTTTCCGGTCCAGGGAAGACATGGCTTGGCAGTTCGGGCTGGACTGTTCCCATGAGGCACAGGGTCAGACTGATTTGCATATGGCCATGTCTGAACTGGGGTGGCGGAGTGGGCTAAAGAATGATGATGGATTAAACCCAGATCAGTTGACTGGGGGTGAGTGCTTGCAATGTTCAACACTCCGTCCATCATCCCCTTTGGTTTTGCTATGTTCGCCCTAAGTTGGCAGGGTATGCCCAGACGTGGGTCCCTTGCTCACTTTGCCACTGGATTCAAGATAGCCTGGCTGATGATGGCTGTAAGCCAGAAACCGGTCCCAGGATGCTTGTTTACGGTCCAGGGAAGACATGGCTTGGCAGTTCGGGCTGGACTGTTCCCATGAGGCACAGGGTCAGACTGATTTGCATATGGCCATGTCTGAACTGGGGTGGCGGAGTGGGCTAAAGAATGATGATGGATTAAACCCAGATCAGTTGACTGGGGGTGAGTGCTTGCAATGTTCAACACTCCGTCCATCATCCCCTTTGGTTTTGCTATGTTCGCCCTAAGTTGGCAGGGTATGCCCAGACGTGGGTCCCTTGCTCACTTTGCCACTGGATTCAAGATAGCCTGGCTGATGACGGCTGTAAGCCAGAAACCGGTCCCAGGATGCTTGTTCCCGGTCCAGGGAAGACATGGCTTGGCAGTTCGGGCTGGACTGTTCCCATGAGGCACAGGGTCAGACTGATTTGCATATGGCCATGTCTGAACTGGGGTGGCGGAGTGGGCTAAAGAATGATGATGGATTAAACCCAGATCAGTTGATTGGGGGTGAGTGCTTGCAATGTTCAACACTCCGTCCATCATCCCCTTTGGTTTTGCTTTGTCCAGAAGATAAACAGCCTCCCCAAACCCTTGGAGTACTGTTCTTAACTTCAACAACCAAGCAGCATCTCCCTTGGGGTAGAGGAGCCATCCTCCTGCATCTGCAGGCACCGACTGCATCAATATACACACTGTAGAAGCTACCCCAAAGTTGTGGTCACCTATGTGACGTAACCGTATCCCTACAAGCACTATATAAATGGAGTGCTGGGCATCTCAAAAATTGTGAAGGACTGTCCTCACACACCACCAGGTGTCATGCTTCATCATAGGCTTCATCATAGGCAGTCCTCGCTCTCTAAAAAGCAGGTTTGATAGAGAGCGGGCCTACACCTGAAGACAGGGAGGCACTTCCAATCATTGAAGTAAGGGCCCATGCAAAAAGTGATTTAAAAACCAATGTACTACCCCAAATCACATTTAATCATAGGGTATTACTTGGTATTAAAATCTGGAATGTGGGGATTAGGGGAACTATTACCCCATCACCACTATTGTCGTCAACATGTTTCTGCCATTGGCTCTAATGAGTCTGCGGCATTCTTCAGGGCGAGAAACGGGCTCCTGTCTTGCCAATATGACTTTAGATATTGCCACTATGTTAGGGCGACCTATGTCAACCTCTAACCTAACGCTGGTGTTCTCAAATACCTGTGAAAAAAATAAATATTTTATTCAAGTGGATATTTCATGTGTTTTTTTCGTAGATAGGGAATTGGTAACATCATACACACCATGCATATGCGATATTTGCATGTGAGTGTGGTAATCACGTGACACTGCAAACGTGAGATACATATTAAAACATTTATTCACCATGAGTCGTGAGATCAGCTCACAACTTTACCCCAATGTAGGGTCCTTAATGCCCCATGGGAGGAGGGTTCAGGGACCCCTGTAGTCACACTCTAGGAAAGGTAAAAAGATTGTTTGATATTAGACTTGGTAGAAAGTTTATATGTAAATGAGTAATTTAGATGTGCCTTCAAAGATAGAGTCGATATATTCCCATGCATACTCTTATGCATACTCTTACTGCCTCAAGGTGCGTCCCTCGCCGTACACCTACGAACGTCCACTCCTCCCCGACGATGTCGGAATGGAGATTTTCTTGCCGTATATATAGGTGTACTATTTTCCGGGAACAAACTGATATATAGCACCGGTGGTCAATTCGGGCTAGCGCGGTTACTCTATTGCTAGATCAGGTGTCCTGTGCGCCCCCGCCTGGAGGCCGCGTGGTGACACGGCGCTCCAAGGGGCGTGGCTGGTAGCTACTGCTGTAGCCATTTTCAACTGGCGTGGTAACCTTTATACTCGATGCAGTGTCTCGCAGACCTGCCACCTGGGGACCACGTGATGACGTGGTGCTGCCAGGGGCGGGGCAGGTACTTTATTGATTTGCAGATTTGGACAGGCTTTTTTATATAAAAAAACCTATGTAGCAAAATGCTGCAGGAGGCAGGGCATGTTCTTAATAGATATTACAGGGTTGGACAGCGATTGCAAAAACTGATTATAAAGCAGTATCCACTGGAGATATGTAAGAATGGTGCACTCGCTTATACTATTTAGGTAAAGTTGTAGATCCAATTAGAATAAATGTCCATAGATGTCTCATAGAAGTCTGAAGGCATAGGAAATGTGCCTATACAGCAGTAAACACTGGAGTCATATAAAAATAGCGCGCTCGCCTGTACTATTAAACAGAGTTGCCAATCCTAATAGGAGTGGATGTTTATAAGTGCCAGGCAAGAGTGGAAACACAGTAAGGGTGTATAACTGTGCTCAAGAGGATACTTTGACCTCATCTCTGCCAATCCACGCTCTAGTGTCTATATTCTTTATAGTAAGACACTTTTTAAGGATTAAAAAGCATAGTGTATAATATCTCTCTCCCCTTGTGAAAAGGGGACACAACCGGGGGCCACCTAAGTTTAGTTAGCAGCAGATAGTGTACGTATCTGCTAATTGGATCGATAATTTGTCATGCAGGTAGCAGTACAGAGATTCACGAAAGTTCCTTTTCATTCAATGGTAAGGATATATAGAGAAGAATCAAGAGGAGCCTATTAACGAGTATGGAAAACTCCAGATGTGTTTCTACATAGCTCTCACCATCGGATAATAGTCGGATACATTCTGTACGGTCCATATTCCTATCCATGACTACTATTGCGCCGCCTTTATCAGCTGGTTTTATAACTAATTCCGTGTTCTTCTTAAGAGTTTCCAGAGCTGTTCTCTCACCTTTCCTCAAGTTCTTGTAAATTTTGTGGTTATGGCATTCAATTGTGTCGAATAATTTTATATTTTTATATTTCCAGTGGAGGTATTTCCTGCTGTCCAAACTTTAGGGAATGTTCTATGAGCATTCGTCATTGTCGTGTCAGTCTTTTGTGATGTTTTTCTTATCCACACAATCATGGGAGCCCATAAGAAAACTCTGTGTGTATTTACAAAGAGGTGACACGTGGGTGTGATTAGTGTGTGAACACAGACAGGAAACTGTGAGCTCAGAGAAAGATAGCGTTGCCAGGATCGGTGCGGTATTTGCAAAGACACTAGGGAGATTGCCAGCCATGCGAGTGACACTGTGAGCTGTCCCGTGGAAGGGAGCCAGTGTTGTTTGTTCCGGTCGTGAATCAGTACACATGAAAGTCGAATTCACACGCCTCAATAGCCAGTGCACACCGCAATATACATCGACCCGGAGGTGAACGCTGAGGTAACGCTGGGAGTAGCTGACCAGTCAACCGGTGTGCCGACAGGGAGATGGTGATTCAGCTGTGCTGCTGCCCCCGAAGGAGAAGCGGAGTGTGGTAGAACGCGGCTTCAGCGCCTGTGTCTCATCCCCGCCCGCTGCCCCCACCTAACGCTGCTGATATCTGAGTGGCAAGAGGTTGGGGTGACCCCCTCTGCGCAGCCCGGCGGGTCTCCGGAGGCAGAACGGACCCTTCTGAATCGGATGGCGGCGGATTGGGTGCACGCCGTAACCCAGCAGCGCAGATAATAGTGAAGAAAGCTGCGGCCTTAAGCAGCCTGGTTTGAAGTTCCTCCAGCAAGCCCGAGGAAACCAAACGCCGTGAGGGGAACGGCCTGTGAGGCACTCACCAGCTCCGCAGCAGCCGATCGCGGCGCCGTGAGGGGAACGGCCGAAGCAGTCTGAAGGGGGACTGCAAGTCCCAAGCACCCTTGCGCACACTTCCCGCGCCCGGAGGTGCGTTAAGAACAGCGGCGGCTTCCCACCCGGGCCAAGGGCGGGCCCGTCTGCACCCGTCAGAGGCCAGAGGAGGCTGGGCTGGGCCACCCTTCTAAGCTCCTGGATCTGAGGTCTGTTTTACTTAAGTTGTGACTTGTTTGGGAGTTCTGGTTTCAGACCAATACTTGTGAACAATCTGGGCTAAAATGAGTAAGCGAAGAGCAAACAATGGCAAGGGGGCCGCAGGGACTTTGGACGCTTTTCTACAGAGGGCGGAATCAGTGCTCATAAACGAAATCAAACTCACTGAGCGGAGGCTGTCACTAGAGTCGATCCCGCCTCCTACAAGACTTTCTATGACACCCGTGCTCACCGAACCATGTATGTTGATTAATATTGATGCATCTTCTTCCCGGCCTGGTCCCACTCAAGATGGTATAGAAGATCCCTTAGCAGATATTGTGCTCTCGTCACCCTCTGAGTCAGAATTTAGCCCCACTAGGCCTACAGTTACCACAAGAGGGCAAAAAAGCAAGCCCAGGATAGCCCCCACTGTAGTGCCCCTGCCTAAAAAAAGGAAGGCCAGGACTACCCGGAAGCAGAGCAAATCCGGGCAGAGACTAAATGGAAAGGCTGCGGAAACCTCACACAGCCCTAGTGTGCGTAGCGAGGATCAAATGATTGCCCTTAACTCTAACGAGCTGAATAATTTTCCAGACAGTTTGCAAGTCGGGAACTTTTGGGGCAGACTTGAAAACTATGATGACAACCCTTCTGGAACCTATTCAGCTAAAAATATCTGCCGTTGAAGCTAGGCTAGCTAAGGTGGAGGAACATATCAGTCATATACACTTACCTGTACCATCATATAGCTCCTGCATCCCAAATAACAGAGAGGTTGACATAGGGGCTGGCAATTCTAGTAGAACCACTAACAAGCAGCTACAAGGTAGGAATACTGCCAAATGCAAAGACTCATGTGTAGCAAACATCTCAGCTCGCACTAGACAGCCTCCCCCTCACAAAGAAACTCCTGTAGAACATCCTAGTAATTCTTTTGATGCAGTGAGCGGAGTTCCGACTCCTAGGTCGTCAGGTCAGCCTAAAGATAGTGATAGAGGCATCGCCCCTAGGGACTACTCTGAGTCCCCTAACCCCCTACATCTACTCTAAATTTGCCTCCAGATGTCACCCCCTATACAGTGGTCCTGGCAAATGTTCCTCCTTTACCCCACAATACTTTCGAACATTGGGCAGCGTTAAAAAACAAGTCACTTCACTATTTGGGTCTAAAAACTGGTCTAGGCAATCCTCTTTTTTCTGAATTCAAAATGGCCCTTAGAATAGGATGGGTTGGCCCCTCAAAGAAGACTCTCCAAGGGGATTGTGTCATGCTAACTTTTAGCTCACCTCCTTTGGTGCGCGCAATCCTGGAGAGGAGAAACTATGGGCCCCCCAATCCTAGTGACATACACATCTTACCCCTAGGCAATTTCTACAAACCACCGAATCCCTTTGAACTCCGAGGTACTACCTCTTTGGGAGGCCTCTCGAGGAGTTTCAAGGAGCCCAGATTCCCAATCCCAGTGTTTAACCGCTTTGATGCTCTGCGCTCACTGGAGGATATAGATTGACTGTACACGGGAATTCGAGCACCTGCAACTTCCGTAGTGGAAGGGCCTAGTATGGGGCGATTTCTTAGCCCTCCCAGCGAGGACTCAATCGATCTGTCCCCTAGTCGCCCCAAGTCTTGTGATAGTCTAGTGATTGAAATAGAGTTAGAAGGGAAGATTAGACCATTTTATGATCTTGTGGATTCCCCAAATACTTCTCTACCCTCTAATAACATTCCAGAGGACGTAATCAAGACAGATACAGTTAAAAATCCAGTGAGTAGTACATCTGACCTTTGCAAAGTTCTTTCCTGGAACATTGCAGGTATATCCTCTAAGCTAAATAATCCTCTATGGGGAGAATTGATTAGCCAGTTTGAGATCCTGTGCTTTCAGGAGACCTGGATTAAGGAGGCGGTTCACCTGAACGGTTTTAGGACTTACCATACGCCAGCAGTTAGCAGTCTGAGTGGTAGGGCTAAGGGCGGTCTTTGCATATATATATCGAGTATTATTAACTCTAAAAAGATAACATTGTATGCACACGATAAGTATTACCAACTAGTTAAACTGGACCTAGACTCTAGGCATTCGATTGTAGTTATTAACTTATATAATAATATCCCCTCTGATAATGTGAGAGCTGTGATTTATAACATGTTAAAAACCTTAAAAAATGTAGGTTGTAGTAAAGATTCAATGCTGATTTTGGCCGGTGATTTTAACTGTACCTTATGTGCGAATGCCGGGGATAAACTATGTGAAGCGCTAAACGATGAAGGGGCATGTGTATCCCATTTCCGACATTCAGCTTTGGGGGAACAATTTAACGAGCTTATTTTCACCCTTGATTTGGGATTCGCTAATGAAATGTGCCCAATTCCCGCCCCCATGCCCTGCACATTCAATGGTAGGGGTCTTTGCTCCACTATTGATTATGTTTTAGTCTCTATCAGCCACGCACACATTCTCCATTCTTTCTATGTGTCTGAAAATGCCCTTAGCGATCATTTCCCCCTTTGCCTAGCATTCTCTTTACCGTCCAATATAATTTCAAGATCGGAAAAGATCAATCACTTGCCAGGTAATCTAGCTATAAAGAGCACCAATGGGTATTCCTTGCGTTGGACCATGGTAGATCAAGATGCTCTGGTTAAATCAGTGCTGGGCAAAACTAAACTAGCAGTAGAGACGTGCCTGAGTGATATAGCCACCCCAGAAGTTATTCTAGCTTCATTTCAGGTCATCTCGAACGCCGTTAGAGAGTTTTTAACCAAACACAGTAACACCAAGGGCCCCAATAAAGGATGGTTTGACTCCAGGTGCACCCAAGCCTATTCCCATTTAAAAAAGGTACTACATAAAACCCCAAGAAATAACACTGAAGTAAAGGCGGCCAGAGATGCATACAAACTAGCAATCAGGGATAGGAAAGCCACTATTAAGAAGGAGTTGTGGGATGCATTACTTACAGCGACAGTACTTAATGACAGCGCGGCCTTTTGGAAAGTCGTCAGGGCCCCTTTCCTGACTAGAGAGGATAGCCCATCACTTGTAATAGCAATAACTGAGGAGCAATGGATCAATCATTTCATCAAGGTTTATCAGGGCACGGGAAACCATATTCTGACGGATTGTCCCACCCAGGATGCTTTCAATTTGAATCTCCTCTCCCAAGCAAAAGCACTAATGTTTACTTTGGATGAAGTAGATCGGGCTCTGTCTGTTAGCAAGGGTGGCAAGGCACCTGGTCCCGATGGGATACCAATAGACTTGTTTAAATCTAACACTACTCTATGGGGACCTCTCTTGACCCAAGTTCTAAATGCTAGCTGTGAAGCTGACTTCCCACCCACTTGGGTAGAATCAACTATTGTCCCCATTTTTAAAAAGGGGGATAGACAGGACCCAACATGCTATAGGCCCTTATCTTTACTAGATGCCATAACAAAAGTAGCAGGCAGAATAATTCTGGAACGCCTTCAGGCGTGGGCGGAGGAGAACTCTGTCCTGTCGGACCTGCAATATGGCTTTCGAGCCGGCGTAGGCACTGTCGAGCAAGGTTTGAACCTGTCTCTTTTAGTTGGTAAATACACCAGGGCTAAGGTGGGGAATCTATTTTTAGCTTTTGTTGACCTCACAGCCGCATTTGATTGCGTGATTCACAACAAACTTTGGTCAATTTTAGAAATGATGGGGGTTGATCCACAGATTATTTATTTTCTTAAACGTTTTTATAGTGATGCTAATGCACACGTGCGCTGTGGTATGCAAGGTGAACGTTCGGCTCCCTTCCCAATCAAAAGTGGAGTCAGGCAAGGTTGTGTCCTTGCTCCGTTTCTTTTTAACTTGTATATAAATGGTCTGGGAGAGGCTCTTTTAAAAGATAATTATGACTTTCCCCAAGTGGCAGGACGACCCATCCCAGCCCTTTTATACGCAGATGATGCGGTACTGATGTCCCGTACCAACATAGGGCTGCAGAGGGTATTGGATAGCTTTTCCAAATTTATGAACGAGCTAGGCCTAAGAATTAATTCCTCTAAGACCTTCATTATGCGCTGTGGTTCTAGCATCAAAAAACCTAAAAATATGTTTGTGTCAGGACAAAAGATCGGAGTCACTAAGAAATTTTCATACTTGGGCATTCTTTTTGCACACAATGACTCCTGGTCACAGGCGGTGTCGGCAAAAAAACTGGCACTACTGCGCACTACATCTGCCCTTAGAGCTTTTGCGATTAAACTAGGCAAAAGACCACCAGAGGCGCTCATCAAAATATATAGAGCTAAATGTGTCTCAGCGGCAATCTATGGAACTGGGGTCTGGGGACCAGTTGATTTGCTTCCCATTCAAAGAGTAGAAAACTCCTTTTTAAAATACATCTTATCTGTCCCGAACGGCACTTCCGCGAGTATTTGTCACGCGGAGCTGGGTCTCTCCTTTGTTTCAGATCTAATAAAACTTGAGCCTGTGCTGTTATGGCACAGACTCTGGACAAAGGAAGAGACAAAACTAAACAGAGATATCGTTATGGACGTTTTGAAACTGGATAGGGCCCTGAAGATCCCATGCATAAGCTATGTCTGAAGGTTTTTTCAAGATCTTGAACATCCAGAGTATTTCACCAACCCCAGTACCATCAGGGAAATAACTAGGAAGGATTTAAAAGCGAAGGGCTTGTCTCTACTAGACTCCGCCAGGTTATCAACTGAAATTGCAAAACCTACAGTCCTGCATAACCAGTTGATTTTAATTACTTTTAATATTCAACCCTACCTCACCTTGGCCCTGAGTGATTTTGACAGGTTCCTTTTAATTCGCTTCCGCCTGGGAATATTTTATAGATTAGTTACTCTGCCCAAAGTAAATGACTGGTCCCAAGTTTTACAGTTGTGCCCTTGTGATAAAATCTCCAAGCAGACCTCGATTCATGTCATTCTCTTTTGTAAAAAAATTTCCAGTGCCAGGAGAACGAGTATAGTCCCTGTGTTAAAACGGTTTGGGCTTCGCCAATGTCGACCTGCTCTTCTGGCACTACAACAATTAGACAATGTACATACTGTTTTTAGGATGGTAACTTTCTTGAAAAATGTTCTGTGCCTAAGAAAACAATTGTCTCTATTTTAAATGTTTCTTTTTAAATCTCAGGAAAGCCTGTGAAGTTTAATAATGTTTTTACCTTTTTATTTTAACGTATTTTATATGAATTTTAACGTGTATGAAATGCTGCTATTGTGCTTTTATGGTTGTTTGCTTACAATCGAATAAAGCTTTCTTGACTTGACTTGACACTGTGACAACCCGCACACAAGCATTAACAATGCCGAGGTGCGTAGCTGACAGCAGAGTCGCAACAACTCCCACGGGAGTCTTATATTTTTTAAACAGAACCGGCGTCCTTAAACTTGAAGCCTCCAAACTATGCATGTAGTTCAATGCATTCCGATTCCAATATTAATATTAAATGTCTATCATTACAACTGTCACAGATTATGAGGCATTGGAAACGAGGGGCACATGAAAATATGTATACCGGCGAAACCAAATGTAGATACAGTATGTACTCTGAGGCCCAGAAGGGGCCGACCGGCGGTAGACGAAAGTCCGGTGAGTATGTTTGTTTACACAGCAGTGTGATCTGGTAACAAAATGAATTTGATCAGTCAAAACTTAAGCACAAACCTTCCAGATGGTGAAGTAAAGCACAAGTGGACAAGGTGCAATGTTGACTTGGATTTAATGATTGTCGTGTGGTAACTCTCACTTGGGAGAAGAAAATAAAATCTTGAGAAATAGATCACTGTGTACCTGGCCAACAACTGCGTGTGCGTTCCTCATGCCCTGCTGTGCTGAGAGGTGGCAATCCGTCATTTGGAGCATTTCAGATGTCAAAAGGGGTCATCCAGCATGCATCTGCCAATCAACCTCAATGACCGACTGCACTCACAACCACCAAGAAGAGGAAGGTTAGAAAAAGTCACGCGGTGCCACCAAATTGGATGTTGCAGGCATGTGATTCTCAACATACTAACACCCAGTGGCGGTTTCTTGCTTTGTGCGCCGGGGCCACTTTCATGCTTTGTGTACCATCCGCTGCATTGGTAGTTAAATAACCACATTACATGCTGTGTATTATTATTTAATTATCAATGCAGATGGTGCATAAAGCAGGGAAACTTACATGCAGAGCCAACGCCGTTTTACAAGTGCAGCATCACACTTTGACCCTCGCAGTATGAGAGGGTCAGGCAGCCAGGCAGGCACTTTTCTCTGACACCGGCGCTAGTACGCATGTGCCAGATATCGTGGAGGCCTAAGGGCTTATTTCACTCCAGCCCTGGCCTTCCCTTATGGGGTCTTCGGGGTCCACTCCCGGATGACGCGAACATAGCGTCACTTTCTGAAGCAGCCCGGGCGACATGAGAACCAGCCCTGTACTGCCCAGGGTTGCATGCCGATTATCACGTACACATTATAACAATAAACCCATTATTGTCGACTGCGCAAAATCCCTTGGTGTCATACTCGACAAAAAACTCAATCTACTCTCCCACATCAATTCCATTGCAAAGTCTGCTCGATACCAACTGCGCTTTCTCTGGGGGATTCGACGCTTCTTCCCAGAGCAAGACCGAAAACCCTGGTCCAATCGCTGGTTCTCTCTAGACTGGACTACTGCAATTCTCTTCTTACTGGCCTCCCCAAATCCCACCTGTCCCCCTTAAATCTGTTCTCCATTCAGCAGCTCGTTTCATATATGGGACCAAAAGAAGCGACCACATCACACCCATTTTATCTTCCCTCTGTTGGCTTCCCATCGAGGCAAGATCTATCTACAAGACTGCCTGTATCACCCACAAAGCCTTGCACTCCTCCTCTCCTCGCTACTTGGCGAATAAACTGAAACTCTCTGGAGGCTCTAGACCATCACATAATGCGGAAAAGTTATTGCTTGAACCTCCCACTTTCAAAAAGGAAAGTTCGATGGCCCAATCCTTTTCAGGCAACGCGGTGAGAATCTGGAATTCACTTCCGCCTCACCTCCGGACCACCACCTCTTCCCGGTCCTTCAAAACTGACCTCAAATTTCTCCTTCTTCAAAGACACTTCCAAATCTAATTCACGCCCTCTCTATTCCCTCAAGGAAGTTCTTCCACTATAGGAAACTCTGTACTCCATGCCTATAGAAGTGCCTTCCCAGTGTGTTCTGAGTGACTGCCACTTATTGCAGTATTATACCTCTATTTGCAGTGGCGGCTCGCCGAGGGAGTGCTGCGGGGCGGTAGGGCGGGGCGGGGGGAGGGCAGGGTGAGGGTAGTGGAGTCCGACATACGACGGACAGGAGTAAGGTAAGTAATGAAATAAATAAAACAATTTACCTTGCGCGCGCTGCATCACCAACTCGGCGATGCATAGCGCGCAAGGTAAATAGTTTCATTTATTTCATTACTTACCTTACTCCTGTCCGTCATATGTCGGACTCCACTACCCCCCCACCCTGCCCCTCCCCCGTCCCGCCCCACCGCCCCGCAACACTCCCTCGGCGAGCCGCCACTGTCTATTTGTATTTTGTATCTTATGTATCATGCACACTTGTCACTTTTTCCTCTTGTAACGTATCATTTGCTACCTCTTCTTGTATCTTGTTTGCTTTTGTTATATGCACAATTGTCACTTTTTCCTCATGTAATGTAACGTTTGCTTTTGTAACATGCCCACGTGTAATCTTCTCCTCATGTAACATTACTGTTCCTATTGTGAAGCGCTCTGACACCTTCGGGTAAAGTCTGCGCTATATAAAAACGCATAAATAAATAAATAATCACTGCCTCACCTCTCCCCACCCTTTTCCAAATCGTCATAGGGAGGGGTGGGGTCAGCAAGCATCATGGACCCAACCCTGCCCTACGACGATTTGGGAAAGGGTGTGGTTACAAAAAAACAGGAGCTGTATGCAAGCTGAAGTGTGTGAGTGGCCTGACGTCACCCATATATTACGTTTGGGCTCCAAGGCTACAAGCGTTAAGTTTCTGGGAGACGTTATCTGTGCAAAGCACACATTTTGATGAGGTTCATCACTCTTGGTACAAGTTAGGTTTTCTGTGCAGTGCGGTGCAAGGGTTGCTTTACTTCTGTTTCTTTTCTTTTACAATAACTTAAATTTTTTTAAGTGATGCCATTATGTCATCATGTGCTCAGGCTACTGTCTTTGCCCTTCTGCTCTTTTGCAAGGAAGAGTTTTAAAAAAAAAAATTCTGTGCGATCTTTTAGTGACGGCATTAGGGATGCCTTTCTCTTCTGTGAGTAGGCAACCCACTAAACAGGAGGGCCCGACAGAAAAACCAATTAACGTTTGGTAGTGAGTCAGAGGGAATCAGTCATCTTTTTTTTGCTGTTTGTGTATAGTGTGAACTCGATCCGCTTTACATGATCTTGACTTACATTTCACATGTACACATTAATTTTTGTAGGCACTGTGAGATTAAGTGATTTGCCCAGAATCAGAATCAAGCTGCACTCCAAAGTCGGTAGCTCTGGCCGTTACACCACGTTCTCTCCCCAATCATTTCATTGGGGTGTTCTTGTCACCCAAATAATCCCTCCTGTCCTCGGGCACCTTCCTGGTGACACTGGCATTCTTGTTGGCCATCCTTGCGCTACTCTGATTTCATGAAGCGCTGGATGGGTTGGAGCCATTACCCACCCAGACCTCGCTGCCCTTCTTTGGGATCATGCTGCAGGCGACACAGGCACTGGGCAGACCGCAAAAAACTTTCTTGCTACTGTACTAATGTGAGTTATATGTGAAACAATGTCAGTCAGCAAGTGGGATTTGAATATGTAAGTGCAGTTAGAAGAAGGCGCTCTGCGGTGGGGCCCGGTGGTACTATTTGTTCCCATAGAAATGTCAAAGCATGGCAAAATAGGCTAAAGTGTATTGTAATTCTGGCAAAGTGCCTGATGGAGTTAGCGCTGGCCACAGAGACATCTGCTGGTGCCTTCTCCACATAAGTTCATGGCCAACTCAGCCTTCCATCCTCCCGAGGTTGGGAACTCGAGTATCACTATAACAGAGTAATAGAAACAGTGCACCTCAGAGCAGTCCTGAATGTGAGTCATGCTTAGGCACAATGGGCATACCTCAGATTCCTGCTGGGATGAGAGGGGCATTTAAACGTTTGTGAAAAGTGTCATGGAGCCTTTCATCATATTTAGCACTGAGGTCGAACTGTAAATAGGTAAATAGGACAATTTATAACAGATATTGTAGTGCATAATGCACTGTTTTCCACCAATTTTTAAAATGTTCTGGGAGGGGAGAAACCCCCTTCCCCCAAACTCCTTGTTTGCTACACTCCTGCAGAACTTTACCTAGTCCTATGCCGCACCACTTTCAATTTTCACCAGCCGCCACACCCACACAAGAGATCCATAGACATTTTCTCAAGCGATGATTTTTTTCAAGATATGAAATGATGTTGTCAAACGCCAATACCCAGTGACTTTAACGAGACAAGCAGCTACTTACCAAAGAGAAAACAGCTGCTGTAGTTATTTTGCCCAGGAGCATTTATTAAATAAAGCTGGTTCACTTTCTGCTAAAGTGCCCTGGTGATTGGGGGCCAGATGTACGACCATTTCATTTAGCGCCTCGCAATTTGCGACACATTGCGAGTCGCAAATTGCGAGGTGCTAAATGAAATGTACAACAGTGTGTTTAACACTGTTTGCGATTCCCAATGGGGTCGCAAATTGCAAGGCTCATTAATATTAATGAGGCACTCGCATTTTGCGACCCCATTGGGAATGGCTGGCCCTCCCAGGGAGGGTGGCCTGCTGGGCTCAGCAGACCACCATGTCTGGGACTGCTTTTAAATAAAGCAGTTTTTTCTTTTTAACTGCAGCAAAAAATAAAAAATGAAACGTTTTCGTTTCATTTTTTAAGGGCAGGCAATGGTCCCTGGGACCACTGCCTGCCCTTAAAAAATAATTTTGCATGCATTTGCAAAGGGGAAGGGGACCCTTTCCCATTTGCAAATGCATTACCACCTACTTGAAGTAGGTGGTAATTACGAGTGTTTTGCGACCGCAATTGCGGTCGCAAAACATTTGTACATGGTTTTGAGACTCACTATTTGGAAGGGAACGCCCCTTCCAAATAGTGAGTCGCAAAACCTATTTAACGAGTCGCAAAAAAATTGCGAATCGCTAAATTGGCTATGTACATGGCCCAATAGGTTTTTGCATGCGCAAATGGGTTCGCAAACCCGTTTGCGCATGCAAAAACGGGTCGCACATCTGGCCCTAGATGTGTCTGTTCCTGCGTTGTTCATTTTCCTTCTTTGCAGCCTTCTGAGATTGTGTGGCTGCTAACCCCGGGCGGAGACCTCCGCTCCGCCCACGGAGTGTGCGGAGATTTGCCTTCTCCGCGTTCCCCAGAGAAGGCAAATCCCCGCACACTCCGCAGTGGAGCGGAGTTGGCCAGCCACCGCCTCCCCCCCCCTATTATAAAAAGTAATTAAACATTATTAAAAAATAAATTTAAAACCACTTACCTGGCATGCGGCGTCCCGGCTGCCCTCCTCCTCTTCTTCGCCGTCTCGCTAATCCTTGTGAGAACGGCACATGCGCGCGCGCCTGCGCATGAGCATTTCTTGCAAGAAATGCGCATGCGCGGGCGCACGCGAATGCGCAGTTCTCACAAGGATTAGCGAGCATGCGCATTTCTCGCAAGAAATGAGCATGCGCTTGTGCGCACGCATGCGCAGTTCTCACAAGGATTAGCGGGACGGCGAAGAAGAGGAGGAGTGCAGCCCGGGGACGCCGCATGCCAGGTAAGTGGTTTTAAATTTATTTTTTAATAATGTTTAATTACTTTTGATAATGGGGGGGGTGGAGGCGGGTGTGCGTAGCGGAGTTCCACAGAGTTTGTTTTCAACTCCGTGGACCTCCGCGTAGCCCCGCTACGCACACTACGCCCGGGGTTAGTGGCTGTGTGTCTGCCTATGATATGCACCTGTGACACTGAATACATTTTCTGCAAGACAACATACTTTGTGATTGAAACCCATGAGCAGGTCTATCACTGTACTGCCTATGGCAAGTGCAAACTACACTCATTTGGCATAGCTTAAAAACATTTTTTTTACTACATGTATTTATTATGACAGTTTCGAAACAGCTAGTCGTTTCATATGATAGGCACTGCACAGTAGAATTTTTGGAAGCCTTTTACTGTAGCCATGTTTCAAAGGAAAACCAGCGAGAGGAGCCGTGGAGTCGGAGCTTTGGTGGGAGCGAATTTCAAAAGGGGGCAGGACGGCGCTACACGAAAGTCCGGTGACTTTGTTTGTTTACACAGCAGCTTGTGGCAGGCAGCAGAGAAAGGCTGCTTTGCTTGTGTATCTCTGCCGGGATTAGTGACTGACTGAATAATGTGCACAGATTTCAGCAAAGAGGAGCCGGGGAGTCGAAGCTTTGGCGGAAGCAAATTCTTTGGAACCTTATAAGCATTTAGCCATCACACACAACAGACAGAGTAGCTGAATGTGGCGCAACATACAAAGCTGCCGACTTTGGGACTGGGGACCCGGGTTCGAGTCTCGGCGTTGGCTCTCCCCTATCGTAACAAATTAAATACTAATTATAATTAAACAATATCACGAAATGAAATAATGCTATATTAGTAAATGGTTGAACTTGCTGAAGCGTACACAATCGGGTGAACAAAAGCCCTTCATGAATGTGTAGAGAATCATGCACCGAGTCATGAGGAAACTTTGCATTGCGATGTGATGGCCAATCAAAGGATAGGCTGCATGTCCAGATGGGAGGAGGGGCCATCCGGGCTGTGATGGAGCATGACGCGTCGAGATGGACACCTGCGGATGACCCCAAAAAAAATTTGTGAAGTCGTCATGGGGGGGAATAGACACAGAAAGGAGGGACAAACACCAATAAAAAGCCAGCGTTTCAGAATTCCACAGGTAACAATTAATGGCAATCAATAGGCGTGCCAAAAGCCCACAGAAGAGATAACAACATGTCAGACAGCAAATGCGCTGTCTACGTTCGACCTAACGAGGAGGAAACAGATGGCCAGAGATGTCCAACAAAAAGCAGCGCAAAGCAACTCCCTTTGAAAAGGAGCAGGAAGGACGGTAGCAATGACGCGAGGGAGGAGGCAATTGATTGCCACAGATGGCAAGCTGAAAGAGTCAATCTGTGATGTCCAGTGGGGGAACCAAGCACCCAAAGGCGGGACAGATGGACACTATTGACCAACCAGAGTAAAGGAATTTCGAAAGGTAGGCCAACCAGAAGCACTAGGCGTGTTGAGAAGATCATAGAATGAATACAGCATGCCTTCGCAGCGCAAGTGCTGCACTGGCTCGACCTAAAAACAGGAGGCATGGAGGGGGGAGGAGATTTTTATGGTAGAAAATAGGGTGTGATTGGTCTGATGAGGCAGTGATGCCTCATATGTAATGAATGAAAGCGAAGGAGGGACTAAAGGGTAATGGGAACTATTCAAAATACACTAGGGTACGTAAAAGTGAAGAATTGCATTGATTGTGGAAGAGAAACTCAGTTAGGATAGTAATCAAACAGGTGAAACAATGAGTGAATAAATTACGAAAAGTGGATATCTGCTCTGAGAAAAATATGTGAGACATACTGAGGCAGAGTGCGACACGTTGGTGGACATGAGATAGATATTAAAAGAAGAAAATAAGAGCCGCATTTATGGAATTTGAAGGATATTGGGAGAGAAAGAGTTGAAATGTAGAATGATTACAGGAGTATTGAAGAAAGATGAGATAGGATTTAGGGAGAGATTTGTTACCTACTGGGGAGAAGGGAGACACATTGTTGAACAATAAAATGGATAGATATTAATCCGGGCGATAAAACGTACCGGAATCTACAAATATATATTCTCTTATTTTGAGGGTTTCACCTCTACCCTACCTTACAGCATACATTCCTCCGAAATTTAATCTGAACCCCCCTGTTTTGTACAATTAACTACTTCTTGAATTGCTAGATACCTGTGGCCATACACTGCATTTAATAAAACACAACACAATGCACCTTAATCTCCGTGAAGTAAGTGGGCGATGATGTATATTTTCAGTAATAATTCATACATTCATCCTTGGGTTTAAGATTACAATCCTTTATAGTTCTCACCCTTGCACCTCGTTTTATTGAGACTTTGCGTGCTTTTTCATTTTACCTTCAAAGTATTAAATAAGCCCTTAAATGTACGTCTTGCACAACATGACTCCTTGGTTAAGCTTGGCTCATTTGCTACACTTACACAGTGGCCATCACCGAGGTGTCAGAAGCTCTCCTCTTCTCGAACCCCACTTGAAGGATGGTTAGGCAAGTTAAATTCAGGGATTTCTTGGCTCTACACTTTTTCCTCAATAGGGCCAACTGAACATTTCTAAAAGTGCATTTGTGTAAAGGGATGTCATTTCACTGCACAGATATAATACTGTATGCTCAGGTTCTGCTACACAACAACAACCCGGCAGCCAAAAGTAGAAAGACAGATGCCTCCCAGGAGCAACAATTGGAAGTTTAATAAGTTAAGGGAAACAGGTAGTTTAGGAATACAGTGTGCAGAGATAATAACTATTTACACAAAGCACACAAACTGGACCGGTAAAGGACAGCAGCGAAATGTGCTCCACCCTTGTTCATTTGGTAGCTATTCTCTCTCGTGGCCTGACTCTTAGACCTTATCTTTCTCCCTCTTCCACAATCTTTCTTCCTGTTCCTCTCTCCTTCTCTCACTCCATCTTGCTCTCCTTTCCCACCCTGATACCTCCCCTCCCCCACTGTAACCATCTACCTCATTCACTGCCCATGCCAAGTTTTCTCCTTCTTCACCCTGCTTTCTCTCCAGGTTCAACTCTCCTTTTAGCCTTTATCTTGGCTGTCTACCGCCTGAAATCACCTCTGCTCCAATAATGGTAAAATACAATCTCCAGTTTATTTTTTTAAATCTCACACTTTCCTCTTCTAAAATGTTGGCATGTATGATGCTGCAGTGAGACTTCTTTGGAGATGATCTATTTGCTAGACCAGTGATCCTCAAAGTACAGCCTGGGGTCTTCATGCTTTCTTCCTGACCTTTACATGCGCCCCCTGGTGAATAGCAACACTGGGCTGCTGTTTAGTTGAGAGAACACTAACATTTAGGAAGAAGTTAACTAAAGGAAAAATCATTCATTGACATGCTAACTGAAGTAAAAGAAAAGAAGCAAATAGGGTGTCCTGCACCACTTAACTTTAAGTACACATTCATTTGTAAAGACATCTTGCAACAAACGTGAAAAAATGTGAGAAAGTCTCTACAAACATCCCAAAAAGTGTATTTCATTAACACACAGAAGCATTTTACCTTCATACATCAGAATATATCAGTGCATTGAGAAGTATTTTTTAAATGTGATGGTTTTCAAAAATGAAATAGAAACGTTCGTGCCTCCTCCTACCATGTCAATAAAGCCAATAGTGAACTAAGAGGCAAGTCAGTGTCATATGGACCCCTCTGGGCTGCCTGGGTTGTTATTATACATGGACAACAATTAAATCAACCAGAAGAGAAGGTTTTCTACAGCGCACATCCTGAACTACTGTATTTTAAGGTGCTCTTATATGTGATAATGAAGAATGCAGAGGCAAAGTGAAATAAAACTATCGTCTAGGATCACACAGTTTGGTCAAGTGGGGAAACCCGTATTGATCCCAGGTTTTCCAGTTTCGCATTGTGCAATTCTATTTTATTCCAATTAAAACATCAAGTCACATCATTTTTACACTTGATTCTCCCACAGTAGCTTTAGCAAGCAGCGAAGGCTCACCCCAAGGTGCGGTAGAGGACTGTCGATTCAGATTCAGCATAACAGCGTATTGTCAAATCTATAACTCTTCTAGAGACGAGGAGCTTTAGTTAGAGGACAGTATGGAATAAACCCCTCAAAATAACTCCATGACTCAGGGTCCACACAATGACTCGGTTACTTACCGGTAATCTTCATTACTCCGAGTCATAGTCTTCCTCGTCACAAAGGAACAGGACTGTGACGAGGAAGATGGAGGAGGATGGTAATGACTCAGTTACTTACCGGTAATCTTCATTACTCCGAGTCATAGTCTTCCTCGTCACAGTCCTGTTCTTTTGTGACTGTGACGAGGAAGATGGAGGAGGATGGTAATGTACAAGCTTCGCTTCCGCTACGCTCACCTTACACCCCCTCAAAGCCCCATCCCCGCCTGGTTGGTATCAATGCGGCCCTCAGGCACACCTCAGGTCATACTTTGTGGCCCCTGGGGAAATGTTTATGAGGACCCATATGCTAGACAGTGTAAAGAGGTGTTTCCTACTGCCAGAAGAGTAATGCGCTTCCTGAAAAACCCACAGTGGTACCTGTCAACATTTTACTATCTCAGTCATGAGACCTGGTGGTAAGAGTGCTCCCCGCTTGAAAACAAATATGAAGCTATGACGTCACCAAACAATGGCCAAAACCTATAATTGGTATTTCAATTTCTCAGCAGGTACTTATGCTGAGTAGCAGCAGTAGGTAGCGGTAAAGTGTCGCTTCAGAAAAAACACGCTGACCCTACCGCGGCGCCTACGAAAGCGCAGGCCACTTACCGTCAGACGCGCCCCGCCACGGCTGATGGAGCGCACGTCAAATTTGTGAAGGCTTCAACAACAGCTATTTTTGTCCTTAACAAATGCAGTGGCAATTTAGCAATCTCAAGACTTGACTTTTCCATAAACACGCTGCCTGTTTGATGCATAATTCAAATTCTGCCATAAGCCGTGAGCCTGTTTGCTTTGCAAAAGCTATAATTTAAATGTAACCTCCTCAGAAAGCATTCAGAAGCATTTCGGCGTAAAGTGTCATTTTGTCGGTAGATGCAATCTCGCCCCGTTCTATTCCAATATGCTGGGGTTGTTTTCTAAATAATTACCATTGCTTTTTGCTTGAAGCAGCGTTTCTTCGCTGTTTTTCTATCCCCCTGCCCATAAATGTTGCCAAGGTAAATGAAAGCTTATCTGGAGCCATTACAAGCAGGCAGTTTTCGGTTTAAAATGTCATAACAGAGAAATGTTCTCGCCTGCTGAGAAGGGCACCGGAGACAAGAAGGGAAAAATTCATAGGAGCAGACATTTATACAAAAGTCCGTTGTTTTATTTTAATGGCTATTTTGGGTGTCAGCTCGGGGACAGTTTATTCGCCATTGCGGCTCCAGTTTTTGTGAGGTTTCCCAGTGACTTGACACTCAAACGTTTCAAGCTTTTCTGTTAGGACAGAAAAGTCCCTTGCATGGTGATGGATGGGCAACCCTGCCAGGGCCGGACTGGCCTATAGGGCAAATAGGCAGTGCCTTATGGGCTGTTCTGACAGGTCAGTGTGTGGGCTATTTTTTTAGCTGCTTGTGGGCCTGTTTTATTGTCTGTTGGGTCCGTTTTGACTGTTATTTTTCCAGATATTAAAACAAACATTGCCTGTAGCAAGCTCAAATCCATGCAGTCTTCAATTCCTGGCAAAACACTATACAGCTTGTCATTACAAGTTCAAAACTGCCCCAGTTTGCAACCATGGGCCATTTTTATTAGCTATCTAATTCAGAAATAGGGGCCGCTTTTATTTTGGTGCCTGGACGTGTTTTCTTCCCAGTCCAACCCTGACCTCTGCCATGAGTGCCCCAGCTGGATAGATGTCTGGACCCCTGGTACTGCTTTTTGTTCATGGGCAAACATGGATTGTGCGTGTGTGCCATGACCTAGGGCTGACTCATTGTTATATGGTCTTTTTAGAATGGGGGGGGTGCCCCAAGTGCTTCCCTTGTAGTAGTAGAGTGCGACAGCCCTTGGCAAGAGTTAAGTGACACACGAGCCGTGGTGGCAGCATACACATTTTGTGTTTTATAGTACTCAGTAGTGTGAACAGTATTAGCTGTGTCACAGGAGTGGGGCCTACAGACCCACTCATGTAAAGTTCTGCAGCTGTGTACTTATTCTACCCTTGGCCTACATGATGTATGTATGAAGCGCAGTGCAGCGTGTGATGCTTGCATGTGCGTGCTGAGATGTATGTGTGCCAGTGGATGGTACATGACATGGAGATCTGTGGGTTCTACTTCAGAGACCAGAGTCCGGAAAAGATAGGTGGGGGAGAGGACTGCAACCCCCGCCACCCCCAGACAGAAGGTGTGGATTGTTGACATTCCTGAGGGCTGGGGTGTTAACACACACACTGGAGGATGGGTATCACAGCTTCCTCTGTGCACATCGAAGGTTTCTTGGATTCAAAGAAGAGTTACTGATCAGTGGGTCCTGGGCTCATTGTCAGGCGAGATGGTAGGTCTGATAAGGTTGGCACTGCAGGGCAAAGGGATGCAAATAGAAGGGAGGGCTTAGACCTTTGAACCTTTGTGAGGCCTATTTCAGTCAAAGCTGACAGAAAGATGTGATTCCCGGTTACTCTCTTGGCCTGTGTGGTGAGTCAATCGGAACTGCTATGGGTGATAATGCTGTTCCCCCAAATACTATTGGCACTTCATTATTATTCTAAGTGCACATTTACAGGATTGGGGGCCTTGTGTAGGTCCCAAAGGACAATGGACCCGGAACAGAGATAATATAAACCAAGTCAAATCACTAAGACCTGACAAAAGTCAAAGTCAAACCATGGGGGTGTGGCCGGCAATATGGCTGGATGACAGCACTAGTAGAGCGCTCCTGGCCAGATTCTGTAATCCTGCATGATCCTGTGGTCCCAGGGGCTCCAGCTCCTGCTCTGGGGTATGTGTGGGGGTCACCTTGTTAACTCGCCATGCCTGAATAAGGGTCCGCAGTGTCGCTGCCAATTGTGAGGTGCGTCCCCGGCACAGTAGTAGAAAGAGCGGCCTAATCGAGGTGCACGACCTCTGACCGAGTGAGGAAGAAACTCTGACTGGGGGCCCAGCCCCCGCTGCGAAGGACTGACAGTGAGGCTGCATGCCGCCAGAAACGAAGCACTTCTCCCCCCTGTGCCACGAGGACATTGAGCGGGAGGCAGTGGAGCATTGGACTGCTCAGCTGCGATAGAGGTCCAGCGTCCAGGAGAGGTGGGAGCCCTGACTGTGGTGCTGACCGCAGCCTCTGCTGTGTGGTCTAACGACATTGCGCTGCAGGGAGCGGTGTTCGCCTCCCCCTGAGCGGCGTTGAAGCCTGAGTGATCGGCGCTGCAGCAAACTATCGACCCAGATCTTGTGTGATGGCTGGGGTCACCTTCGAGGGCACAAGAGTCAGGGGGCCCTCGTTGGATGTTTGAGCCTCCCCCTCACTAATTGGCCACACCCGAGATGCAGAGAGAGGCACCGAGGGGGACGAGATCCAGCCCCCCCTCTCGGCCTGAAGGGAAACTACACATGGAAGCCCACTGAGATCTATTCTCCAGCACACACTTATGTATCGGCGGCTCCGCCCCTGGGTGATCCCGGTACATAAGGCATGGGGAGGCCCCAAAGAGGCGCCTGGGCCCCCTCATGACCCTCATCACAGGTGCATAAACTCATACTGGACTTGCTGGGAGTTAGTAGACACCACCCCCGCAATTGAAAATGCAGTGAATACCAAGGCTGCCCGGGGGCCCCCGTAGGGGACCCTCCATCAGGGCGGCCGCCTTAGTGCCACAGGAAGGCACAAGTAAGCAATTTGACTCCCTGGGCAATGACCAGGGGAGGGGTCGGCGGGCCGCGTCACTTCCGGCCGAGGGAAGGGGATAGGGTACTTAAGCCTTCCCCCGCCCACGGGAGGGTCTCTTGACCGCTGCCCGTCTCGCTGTTTGTCTCGCAGTCGCCTTGTTGCCGCCGGCCGCGGAGCGCTCCCTGGTGAGTTTACTCCTCCCCCAGCCTCCCTAGGCAGGGGCGCCTGGCCATGCCCGGCATCGGCGCCCATTCTACGGGGGGGAGGACAGCTCCTCGAGGGCTCAGGCTATGAGTGTGGTGCCGGGGGGCGTAAGGCCTTGTGGGCCCTGGGCACGACGTAGTGTGCACGGTCTGGGGGCCTCGCCCAGAACCTCGCCGTCGGGGCTTTTCCCGGCGGGGTCGCTATGCCCTTTCCCCCCGCCCACTTGCCGGGAGATATTCCCCTGGGAGCCAATTCCTGGCCGTGCGACAGGTCGCATTCAGCGAGGCGTCGGGGCCCCTGCATTCCGTCGCCGCTCCCTCCCTCCCCCCTCTGGGCTCACCGTGGTGGGAAGGGGGGCCTCGGGCGTGTGGGGGGTCTCTGCCAGCGAGCTCCTCCTCCGGGCTCAGCGCTATGCACGGGGGCCGGGGCCCCCGGGCCTGTTGGCAGTTGACCACCTGGGTTGGTTCATTCGGGGCGATGTGGGCTCAATGGGCCACGCCGGGCCGCACCTCCTCTCCCCTCCCGGCTCTTCTGGGTCGCTGAGGGGTAGCTGGCGAGGCAGGATGTACGCTGCCTGCTCCGGGCTGGGGGCCGTCCCCAGGGTCAGGGGAGGGGTCTACGGCCGCAGCCCGGGCACGCGCTCGCCTCCGAGGCGACCTGCAGCCTCCAGCTGCTTCAGGGAGAAATCACACCGCGTGTTACTGTTTCCGGCACGCTCTTGCGGGCCGCGGAAGGGAGGCGGGTGGGTTAGCAGCGCGCTCGTCGGTGGGGGGGTCATCCTAGGGAGCAATAGCTCAGAGGTAATGTCGCTTGCCTCAAGTGGCACGGGCTTCCCCCAAAGCAGGGTCTGATCCTGCCAATGCTGGCAGAGTTATAAATAAAGAGTTTGTTCCCCAAGGGGTAGGAGGGGTCCCGGGCACGGCTCTACACCGAGGAGAGCTGCAGACTAGTCCGCGGCCCGGTCGAGGGATGTCGCCGTGGGAGGTGCTTGACCCGCGAGCCTCTGTGGTGTCACGGCGCTTGCACACCGGTGCCGGGGCAGGAGCTCCAGTATTCCTTGTCTGGCTCGCGCCCCCGCCCAGTGCCTCGCCCGCCTCCTATCTCCCGTCGCCCGCTACCGCCACCCACCAGGCGGGGTTACCTCGTGGGGGGGAGGGGGAGCCACGCAGGACCGGGGCCTCGACGGCCGGATGTAGGCCCCTGGGAACGGAGGGGCGGGCTACGCCAGGCTAACCCTTCTCCAGCCGGGGATGGAAGGCCGGCGCTCGGCTGACAAGCTGGGAGGTTGCGGGGACCTGCGAGTCCCCGTGTGGCCCCGCCGCTCCTCCTGGCGTCTCTGGCTTGCGGCGCCCCCCCCCAAGCCCTTGGTACGCGACTCCGCTCGGCGGACAGCGAGGGGGCGGGGGGGTCGGGCTGGTGCATGGAGTACCACGGGGGCGGGGTTGGGCCTGGCCTGCTACTCCGCTCTCGCCGGCGGGGACGCGGCGTCCCCGTGGGGTGTACACCGGCTTGGGGCGGGGGGGGAGCGGCGCACCACCCCGGGCGGGTCTTTCAATTGGGGGATCGCTACCGGGTTTTCTGAAACCTCATCAGGAAGACTGTTCTTTATTCGCCAAGTATACCACTAGTCTATGGGTTAAGGAAAACTCAGTGCAAGACAGCTTGCCACGGGCTACTTACACTGCGCTGTAACTGGCTCCTGCACGCGATGGGGGCATTGCCCGGGACCGTGCGGATCGCGATGCCTTGGGGGGAGTTTGGCAGGACAGGACGGCATGCGTTGCTCGGTGGGACCCTCGGGGTTTCCACGCTTCAGGGCACCGGCAGCCCGCCTCTGCCTCGCCAGGGCTGCCGCAGTAAGCATGGACATAGGGGTGCAGCATTATCGGAGGTTGCAAGGTTGCCTGCTGTCGCCATGGGGCAAGGTGGGGGTATCTGGCTGGCCAGACCCCGTGGAGCAGGCTGGGTAACTTCAGTCCCCTTAACTTTCTTCTTGTTTGCTACCCCCAGGTCAAGACGGTGCTGCCACCTGGCCAGGCTCACGCTGTCCCACCCCCCCTATCCGACCGCTCAATCACCCCTCCTCCACCCCCGAAACCCCACCCGATCTGGCAGGGAAGCAGGTCAGTTTCGCTGAGGGAAGCGCCGTGCCGCTTCCTCTGAGTGCGTTTACTCATTAACAGGAGAGCAAGTACAGTCGCTGGGTGTGTGCGCTTTTGGGGACCCTGGAGGAAGTGGGGGCTTCCACGGTTGGGGGTGTTCCTAATGTTTCTCTGCTTCATCTCCACCCAGTTTCTGTGGAGACTCACGATGAACGACACCCACTTCGACGCCTCACTCTCCCTTGCCGAGTAAGTACAGGCGCAGCTCGCAGTTTATCGGAAGGGACATTAGGAGATCTTGGGAGTGCCTATCGCAGTCTGGGTGTTTGCTCATTGCTGTTTTTTCTTGCAGGTGAGCCCAACACATCAGGAGATTATGGATAGCCAGGGATCCCCGTCGCTCTTCTCGTTGACGTCCCAGGTGGAGGAAACCCAGCAAGGCACTTCACAAGACGCTCAGCTAGCTGCCATCATCGAACTGGCCAAGACCAAGGGATTGGCTTGGGCCGCAGAACTTTTGAAGGCTAGCGACCCAGCAGACTCCGGGGTCATCTGTGGCGGTTCAAGCATTGAACAGGAGCCTAGTGAAGAGGCAGGCCCCTCCCGGTCTAAACGGACACGCAGGGCAACTAACAAAGACTTCCCGGCAGACCCGCCGCCACTTAAGAGCCGGGCAGTGGCCATCACCCGAAGTGCACTGCTGCCTGTTCCCCCGCCCGTGACGCAGGGAATAGCCCCTCCCCCGGCGGACGGCACCCCCCTTGGGACCTTCGCCACCAGTGAGGACTTAGGTAAGCTCTCGGACACTCTAAAGAGCTTCATGTCAGAGGTCAGAGCGGGTCTCGCTGGGATCAGTGTGAGGACTGCACCCACAGCAGTGAACAACGGGGATGGAAGGGTAGCAACGGCGGCCAACGTGTGGGCCCTCCAGGGGGTTCACACCCAAGGGCATCAGTCGCTCCTCCCTGCTGGGGGGCTCGGTTCTAGAGTTACGTCAGGCCCAGGGTTAGCGGGGTCTGCTAAGGAGACAGTGGCAGTCGAGAAAGAGGGTGGCCGTGGACCAGGCACCCAGACCCCGTCTCTCCCGGGTCCATCAAGTACAGCAGGTATTAGCGGAGTGACGCCCGGAGAAGTAGTCGGTCTTCCCGCAGCGGGGGCCTTGGCTACCTCCACACAGACCACACCGAGCCCGCCCCGGGTTGGGCCCCCCACAGCTATTCAGCCGGCCGCGTCAGCCAGTGCCCTTCTGGTGCCTCCTCCGGCAGCGCTCCCTGGGCAGTCGCTGGTATCTCACGCGCCACTCCTGTCAGGCCGCAGCTCCCTGTCCTGGGAGGTACCCCTTGCAGTTAAGGAATTCATATGGAGGCGTGAATTCCTGGACATCTTTTCCTTACTCTTGCTTGGCCAGCACGGCCAGGACGCCCGTAGGGTTGGCGGCAAAGAGGAAGATAAAAAAATCAGGTTTCAGGCATGGCCGGAGAAGTCGATAGATAACTGGTTAGCAGCCTTCTCCATCTTTCAGTCAGTGATATTGGAGAAATTCCCTGAGCAAGGGCAGGCACTGGTGCAATATCAACGGCTTATTCACACTGAAGCGCAAAAGTGGGGGTCTGGGTGGGTCAACTATGACCGGGAATTTAGAAAAAAGATGGCAGTATGCCCTGAAATGGGGTGGGACCAAAAGGAGGTCCAGTTGTGGATGGACCATATGGGGTCCCGCGGGGCACAGAACACTGTAACGCAGCCTAAGGCGCAGGGGGGGTTCATCTGGATTCTGAGTCCTCCCAGACGGTCATTAAGGCGTCCAAGCAGTCCTTTCGAGGGTCACGCAGGGGGGGCCACAGAGGAGGGTTCAAACGAGTGTCACCGGGTACCTGTAACCTCTTCAACGCAGGGTCCTGCTCCTGGGGGGTCAAGTGTAGGTTCCAACATGCCTGCAGCAAATGCAGTGGCCGACACCCCGCGAACTCTTGCCCTGCCAAGCAGGACAAGGCTCCGCCTGCTGCCAGTAAATAGGACAACTGCGGCAGCACCGATGGACACTGCTAGATTCACCTTTCCCGCTCAAGACCCTCTGCGCAGCGCCCCTGAATTTCCTCCTAGTACACCGTGGCCTAGTGCACCCCTTGCCCCCCTGCTCGATTCCTCCCCTCTCCCAGAAGGGGCCGTCTCCCATCATCCTAAACAACATCCTCCCCCTTCTAAGACGGTACCCCATCAAAAACGATGGGGCTCTGTTACTGGGAAGGATTCGTGATCCCTTATGTGGGCACTCTGACGTGTAGGGAGGCAGACAACCTAAGGTCTGCCAGGGATCTCCCTCATGTAGTGCAGACAAAGGTCAAGAAGGAACTGGAGCTAGGTAGGGTAGCAGGGCCCTTCAGAGAGCCCCCTTTGGACAACTTTGTTGTTTCCCCGCTGGGGGTGGTACCGAAGAAGGAGCCGGGGACCTTTAGACTCATCCATCACCTCTCCCACCCAGAAGGCGACTCGGTCAACCATGGGCTGCAGGAAGGAGCGTGCTCAGTGTCATACTGTACTCTAGATGTGGCGCTGGACTTAGTCAGGAGGGCTGGCAAGGGGACCTGGTTAGCAAAGGCGGACATTGAGTCGGCATTTCGCTTGCTACCAGTGCACCCGAGCAGCCAACACCTTCTGGGTTTCAGGCTAGGTGGGTGGTACTTTTTTGACAAATGCATGCCCATGGGGTGCGCAGTTTCCTGTGCCTTCTTCAAGGCCTTCAGCTCCTTCTTACAATGGGCGTTACAGGAAACCTTCGGGGTGGAACGGGTCTCCCACTACCTGGACGACTTCCTTTTCATTGGGCGGGATGGCACCCAGGAATGCAGAGCGGCTCTTTCGGACTTCCAGACCCTGGCAAACCATCTGGGGGTCCCACTAGCAGCTAAGAAAACCGAAGGGCCGGCGCAAGTACTCACGTTCCTAGGAATTGAACTGGACACGGTGCTGGGTGAATCCAGGCTGCCTCCAGATAAGGTCAGGGACCTGGAACAACAGATCAGACTAGCAGTGGGGAAGGACAAGGCCCCTCTGGCCTTTGTGCAGAGCCTCCTGGGGAAACTTAACTTTGCGGCCAGGGTCATCCCTGCGGGGAGAGTATTTGCACGCAGACTGGCCAGAGCGACCGCCTCGGTCACTAAGAAGCACCACTTAGTCAAACTGAGCAGGGGCATGAGGGAGGACTTGCTAATGTGGGCGGACTTTTTGGAGAACTTCAATGGGTCAGTCATCTGGCGCGCTCCCTGGGCCAATAGCGCTGAACTTTCCCTGTTCACAGATGCATCGGGAAGGGAAGGGTTCGGGGCCATCTTAGACCGGGAGTGGTGCGCCGAGAGGTGGCCCAACTCTTGGCAGAAGAGAAAGATTACCTCCAAGATTACTGTGTTGGAACTCTTCCCCATAGTGGTAGCTCTTCACCTTTGGCCGGCCGTGCTTTCAGCGAAAAAGGTACTTTTCTGGTCCGACAACTTAGCAGTTGTACAGGCAATAAACTCACATTCGGCTAGCTGCCCCTTGGTTTTGAGTCTGTTGAGAGAACTGGTGAGGGCATGCTTAAAAAACAATGTTGAATGCAGGGCTCGCCATATTCAAGGGGTTCAAAATGTTGCCACTGACGCTCTCTCTCGTTTTCAGTGGCGCCGTTTCCGAGAGGCGTGCCGAGAGCGAGAGAGGAGAGGACCCCTTTCTCTCCACACCTGTGGCATCTTCTGAGGTGGAACAGCGGATGAGGAGTTTAGGTGAGATGTCATTGGCACCTAGGACGGTGAAGCGCTACAGGACTTGTGTGGACACCTTTTGTGCGAAGATGGGAGCGTGGGACGATGCAGGGTTCCCACTGGAACTTAGAGTGCATAAATTTATTTTGTGGGCCAAGGATGGTGGGAAATCCCACCCCTGGATCTCGGGGCATTTGTCAGCTATAAGTTATCACGCCCGGTTGAGAGGACTTCCTGACCCGACCAAATCCTTTGTCATCAGGGCTGCACTTAAGGGATGGGCGAGGAGCGAGCACCGTTCTCCGGACAACAGGTCTCCCATCAGTTACTCGATCCTGCAGGGGATGCTAGACAGCATGCCCAAGGCCACCCGTTCGGGGTACGAGGCAATCTTATTCTCCACTAGTTTTGCGTTGGCCTTCTTTGGGGCCTTCAGGATTGGGGAGCTAGTTGCGCGTTCCAAGCAGGATACCTCGGGGTGGCATTAAATATCAGGGACGTGACCATTAGCTCTTCTTGTCTCAGGATAGTGGTGAGACAATCCAAAACTGATCAAGCAGGAAAAGGGAGAGTAGTCCTGCTACAGGAGCTGGGGGACGCCAGGTACTGCCCCCTCCTTTTGAGCAAGGCTTATTTGGCCCTCCGCCCGGGGTCTGCGGGGTACTTACTCGTTCATGAAGACGGGTCTCCAGTGACCAAGTTCCAAGTAGACCACATCATGAAGATTTGCTTGCAATTGTCAGGACAAGCAGGGGAGATAAGAGATTTAGCAGTCACTCTTTCAGGATTGGGGCGGCCACCACTGCCTTCCTATCAGGAATGCCGCCAGAGCGGATTAAGCAAGTAGGGCGGTGGAATTCGCATTGCTACAAGCGTTATATAAGGCCTGGAACGGAAGGTTAGGGAGAAGTTCCCTGGGTTATGTGAATCTGTCTGTGTGGACAGGGTGTACGGTTTCGGCCCGGTTGGCCAAATGAGGTTGCAGTGCTGTGTTTTGTTTTGTACAAAAGTAGATCATAGAATATAAACGTTTAATAAAGTGATTTCAAATACAACATCTCTTTATTTACCAGGTACCAAGGTCTGGGTAATTGGCCACTCAAGCATCGTTAGAGTGGCACAGTGGGCTGAAATAAGGAAGTGGCGACATGGCTTCTCCGCTACAGAGATCACTTGGCTAGGTTACCCGGGCATGCGGTGGAACGAGCTGAAGAGGAAGTTACCCCTGAGACTGGGGGGAGGGAGCAGCCCACCTCACATTCTGATCATACACTTGGGGGGGAATGACCTGACTACGCTAGGGAAGAGGGGGCTGCTCCAGGACATGAGGGACACCATGTGTCAATTGAGTATTCAGCTGGGGGCTTGTGAGTTGTGGTGGTCGGAGATGTTACCTCGCCATGTCTGGCAAGGAGCCCGTTCGGGAGAGGCTGTTGAGATTTCACGCAGGAGAGTGAACAGCGCCATGCGTAAATTCACCCATCAATGGGGATTTGGTTTCATCAGGCATGGTCTACTTAATGCCAGGGCCACTGGAAGTTGGGAAGTGAATGGGGGTCACCTCTCAAGGGTAGGCATGGACCTATTTTTGCTGGACATATGGGAGGCCCTGGAAACAACAGGCTGTAGGTAGGAATAGCTGCCTTGGTGGGGGGCTCTGGTGGTGACGGGGGCCACCTCCTGAGCTGTGGAGGAGTTACAGGGCGATCCAGAGTCTGCAAGGTACAGAAGGGTACTATTTTGCAGCAGCACAACAGGGTGCTAAGCCAAGGATACCCAGGGATGTATTAGCGGGTCCCCTGGAAGAACTTCGGCGCCCCGTTAGCCTACAGGCGGTTGTGGGTCTGAGCAACCGGGGGCTGCCTGGAACGCTCCGCCCACCTGTCGGGGGGGCATGAGTAAGGGAGTGGACTGGCGGTCCACAGAGGTCAGAGGTGGCCTCTCCCAAGAATTGGTAACCACCGGTTGGCGAGGGCCACGGTGCAAGTTGGCTCATCAGACGGGCAGGCGGCATAGGGCTAGCCTGCCCTGGGATCGCCCGTAAGATAACCCACCATGTTGGCATATTGGTTATGCAAATAAACCTGCAGCAAATTTCTCCACTAAAAAAGGTGTTGTGTGGTTTATTTATGTACATCACGTATAATAACTGAGGGTTGCCGATATTGGCACTATACCAAGGCTGCCCGGGGCCCCGTAGGGGACCCTCCATCAGGGCGGCCGCCTTAGTGCCACAGGAAGGCACAAGTAAGCAATTTGACTCCCTGGGCAATGACCAGGGGAGGGGTCGGCGGGCCGCGTCACTTCCGGCCGAGGGAAGGGGATAGGGTACTTAAGCCTTCCCCGCCCACGGGAGGGTC
The DNA here is from genome assembly GCA_963921515.1 of Calotriton arnoldi. NCBI lineage: Eukaryota > Metazoa > Chordata > Amphibia > Caudata > Salamandridae > Calotriton > Calotriton arnoldi. The sequence goes on from CAWUFW010002798.1 coordinate 1,752,908, forward strand.
TCTTGACCGCTGCCCGTCTCGCTGTTTCCCGCCCTACCGCTCACCCTGCGAACGGGCATAAGAGGGTACGGAGGGGGAAGAAATAACTTATTGTTTTGTGTTGCAGGAGGAGTTACAGGGCGATCCAGAGTCTGCAAGGTACAGAAGGGTACTATTTTGCAGCAGCACAACAGGGTGCTAAGCCAAGGATACCCAGGGATGTATTAGCGGGTCCCCTGGAAGAACTTCGGCGCCCCGTTAGCCTACAGGCGGTTGTGGGTCTGAGCAACCGGGGCTGCCTGGAACGCTCCGCCCACCTGTCGGGGGGCGTGAGTAAGGAGTGGACTGGCGGTCCACAGAGGTCAGAGGTGGCCTCTCCCAAGAATTGGTAACCACCGGTTGGCGAGGGCCACAGTGCAAGTTGGCTCATCAGACGGGCAGGCGGCATAGGGGCTAGCCTGCCCTGGGATCGCCCGTAAGATAACCCACCATGTTGGCATATTGGTTATGCAAATAAACCTGCAGCAAATTTCTCCACTAAAAAAGGTGTTGTGTGGTTTATTTATGTACATCACGTATAATAACTGAGGGTTGCTGATATTGGCACTATGACTGGGCAGACCTGGGGGAAAGAACCCATTGTATCTCACAGATTGCGTTGCCATTGTGGTCTCCCCCGGGTGGGACAGCCGCAAGTGGCAAGGGGCACTTGTCGCAGTATTTAAACGCCCAGCATATTGCACATGTGGGCAATATCGGGAGGCCCGGTTTCTTATCCAGCTTCACCAAGATGAAGGCTTGTCGAGGCTTGGCCCTGATCACCCCAAACAGCTGCTGGTGAAAGACTATTCAGTCCCCCCTTCTGTAGCACTGCGAGAGGAGGCCTGCCCCATGCCCCGCACCCTGGCTACAATTGTGGATGGGGCTACGAACTTAAAGAGTGGGGAACGCAGATGGCCAGAGCGCTGAGTAATAAGTAACTCCTCCGCCACATGGAGAGCAGCCTAGGAATGGGGCTTGGTGACAGACAATAGCAGAGAGAGACCAACACCCTCACTGAAGTGACTGTGCTGATGACTATTCCTGACGATATGGCCCCTGTGATCATTTGCTTTGCTCCAAACCTGCTGCACACCATGGATAGACAAGGACCGAGCACCCAGAGGTGCTCAACAAATGAAGATTGACCAGTACACGGCCCCGGGAGCGGGCGGGAGCCCGCTGGTGGAAGGTAACAACAGGCCACGAGACCCGCAGGAACCAACTGAGATCTAGATCCTGGTGACTATTGAGCCATCCAGTGTAGTGGTGCAGACGAAGATGAAGGCCATGGCACTGGAAGTTTACCTACTGAGAACGGACCTACGTAAGGTGGCAGAGAGATCAGTCGAAATGGAACAGCAAGTGTCCAAGATGCAGGAGAAACTAACTGCACTGAGGACCATGGTTGCCTCTCTCGAGTCTCGATCACAAATGTTGGAGGCCCGTGCAAAATATGTAGAGGGTCGGTCCAGTAGATTCAACCTCTGTTTTGTGGGGTTCCCTGAGGTGGCCGAAGGAGGTGCCCCGAAGACATTCCTGGAAGACTGGGTCAAAGCAGCACTACTGACTGCAAGACTATTGTGGTGGAGTGGGCACACAGATTATTGGCGCCCCTCGCCATGCCCAGGAGCCCCTCCAAGAACAGTAAGCACTAAAATCTTAAATTACAGAGACCGAGACTCCATTTTACAGGAGGTGCGCCGAAAAGGGGATCCCTCCTTTAAGAATCATACTATACACATCTTCCCTGATTACACCAGAGTTGTCCAGATACAAAGACAGCCCTTGGGTGGTGTTAAACAAAAACTGAAAGCAATGGGCCTCACCTACATGTTGCTTTACACGGCTAAACTGAAAGTGCTGCACGAAGATCTCTTGCACTTCTTCATGACACCTGGGCATGCCTGGGGCTGGTTGGAAGTTCGAGTCGGGGACTGAATCCCAGCACCAACATCAGGATGTGTACCTGGAGAGGCCCGAAGGGGCAGGAGAACTATATCCATATCGTGGAGGAGAAGCACACAAAGGTAATGTTCTACCTCTGGGGTAAACATGGTGGTCCATCAAGATGAACTCTGGACTTGGAGCTACAGCTTTAGGAGAAAGAGGCGGCTAGGGCGCTGGTCAAATTGGCCACTTCTCTTGTATCCCTACGGAGCTGGCTTGGAGCTGGCGGAAGATATTCAGCTCCCGGGGTCAGAAAGTGACTTGGTCTAATGAAAGCTGTTGAAAGAGTTTATCTGCCCACCGGGTGACGGTTGGCAGATTCAAGTACATCGAGATACTGGACCCTGTGATATGTGCTCAATCCATGAAGTACTGTTGTTGTGGGTGGTGCTTTTGCCCCACCGGAGGGGGACACTTGAACTTGATCACTTAGTAGGACATGGCTTGGGACATGTGCCTTAAGTGGGGCGAAACAGGGCACTCGAGCTGCATCATTGTCTGAGCCTGGAGCATGATTGGTGCCTCACCACCTTCTCTCCCTTCTTTACTTCTCCCTGCTCTTTATTTCTCCCCAGTTATTGTTGTGGCTGATTGCTACAGGAAGAGTGTGCAGGGCCAATAGGAATATCACAGGGCCGGACTGCGCACCAGTCCGCTTTCGGGTTCGCCAGGCTGCACCCCCACCTCTTAGAAGAGTCTCATACCACTACTGGGACACAGGGTGGGCCCCGGCACACACTGAGCTAATGCTAGTTTAAGTTATTGGGTGGGTAATACTATACATGGCTGGGGAGACGCTAGTTAGGTTTCAAGGTGTTTTACCCAGGGTTAGTGGGCAAATGTGGGTTGATTTTATTACAGTGAGCGGGAGTGGCTATTTTTCAGGTGAGTGGCAGGGTGGGGCATGGGGACAGGTGGTGGGGGTGCTGAGTAAGTTTCAGTAGCCCTTGATAGGAGAATGCATACGATTCCTCATGTGGAATATGAGGGGCTTAAAAGCATTTGTTAAAAGTTATTTATTTTTTTCTGCAGTTTTATATAGCGCGAACTCGACCCGAAGGTATTGTAGCACTTTACATGAGCACCAGTTACACAAGGACACATTCAATTTGATTTGGTAGGCACAGGGAGATTAAGTGATTTGCCAGAATCACAGGATGTTGAGTCAATGCCGAGATTCAAATCTGGTTTCCTAGCTCCAAAGTCAGCAGCTCTGGCAGTCACACCACATCCTCTCAACAGGAGATGAGTTATAGGACACATTCTTATCTTAGAGGAGTGGGAGCGCATATCACACTACTAGAAACACATGTATTAGATAGTGAGGCCAAAAAACTGCAGAAGAAATGGAGAGGGCAACTCTTTTCCTCAAAGTACTCCTCTTATGCCAGAGGGGTGTCCATATGGGTGACACCCAGGGTACCGTTCCAATTGCTGAGTAAGTTTCAGTAGCACCTGGTGATGGTGTGCTGGGTTCCGGTGATGGTGAAGTGTACGATGGTGTGGTCAGCCCTGTTGAATTCTGTGGTGTGGCTGAATTTGATTTTGTCGCTGGAGGTGAAAATGGGGCTGAATGTGTGTCCGACTTTCTGCATGGTTTCAGTGAGCAGTTGGGTGAGGCTGATGTTGTTCAGATTCTCCAGGAGGGCGATGGAGTTGGTGTCGTTGGGGTCATCAATGTGGAAGTTGAGGTCGTCGAGTAGGATCTAATGGTGAGAGTCGATTGGTAGGGGTGATGAGGTTGGGGATGGTGTCACAGAATATTACTCGGAGCCCCATGGGGGTCTGTAAGCAAGGGTGCCTCTTATCGTGGTTTTTGTGTTGGTTTGTAGTAGGAAGTTGAGGTGTTCCATTAGAGGCTTGAGGTTGTCGTTGGTGATCATGCATCTGATGGTTTCCTTGAAAATGATGGTGATTCCTCTGCCTTGTTTGTTGGCGCTGTCTCAGTGTATCATCTTGTAGCCTCCGGGAGTGGTGGTTGTGATGTTTGGGTTTGAGGAGGGGTTGAGTCTCGTTTAAGTGATGAAGGTAATATCCGTGGAGAGGGTAATGATGGTGTCCCAGATTTCCGTGGTGTGTTTGCAGAGTGAGCGGGCATTGAGCAGGATGCAATGGATTGGTTGCGGGCGTTCTCGGTCTTGTGTGCAGGAGTGGTGCGATATCTTTTGTAGGTTATGTCGCAGGAGAAGTGGCAGTGTCAGCAGGTGAAGGGTCCTTTGGTGGAGCATGGGGAGGAGGAGACGCAGCTGTTGTTTCGGCATCCGAGGTCCAGGTCTAGGAGTTCCTTGGCGGTGTAACATCGAGTGGCAGTGGGGCCAGGTATCCTGACGCTGGGCGTTGTCCAACTAGTCGTGCGTTGGTGGCACACCCGCTGCATGCGTCGGTTGCATGGCTGTAGGCGGCCTCCATTAATGGTCTAGGTAGTAGGTCCAAGGCGCTGGGCAGGGACCTAGAATGGGTAGCGAAAGGGGAGGGACAGCAGGCAGGGTGGAGACATCAGACAGTGCAGGGACAGGGACAGCAGGCAGCGCAGGGACAGGGACAGTAGGCAGCGCAGGGACAGCAGGCAGCACAGGGATAGGGATGGCAGGCAGCGCAGTGGGAGGGACGGCAGGCAGTGCAGGGACAGCAGGCAGCAAAGGGACATCAGGCAGCACAGGAACATCAGGCTGTGCAGGGACAGGGACAGCAGGCAGCGCAGGGACAGTAGGCAGCTCAAGGACAGCAGGCAGCGCAGGGACACGTACAGTAGGCAGCACAAAGACAGGGACAGCAGGCAGCGGAGGGTCAGCAGGCAGCTCGGGGACAGCAGGCAGCTCGGGGACAGCAGGCAGCTCATTGACAGCTTGCAGCACAGGGACAGCAGGCAGCGCAGGAAAAGCAGGTAGCGCAGGGACACAGTACCTTAAGCGGGGGGTCAGGCAAAAGAGGGGTGGCCCAGCCCAGTCTCCTCTGGGCTCTGAGAGGCACAGATGGGCCCTCCCTTGGCCCGGGCACATCCCATGAACCGGGAGCCGCTGGGATATTTATTGTTGCTGGGAGGCGCAAAAAATCTGCTCAACCAGCTGGTCCTGCCTCAGGGGCTACTGGGAAATGGAGTTCTGGTCTCGTCCGGTGGTGGGAAGGAGTACGAGGCGCTCTCTGTGTGCTCAGCACGGTGATGCAGGTGGCAGGAACAGGAGGCGAGACACCTCCCGGAGCGAAGGACGGAGAGTGGCTTTCCACGAAGCGTAAGCCGTGGGGATCTTTATTGGCGACAGAAGACGTGAAAATCTGCTCAACCGGCTGGCCCCGCCTCCGGGGCTGATGGGAAATGGAGTTCTGGTCTCGTCCAGTGGTGGGAATGGGTACAAGACACTCTTTGCGTGGTGATGCAGGCAGCAGGAACAGGAGGTGAGACACCTCCTGGTGGGAAGGGTGGACATTGGCCTTCCACAAAGCGGGACCCACAGGGATCTTTACTGGCACCAGGAGCCACGAAAATCTGCTCAACTAGCTTGCCCGGCCTCTGGGGCTGCTGGGAAAAGGAGTCCCTGTTCGTCCGGTGGTGGGAGAGGGTACTAGGCATTGTCAGCATGATGATGCATGCAGCAGAAACAGGAGGGGAGACACCTCCTGGAGAGAAGGGCGGAGAGCGGCTTCCTTTCAACTTCTGTGCAAGCAGAAGTCTTTAGATCATTTCCCAACAGACACTCCACTGGGATGGCAGGGGACACAACCACCTTCTTTGGGCCAGAAACCCCTCCCCACTCTAAGCTTACCAAGGCCATTGGATGGAGCTTAGTCTATCTGTCAACAATGGTAACCTGGTGACCAACACTAGGTATCATTTGGTCTGGGGCAACCAGTCTTGCAGCCACCATAGTGACACTGGCACCTGTATCTCTCAGAACCTCTACCTCAGTCCCATTGATTTTAGATCTTTGTCTATACTTCTCCATGCTTGGAAGTAAGGCAAGCAGGGCTTCAATATCCACTCCACCCAGAGAAACTAAAGTAGCCTCAGTGTATACTCTGGCCTCTCCAGAGTAGACTTCTGCGCCCACTCCTATGCTAGCCAATCCCTTGGATTGTCCACCACTGGGGGACATTTTGGAGCATGCTGCATCTTGTTTCTTGTGTCCTGCCTGATGACAGTCATGACACAACCCAGAAGCCTTTTCTGTGTTCCAGTTCTGACCCTGGTACCCTTTACCTTTTGTCTGCTAGAAGACTCAGAGCCCACCCACTAGAGAACTTTGGGGTCCTTTTGAGAACTCCGTCTTTTAATCCTTCTATTTATTCACCTCCTTCCCCTGCTGGGAAGTCTGAGTATCTGTTTTCTGGTCAATCTCACCATTGGTCTTCATGGGCACGCTGGTTCTGACCCATTTGCCAGCCATCCCTCCCAGCTCACTGGTAGAAGACAACTTGGAATCTACCAAATGCTGAAGCAATTTCTCTGCAGTACAATTAGTCAAAATGTGCTCCTTCATAACTAAACTATAAATTCCATCATAAGTGTCCATCTCATTGCCTTTTAACCAGCCTTCTAGTGCTCTGACTGAAGAGTCCACAAAGTGAACCCATGTCTGGTTTTGACCTTTATGGGTGTCCCTACACTTCAATCTGTATTCCTCTGTAGTGAGTCCAAATCTTTCTGTCAAGGTCTTATACTGATAGGACTCAGCTACATCCTCATTAAGGGTGAGAAGTTTATCTCTGCCCTTCACTGAGAATAACTCCCACAGTAGAGAGCCCCAGTGCTGGTGATCTATCCTCCTCATTGTGCAGGGCCTCTCAGAGGCTGCAAACCACTTGTCAATATCATCGCCATCACTAAACTTGGGGCCAATCCCTTTGGGGATCTTAGGGTCAAAAGATTCCTCCTTCTCCCTTTTAAAGTTGCTGCCACCAGTTTCTTTGGGCTTAAAGCCCATCTTGACCCTTCTTTCTTAAGGGGCTAGTCTCCTTTCTTTGAGCTCAATCTTTTTCTCCTCTAGTGAGAGAAGATCAAGCTGTAAAGATTTACTACCACCTTACCAGTAGGGGGTCTGCTAGAATGACTCCTGTGCCTTCCTACTGGTGAAAGGGGTCTGGGTATGGGTGGGGAGTTTTGGTCTTTACCTTTTTCCCATTGTTAGATTTGGGGGTCTCTAGTTGGCAGAGGTAGGTACCTTTGTCCAAATAGGGACCCTTGCGTCTAGTCAGGGAAAGTAGGTACACTCCTGAAATAACCCCTGCTCACCCTCTTGGTAGCTTGGCACGAGCAGACAGGCTTAGTTCAGAGGCAGTGTGTAAAGCATTTGTGAACACATACAGTAATCAAGTGACAACACTACAAATGGACACCACACAGGTTATATATTTATAAAAATAGGTATACTTTATATAGATTTATCACAAGACCATAAACGACAAAAATAATCCACAATACTGTTAAGAATGCTTAGTTCTGATCAAAAAGGCTTAATTCAAGGTTCTGTGCGAGTCGGTAGCCTCCTCCGGCTACGTCGATGTTGAGTACAAACAGAGTCTAACAAATCCAGCTGACCGCGTCGAGACGGGCCAACACAGCGTAGACAGACTCGGTCACAGTACCTTTACTTGAAGCGGCAGGCACGGGCGTGCGAGCCGGATGGCTGTACGTCGCGGTCGCGATGCAAGATGGAAGCGTTGCAGGACGCGTTGCCCCTCGATGCGGTGCAGGCAGCGGCTCGTTGACGTCGTCAAGACGGAGTCGGTGAGACCAGGGCCGTGCGTTGCAGAGGCGAGACGGTGCTTCGATGCGGTGCTGGCAGGTTGCGGTGCGGCGACGGAGCCGGATTCAGGAGCTGGCGTCGATCAGTCCGGACAGCGGTGCGAGTCGGGCGGTGCGTCGCAAAGCGTGCGAGCGGTGCCCAACTCCGGTGCGGTCACAGGACTCGAACTCAGCAGCAGTGACCAGGTCGGTCGGACCAGTTCGATTCGGCGTAGCGAAGCGTTGCGGGACGCGTTGTCCCTCGATGCGGTGCAGGCAGCGGCTCGTTGACGGAGTCGGTGAGACCAGGGCCGTGCGTTGCAGGGCGAGACGGTGCTTCGATGCGGTGCTTACAGGACACCGAGTCGGTCGTGAGAGTCGGTCACAGCTCCCTACCTCTGCAGCCACTGAAACAGAGTTTCCAGCAGCAATTCACAAAGGGGGTGAAGTCCAATGGTCCTGGGACTTCGGTCAGGGGCAAGCTCTCTTCCAAGCCCTTGGAGATCCTTCACAAGTTGATGAAAGTCACAGCAAAGCAAAAGTTCCTTTCTCCTTTCTTTGGCAGTCAGGCAAACCACTGCAGGCCAATCCCCCAAGCAGCACTTCAGCTTAGGGATAGTCTCTCCTCAGTTTCTTCTTGGTTCCGCTCCTCAGCAAAGGTTTCTTCTTGTTCCCAAAAGTGATCTAATCTCCTAGGGGTCTTGGTGCCCCTCTTATACCCTGATTCTCTTTGTTCTCTGGAGGCAGAGAGGCCTCTGCCTAGTCCAAAACCAGTTCTGGTCAGTCCTGGAGCACTTTGTTTTTCTGACTCCTTCTTTCCTTTCAGAATGTGGGGCAGAGTGCTCAGCCGCCCGGCAGGAGGTGGAGCCAGCATTGTGGAAGGCAGGCACAGCCCTATTCAGACCCAGGTGCAACTCCTCCCTCCACTCTGGATGCAGATCTTTCTATTCAGCCCTGCGCTGACTCACCCTGTCTCCTGTAGCCACCCCCAGCCCCTGTCACTCAATCTCCAGACAAGGAATACACAACCTAGCAGAGGCAGGCTTGGATAGTTAGGCAAGAAAATACCCACTTTCTAAAAGTGGTATTTTCAAACACAGAATGTTAAAACCAACTTCACTAAAAGATGTATTTTATCATCCTGAGTTCAGGCATACTAAATTCGTTTTTCTACCATGTTCCTGGGTCAGTTCTGACTATAAGGTGTAATAGTCAGTCTGCCCATTCTGGCCTATGGGGAGCAGGTAGCCTTGCAATAGTGAAAAACGAAAATGGCTGTAATTCACTATTAGGACGTGCCACACACACCAGGGCATGTCCTACCTTATACTTACAATGCACCCTGCCCTAGGGCCTACTTTAGGGGTGACCAACATGCAGTAAAGGGAAGGTTTAGGGACTGGTAAGTGGGTGTACTCACCAAGTCGACATGGCAGCCCTAGGCTGCACACAGGCTCTGCGATGGCAGGCCTGAGACACATTTTACAAGCCGCTTCTGTGGGTGGCACAACCAGTGCTGCAAGCCCACCAGCGGCATTGGATTTACAAGCCCTGGGCACACTGAGTGCACTGTACTAGGGACTGACAAGTAAACCAATCATCCAATCATGGAGTCACTAATACATATATCAATTAACGATAGGGAGCACTTGCACTTTGGCACTGATTAGCAGCGGCAAAGTGCCCATGAGCATCTAGTCCAGCAAAAACATATCGGCAACAGTGGAGGCATTACGAAAAAATGGAAGGGAGACCCACGCCAAGGATGCCAGGTCTAACACCCATCATCATCAATATGGGCTAGGGCCTCACCCTCACCCTCTTCGGGGTCTTATTCTGAGAAATGGCCCTACCTCTCTAGTCCTTCCTTTACATAAGAGCTGAGGGCCTGCTCAAGGTTCTCCTTTTTAGCTGTAACTCTATTGCTAACACCCTTTCCTTTGCACATAAGCCTCAGATCACTGATCCTTTGGGCTGGGGTGACTGCCAGGTCCAGATCCTTGCCAGCCTCCACTGTACCCAACTTTTTACTTGGAAGTTGGCACCTTTTTGAATTTTTACTTTAAAACAATGCCTTTTTAACCCCTTCGCTGCTAGGCCTTTCCCCCCCCTGTGCTAAGCCTTTTTTGGGCTATTTGGGGTAGTGCGGGCTTAGGCCCCTGTAACTTTTTGACCACATAAGGTATCCACGCCAAATTTGCGTCCTTTTTTTCTAACATCATGGGGATTGTAAAGGTACCCAGGGTTTGTGGATTCCCTGGAGGGGACACAGAAATTATCCAAAATACAGCAAAATTTTGTTTTTTTGGGAAAAATGCGAAAAAGGGCTACAGATGAAAGCGTCTTGTTTTTTCCTGCAAATGGCATCAAAAAGGGGTTGTGGTGCTGAAATCACCATCTTCCCAGCTTTCAGGGACAAGCAGACTTTTGTCAGAAAACCAACTTTTTTACACAGTTTTGGCATTTTTCTGGGACATAGCCTATTTTTGCAATTTTTTGTGCTTTCAACCTCCTGCCAGTTAATGGTAGAAATGGGTATGAAACCAATAATGGATCCTGAAAAGCGATACATTTCTGAAAAGTAGACACAATTCTGAATTCAGCAAGGGGTCATTTGTGTAGATCCTTAAAGTTTTCCTTATAGAAACTAACAGTTAAATGAAGGAAAAATTGAAAATTAGTTGAAAAAAACAGCCATTTGTGTCAACGTTTTCACCTGTAACTTCTTCTAATTATGACAGCTATTTGAAAGCAATATACCGTTATATCCGCTGGACCTTTCTGGTTGTGGGGATATATAGGACTTGTAGGTTCACCAAGAACCCGACGAACCCAGAGCCAATAACTGAGCAGCATCTTGCAATGGTTTTTTATTATGTACCGGGTATATAGCAATTATTTTGGGAAAATGTATACATGGAAAAATTGTTATGAAAGACACCTATGTATTTCTTAAATGGGAACAAAATGTAGATTTTAGAAACAGTAGATATTTGCACATTTCCGAAATTGGGAGTACCCATACTAGCACGAGAATTATAGGTCATTTTTCAAAATGACTTATTTTTACACATTGTCTTTCATTTGGAAGGCAGAAATGCATCGAAAGTCAATAGGTAATAACAGTTGCTCTACAATTCTGTGTTACCCTAAGTCTCCCGATAAAAATGGTACCTCACTTGTGTGGGTAGCCCTTGTGCCCACAACAGGAAATGGCTCAAAATGCAACGTGGACGTACCACATTTTCACAATGAAAAATTACCCTTTTTTGCAAAGTGCCTAGTTGTAGTTTTTGAACCCTAGCTCTGCCGGCACCTAGGGAAACCTAGCAAACCTATACATTTTTGAAAACTAGACACCCAGGGGAATCTAGGATGGGGTGACTTGACTGCCTCCCACCAGGTTCTGTTACCCAGAATCCCTTGCAAACCTAAATAATTGTAAAAAAAACACATTTTCCCCACATTTCTGTGGTGGAAAGTTCTGGAATCTGCGTGGATCCACAAATTTCCGCCCACCCCGCGTTCCCCAAAGTCTTACGAGAAAAATGGTACCTCACTTGTGTGGGTCGGCCTAGTGCCTGCGACAGGAAACGGCGCAAAACGCAACGTGGTCACACCTCAATTTCGCAGTGAAAAATGACCCTTTTTGGCAAAGTGCCTAGTTGTAGTTTTTGACCCTACCTCTGCCGGCACCTAGGGAAACCTAGCAAACCTATACATTTTTGAAAACTAGACACCCAGGGGAATCCAGGATGGGGTGACTTGACTGCCTCCCACCAGGTTCTGTTACCCAGAATCCCTTGCAAACCTAAAAAATTGTAAAAAAAAACACATTTTCCCCACATTTCTGTGGTGAAAAGTTCTGGCATCTGCGTGGATCCACAAATTTCCACCCACCCCGTGTTCCCCAAAGTCTTATGAGAAAAATGGTACCTCACTTGTGTGGGTCGGCCTAGTGCCTGCGACAGGAAACGACGCAAAACGCAACGTGGTCACACTTCAATTTCGCAGTGAAAAATGACCCTTTTTGGCAAAGTGCCTAGGTGTAGTTTTTGAACCCTAGCTCTGCCGGCACCTAGGGAAACCTAGCAAACCTATACATTTTTGAAAACTAGACACCCAGGGAAATCCAGGATGGGGTGACTTGTCTTCCTCCCACCAGGTTCTGTTACCCAGAATACCTTGCAAACCTAACAAATTGTCAAAAAAAACACATTTTCCCCACATTTCTGTGGTGGAAAGTTTTGGAATCTGCGTGGATCCACAAATTTCCACCCACCCCGTGTTCCCCAAAGTCTTACGAGAAAAATGGTACCTCACTTGTGTGGGTCGGCCTAGTGCCTGCGACAGGAAACGGTGCAAAACGCAACGTGGTCACACCTCAATTTCGCAGTGAAAAATGACCCTTTTTTGGCAAAGTGCCTAGCTGTAGTTTTTGAACCCTAGCTCTGCCGGCACCTAGGGAAACCTAGCAAACCTATACATTTTTGAAAACTAGACACCCAGGGGAATCCAGGATGGGGTGACTTGACTGCCTCCCACCAGGTTCTGTTACCCAGAATCCCTTGCAAACCTAACAAATTGTCAAAAACCACATTTTCCCCACATTTCTGTGGTGGAAAGTTTTGGAATCTGCGTGGATCCACAAATTTCCACCCACCCCGCATTCCCCAAAGTCTTACGAGAAAAATGGTACCTCACTTGTGTGGGTCGGCCTAGTGCCTGCGACAGGAAACGGCGCAAAACGCAACGTGGTCACACCTCAATTTCGCAGTGAAAAATGACCCTTTTTGGCAAAGTGCCTAGCTGTAGTTTTTGAACCCTACCTCTGCCGGCACCTAGGGAAACCTAGCAAACCTATACATTTTTGAAAACTAGACACCCAGGGGAATCCAGGATGGGGTGACTTGACTGCCTCCCACCAGGTTCTGTTACCCAGAATCCCTTGCAAACCTAAAAATTGTAAAAAAAACACATTTTCCCCACATTTCTGTGGTGAAAAGTTCTGGCATCTGCGTGGATCCACAAATTTCCACCCACCCCGTGTTCCCCAAAGTCTTATGAGAAAAATGGTACCTCACTTGTGTGGGTCGGCCTAGTGCCTGCGACAGGAAACGACGCAAAACGCAACGTGGTCACACTTCAATTTTGCAGTGAAAAATTACCCTTTTTTGGCAAAGTGCCTAGGTGTAGTTTTTGAACCCTAGCTCTGCCGGCACCTAGGGAAACCTAGCAAACCTATACATTTTTGAAAACTAGACACCCAGGGGAATCCAGGATGGGGTGACTTGATTTCCTCCCACCAGGTTCTGTTACCCAGAATCCCTTGCAAACCTAACAAATTGTCAAAAAACCACATTTTCCCCACATTTCTGTGGTGGAAAGTTTTGGAATCTGCGTGGATCCACAAATTTCCACCCACCCCGCGTTCCCCAAAGTCTTACGAGAAAAATGGTACCTCACTTGTGTGGGTCGGCCTAGTGCCTGCGACAGGAAACGGCGCAAAACGCAACGTGGTCACACCTCAATTTCGCAGTGAAAAATGACCCTTTTTGGCAAAGTGCCTAGCTGTAGTTTTTGAACCCTAGCTCTGCCGGCACCTAGGGAAACCTAGCAAACCTATACATTTTTGAAAACTAGACACCCAGGGGAATCCAGGATGGGGTGACTTGACTGCCTCCCACCAGGTTCTGTTACCCAGAATCCCTTGCAAACCTAACAAATTGTCAAAAAAACCACATTTTCCCCACATTTCTGTGGTGGAAAGTTTTGGAATCTGCGTGGAGCCACAAATTTCCACCCACCCCGCATTCCCCAAAGTCTTACGAGAAAAATGGTACCTCACTTGTGTGGGTCGGCCTAGTGCCTGCGACAGGAAACGGCGCAAAACGCAACGTGGTCACACCTCAATTTCGCAGTGAAAAATGACCCTTTTTTGGCAAAGTGCCTAGCTGTAGTTTTTGAACCCTAGCTCTGCCGGCACCTAGGGAAACCTAGCAAACCTATACATTTTTGAAAACTAGACACCCAGGGGAATCCAGGATGGGGTGACTTGACTGCCTCCCACCAGGTTCTGTTACCCAGAATCCCTTGCAAACCTAACAAATTGTCAAAAAAAACACATTTTCCCCACATTTCTGTGGTGGAAAGTTTTGGAATCTGCGTGGATCCACAAATTTCCACCCACCCCGTGTTCCCCAAAGTCTTACGAGAAAAATGGTACCTCACTTGTGTGGGTCGGCCTAGTGCCTGCGACAGGAAACGGCGCAAAACGCAACGTGGTCACACCTCAATTTCGCAGTGAAAAATGACCCTTTTTTGGCAAAGTGCCTAGCTGTAGTTTTTGAACCCTACCTCTGCCGGCACCTAGGGAAACCTAGCAAACCTATACATTTTTGAAAACTAGACACCCAGGGGAATCCAGGATGGGGTGACTTGACTGCCTCCCACCAGGTTCTGTTACCCAGAATCCCTTGCAAACCTAAAAATTGTAAAAAAACACATTTTCCCCACATTTCTGTGGTGAAAAGTTCTGGCATCTGCGTGGATCCACAAATGTCCACCCAACCCGTGTTCCCCAAAGTCTTATGAGAAAAATGGTACCTCACTTGTGTGGGTCGGCCTAGTGCCTGCGACAGGAAATGACGCAAAACGCAACGTGGTCACACTTCAATTTCGCAGTGAAAAATGACCCTTTTTTGGCAAAGTGCCTAGGTGTAGTTTTTGAACCCTAGCTCTGCCGGCACCTAGGGAAACTTAGCAAACCTATACATTTTTGAAATCTAGACACCCAGGGGAATCCAGGATGGGGTGACTTGATTTCCTCCCACCAGGTTCTGTTACCCAGAACCCCTTGCAAACCTAACAAATTGTCAAAAAACCACATTTTCCCCACATTTCTGTGGTGGAAAGTTCTGGAATCTGCGTGGATCCACAAATTTCCACCCACCCCGCGTTCCCCAAAGTCTTACGAGAAAAATGGTACCTCACTTGTGTGGGTCGGCCTAGTGCCTGCGACAGGAAACGGCGCAAAACGCAACGTGGTCACACCTCAATTTCGCAGTGAAAAATGACCCTTTTTTGGCAAAGTGCCTAGCTGTAGTTTTTGAACCCTAGCTCTGCCGGCACCTAGGGAAACCTAGCAAACCTATACATTTTTGAAAACTAGACACCCAGGGGAATCCAGGATGGGGTGACTTGACTGCCTCCCACCAGGTTCTGTTACCCAGAATCCCTTGCAAACCTAACAAATTGTCAAACAAACCACATTTTCCCCACATTTCGGTGGTGGAAAGTTTTGGAATCTGCGTGGATCCACAAATTTCCACCCACCCCGTGTTCCCCAAAGTCTTATGAGAAAAATGGTACCTCACTTGTGTGGGTCGGCCTAGTGCCTGTGACAGGAAACGACGCAAAACGCAACGTGGTCACACTTCAATTTCGCAGTGAAAAATGACCCTTTTTTGGCAAAGTGCCTAGGTGTAGTTTTTGAACCCTAGCTCTGCCGGCACCTAGGGAAACCTAGCAAACCTATACATTTTTGAAAACTAGACATCCAGGGGAATCCAGGATGGGGTGACTTGATTTCCTCCCACCAGGTTCTGTTACCCAGAATCCCTTGCAAACCTAACAAATTGTCAAAAAAACCACATTTTCCCCACATTTCTGTGGTGGAAAGTTTTGGAATCTGCGTGGATCCACAAATTTCCACCCACCCCGCGTTCCCCAAAGTCTTTCGAGAAAAATGGTACCTCACTTGTGTGGGTCGGCCTAGTGCCTGCGACAGGAAACGGCGCAAAACGCAACGTGGTCACACCTCAATTTCGCAGTGAAAAATGACCCTTTTTGGCAAAGTGCCTAGCTGTAGTTTTTGAACCCTAGCTCTGCCGGCACCTAGGGAAACCTAGCAAACCTATACATTTTTGAAAACTAGACACCCAGGGGAATCCAGGATGGGGTGACTTGACTGCCTCCCACCAGGTTCTGTTACCCAGAATCCCTTGCAAACCTAACAAATTGTCAAAAAAACCACATTTTCCCCACATTTCTGTGGTGGAAAGTTTTGGAATCTGCGTGGATCCACAAATTTCCACCCACCCCGCGTTCCCCAAAGTCTTACGAGAAAAATGGTACCTCACTTGTGTGGGTCGGCCTAGTGCCTGCGACAGGAAACGGCGCAAAACGCAACGTGGTCACACCTCAATTTCGCAGTGAAAAATGACCCTTTTTGGCAAAGTGCCTAGCTGTAGTTTTTGAACCCTAGCTCTGCCGGCACCTAGGGAAACCTAGCAAACCTATACATTTTTGAAAACTAGACACCCAGGGGAATCCAGGATGGGGTGACTTGACTGCCTCCCACCAGGTTCTGTTACCCAGAATCCCTTGCAAACCTAACAAATTGTCAAAAAACCACATTTTCCCCACATTTCTGTGGTGGAAAGTTTTGGAATCTGCGTGGATCCACAAATTTCCACCCACCCCGCATTCCCCAAAGTCTTACGAGAAAAATGGTACCTCACTTGTGTGGGTCGGCCTAGTGCCTGCGACAGGAAACGGCGCAAAACGCAACGTGGTCACACCTCAATTTCGCAGTGAAAAATGACCCTTTTTTGGCAAAGTGCCTAGCTGTAGTTTTTGAACCCTAGCTCTGCCGGCACCTAGGGAAACCTAGCAAACCTATACATTTTTGAAAACTAGACACCCAGGGGAATCCAGGATGGGGTGACTTGACTGCCTCCCACCAGGTTCTGTTACCCAGAATCCCTTGCAAACCTAACAAATTGTCAAAAAAACACATTTTCCCCACATTTCTGTGGTGGAAAGTTTTGGAATCTGCGTGGATCCACAAATTTCCACCCACCCCGTGTTCCCCAAAGTCTTACGAGAAAAATGGTACCTCACTTGTGTGGGTCGGCCTAGTGCCTGCGACAGGAAACGGCGCAAAACGCAACGTGGTCACACCTCAATTTCGCAGTGAAAAATGACCCTTTTTTGGCAAAGTGCCTAGCTGTAGTTTTTGAACCCTACCTCTGCCGGCACCTAGGGAAACCTAGCAAACCTATACATTTTTGAAAACTAGACACCCAGGGGAATCCAGGATGGGGTGACTTGACTGCCTCCCACCAGGTTCTGTTACCCAGAATCCCTTGCAAACCTAACAAATTGTCAAAAACACATTTTCCCCACATTTCTGTGGTGAAAAGTTCTGGCATCTGCGTGGATCCACAAATGTCCACCCAACCCGTGTTCCCCAAAGTCTTATGAGAAAAATGGTACCTCACTTGTGTGGGTCGGCCTAGTGCCTGCGACAGGAAATGACGCAAAACGCAACGTGGTCACACTTCAATTTCGCAGTGAAAAATGACCCTTTTTTGGCAAAGTGCCTAGGTGTAGTTTTTGAACCCTAGCTCTGCCGGCACCTAGGGAAACTTAGCAAACCTATACATTTTTGAAATCTAGACACCCAGGGGAATCCAGGATGGGGTGACTTGATTTCCTCCCACCAGGTTCTGTTACCCAGAACCCCTTGCAAACCTAACAAATTGTCAAAAAAACCACATTTTCCCCACATTTCTGTGGTGGAAAGTTTTGGAATCTGCGTGGATCCACAAATTTCCACCCACCCCGCGTTCCCCAAAGTCTTACGAGAAAAATGGTACCTCACTTGTGTGGGTCGGCCTAGTGCCTGCGACAGGAAACGGCGCAAAACGCAACGTGGTCACACCTCAATTTCGCAGTGAAAAATGACCCTTTTTTGGCAAAGTGCCTAGCTGTAGTTTTTGAACCCTAGCTCTGCCGGCACCTAGGGAAACCTAGCAAACCTATACATTTTTGAAAACTAGACACCCAGGGGAATCCAGGATGGGGTGACTTGACTGCCTCCCACCAGGTTCTGTTACCCAGAATCCCTTGCAAACCTAACAAATTGTCAAACAAACCACATTTTCCCCACATTTCGGTGGTGGAAAGTTTTGGAATCTGCGTGGATCCACAAATTTCCACCCACCCCGTGTTCCCCAAAGTCTTATGAGAAAAATGGTACCTCACTTGTGTGGGTCGGCCTAGTGCCTGTGACAGGAAACGACGCAAAACGCAACGTGGTCACACTTCAATTTCGCAGTGAAAAATGACCCTTTTTGGCAAAGTGCCTAGGTGTAGTTTTTGAACCCTAGCTCTGCCGGCACCTAGGGAAACCTAGCAAACCTATACATTTTTGAAAACTAGACATCCAGGGGAATCCAGGATGGGGTGACTTGATTTCCTCCCACCAGGTTCTGTTACCCAGAATCCCTTGCAAACCTAACAAATTGTCAAAAAAACCACATTTTCCCCACATTTCTGTGGTGGAAAGTTTTGGAATCTGCGTGGATCCACAAATTTCCACCCACCCCGCGTTCCCCAAAGTCTTTCGAGAAAAATGGTACCTCACTTGTGTGGGTCGGCCTAGTGCCTGCGACAGGAAACGGCGCAAAACGCAACGTGGTCACACCTCAATTTCGCAGTGAAAAATGACCCTTTTTGGCAAAGTGCCTAGCTGTAGTTTTTGAACCCTAGCTCTGCCGGCACCTAGGGAAACCTAGCAAACCTATACATTTTTGAAAACTAGACACCCAGGGGAATCCAGGATGGGGTGACTTGACTGCCTCCCACCAGGTTCTGTTACCCAGAATCCCTTGCAAACCTAACAAATTGTCAAAAAACCACATTTTCCCCACATTTCTGTGGTGGAAAGTTTTGGAATCTGCGTGGATCCACAAATTTCCACCCACCCCGCGTTCCCCAAAGTCTTACGAGAAAAATGGTACCTCACTTGTGTGGGTCGGCCTAGTGCCTGCGACAGGAAACGGCGCAAAACGCAACGTGGTCACACCTCAATTTCGCAGTGAAAAATGACCCTTTTTTGGCAAAGTGCCTAGCTGTAGTTTTTGAACCCTAGCTCTGCCGGCACCTAGGGAAACCTAGCAAACCTATACATTTTTGAAAACTAGACACCCAGGGGAATCCAGGATGGGGTGACTTGACTGCCTCCCACCAGGTTCTGTTACCCAGAATCCCTTGCAAACCTAACAAATTGTCAAAAAAACCACATTTTCCCCACATTTCTGTGGTGGAAAGTTTTGGAATCTGCGTGGATCCACAAATTTCCACCCACCCCGCGTTCCCCAAAGTCTTACGAGAAAAATGGTACCTCACTTGTGTGGGTCGGCCTAGTGCCTGCGACAGGAAACGGCGCAAAACGCAACGTGGTCACACCTCAATTTCGCAGTGAAAAATGAAACTTTTTTGGCAAAGTGCCTAGCTGTAGTTTTTGAACCCTACCTCTGCCGGCACCTAGGGAAACCTAGCGAACCTATACATTTTTGAAAACTAGACACCCAGGGGAATCCAGGATGGGGTGACTTGACTGCCTCCCACCAGGTTCTGTTACCCAGAATACCTTACAAACCTAAAAAATTGTAAAAAAAAACACATTTTCCCCACATTTCTGTGGTGAAAAGTTCTGGCATCTGCGTGGATCCACAAATTTCCACCCACCCCGTGTTCCCCAAAGTCTTATGAGAAAAATGGTACCTCACTTGTGTGGGTCGGCCTAGTGCCTGCGACAGGAAACGACGCAAAACGCAACGTGGTCACACTTCAATTTCGCAGTGAAAAATGACCCTTTTTTGGCAAAGTGCCTAGGTGTAGTTTTTGAACCCTAGCTCTGCCGGCACCTAGGGAAACCTAGCAAACCTATACATTTTTGAAAACTAGACACCCAGGGGAATCCAGGATGGGGTTTTCCTCCCACCAGGTTCTGTTACCCAGAATCCCTTGCAAACCTAACAAATTGTAAAAAAAAAAACATTTTCCCCACATTTATCTGGTGGAAAGTTTTGGAATCTGCGTGGATCCACAAATTTCCACCCACCCCGCGTTCCCCAAAGTCTTACGAGAAAAATGGTACCTCACTTGTGTGGGTCGGCCTAGTGCCTGCGACAGGAAACGGCGCAAAACGCAACGTGGTCACACCTCAATTTCGCAGTGAAAAATGACCCTTTTTTGGCAAAGTGCCTAGCTGTAGTTTTTGAACCCTAGCTCTGCCGGCACCTAGGGAAACCTAGCAAACCTATACATTTTTGAAAACTAGACACCCAGGGGAATCCAGGATGGGGTGACTTGACTGCCTCCCACCAGGTTCTGTTACCCAGAATCCCTTGCAAACCTAACAAATTGTCAAAAAAACACATTTTCCCCACATTTCTGTGGTGGAAAGTTTTGGAATCTGCGTGGATCCACAAATTTCCACCCACCCCGCGTTCCCCAAAGTCTTACGAGAAGAAATGGTACCTCACTTGTGTGGGTCGGCCTAGTGCCTGTGACAGGAAACGGCGCAAAACGCAACGTGGTCACACCTCAATTTCGCAGTGAAAAATGACCCTTTTTTGGCAAAGTGCCTAGCTGTAGTTTTTGAACCCTAGCTCTGCCGGCACCTAGGGAAACCTAGCAAACCTATACATTTTTGAAAACTAGACACCCAGGGGAATCCAGGATGGGGTGACTTGACTGCCTCCCACCAGGTTCTGTTACCCAGAATCCCTTGCAAACCTAACAAATTGTCAAAAAAAACACATTTTCCCCACATTTCTGTGGTGAAAAGTTCTGGCATCTGCGTGGATCCACAAATGTCCACCCAACCCGTGTTCCCCAAAGTCTTATGAGAAAAATGGTACCTCACTTGTGTGGGTCGGCCTAGTGCCTGCGACAGGAAATGACGCAAAACGCAACGTGGTCACACTTCAATTTCGCAGTGAAAAATGACCCTTTTTTGGCAAAGTGCCTAGGTGTAGTTTTTGAACCCTAGCTCTGCCGGCACCTAGGGAAACTTAGCAAACCTATACATTTTTGAAATCTAGACACCCAGGGGAATCCAGGATGGGGTGACTTGATTTCCTCCCACCAGGTTCTGTTACCCAGAACCCCTTGCAAACCTAACAAATTGTCAAAAAACCACATTTTCCCCACATTTCTGTGGTGGAAAGTTTTGGAATCTGCGTGGATCCACAAATTTCCACCCACCCGCGTTCCCCAAAGTCTTACGAGAAAAATGGTACCTCACTTGTGTGGGTCGGCCTAGTGCCTGCGACAGGAAACGGCGCAAAACGCAACGTGGTCACACCTCAATTTCGCAGTGAAAAATGACCCTTTTTGGCAAAGTGCCTAGCTGTAGTTTTTGAACCCTAGCTCTGCCGGCACCTAGGGAAACCTAGCAAACCTATACATTTTTGAAAACTAGACACCCAGGGGAATCCAGGATGGGGTGACTTGACTGCCTCCCACCAGGTTCTGTTACCCAGAATCCCTTGCAAACCTAACAAATTGTCAAACAAACCACATTTTCCCCACATTTCGGTGGTGGAAAGTTTTGGAATCTGCGTGGATCCACAAATTTCCACCCACCCCGTGTTCCCCAAAGTCTTATGAGAAAAATGGTACCTCACTTGTGTGGGTCGGCCTAGTGCCTGTGACAGGAAACGACGCAAAACGCAACGTGGTCACACTTCAATTTCGCAGTGAAAAATGACCCTTTTTTGGCAAAGTGCCTAGGTGTAGTTTTTGAACCCTAGCTCTGCCGGCACCTAGGGAAACCTAGCAAACCTATACATTTTTGAAAACTAGACATCCAGGGGAATCCAGGATGGGGTGACTTGATTTCCTCCCACCAGGTTCTGTTACCCAGAATCCCTTGCAAACCTAACAAATTGTCAAAAAAACCACATTTTCCCCACATTTCTGTGGTGGAAAGTTTTGGAATCTGCGTGGATCCACAAATTTCCACCCACCCCGCGTTCCCCAAAGTCTTTTGAGAAAAATGGTACCTCACTTGTGTGGGTCGGCCTAGTGCCTGCGACAGGAAACGGCGCAAAACGCAACGTGGTCACACCTCAATTTCGCAGTGAAAAATGACCCTTTTTTGGCAAAGTGCCTAGCTGTAGTTTTTGAACCCTAGCTCTGCCGGCACCTAGGGAAACCTAGCAAACCTATACATTTTTGAAAACTAGACACCCAGGGGAATCCAGGATGGGGTGACTTGACTGCCTCCCACCAGGTTCTGTTACCCAGAATCCCTTGCAAACCTAACAAATTGTCAAAAAACCACATTTTCCCCACATTTCTGTGGTGGAAAGTTTTGGAATCTGCGTGGATCCACAAATTTCCACCCACCCCGCGTTCCCCAAAGTCTTACGAGAAAAATGGTACCTCACTTGTGTGGGTCGGCCTAGTGCCTGCGACAGGAAACGGCGCAAAACGCAACGTGGTCACACCTCAATTTCGCAGTGAAAAATGACCCTTTTTGGCAAAGTGCCTAGCTGTAGTTTTTGAACCCTAGCTCTGCCGGCACCTAGGGAAACCTAGCAAACCTATACATTTTTGAAAACTAGACACCCAGGGGAATCCAGGATGGGGTGACTTGACTGCCTCCCACCAGGTTCTGTTACCCAGAATCCCTTGCAAACCTAACAAATTGTCAAAAAAACCACATTTTCCCCACATTTCTGTGGTGGAAAGTTTTGGAATCTGCGTGGATCCACAAATTTCCACCCACCCCGCGTTCCCCAAAGTCTTACGAGAAAAATGGTACCTCACTTGTGTGGGTCGGCCTAGTGCCTGCGACAGGAAACGGCGCAAAACGCAACGTGGTCACACCTCAATTTCGCAGTGAAAAATGAAACTTTTTTGGCAAAGTGCCTAGCTGTAGTTTTTGAACCCTACCTCTGCCGGCACCTAGGGAAACCTAGCAAACCTATACATTTTTAAAAACTAGACACCCAGGGGAATCCAGGATGGGGTGACTTGACTGCCTCCCACCAGGTTCTGTTACCCAGAATACCTTACAAACCTAAAAATTGTAAAAAAACACATTTTCCCCACATTTCTGTGGTGAAAAGTTCTGGCATCTGCGTGGATCCACAAATTTCCACCCACCCCGTGTTCCCCAAAGTCTTATGAGAAAAATGGTACCTCACTTGTGTGGGTCGGCCTAGTGCCTGCGACAGGAAACGACGCAAAACGCAACGTGGTCACACTTCAATTTCGCAGTGAAAAATGACCCTTTTTTGGCAAAGTGCCTAGGTGTAGTTTTTGAACCCTAGCTCTGCCGGCACCTAGGGAAACCTAGCAAACCTATACATTTTTGAAAACTAGACACCCAGGGAATCCAGGATGGGGTTTTCCTCCCACCAGGTTCTGTTACCCAGAATCCCTTGCAAACCTAACAAATTGTAAAAAAAAACATTTTCCCCACATTTATCTGGTGGAAAGTTTTGGAATCTGCGTGGATCCACAAATTTCCACCCACCCCGCGTTCCCCAAAGTCTTACGAGAAAAATGGTACCTCACTTGTGTGGGTCGGCCTAGTGCCTGCGACAGGAAACGGCGCAAAACGCAACGTGGTCACACCTCAATTTCGCAGTGAAAAATGACCCTTTTTGGCAAAGTGCCTAGCTGTAGTTTTTGAACCCTAGCTCTGCCGGCACCTAGGGAAACCTAGCAAACCTATACATTTTTGAAAACTAGACACCCAGGGGAATCCAGGATGGGGTGACTTGACTGCCTCCCACCAGGTTCTGTTACCCAGAATCCCTTGCAAACCTAACAAATTGTCAAAAAAAACACATTTTCCCCACATTTCTGTGGTGGAAAGTTTTGGAATCTGCGTGGATCCACAAATTTCCACCCACCCCGCGTTCCCCAAAGTCTTACGAGAAGAAATGGTACCTCACTTGTGTGGGTCGGCCTAGTGCCTGTGACAGGAAACGGCGCAAACGCAACGTGGTCACACCTCAATTTCGCAGTGAAAAATGACCCTTTTTGGCAAAGTGCCTAGCTGTAGTTTTTGAACCCTAGCTCTGCCGGCACCTAGGGAAACCTAGCAAACCTATACATTTTTGAAAACTAGACACCCAGGGGAATCCAGGATGGGGTGACTTGACTGCCTCCCACCAGGTTCTGTTACCCAGAATCCCTTGCAAACCTAACAAATTGTCAAAAAAACCACATTTTCCCCACATTTCTGTGGTGGAAAGTTTTGGAATCTGCGTGGATCCACAAATTTCCACCCACCCCGCGTTCCCCAAAGTCTTACGAGAAAAATGGTACCTCACTTGTGTGGGTCGGCCTAGTGCCTGCGACAGGAAACGGCGCAAAACGCAACGTGGTCACACCTCAATTTCGCAGTGAAAAATGAAACTTTTTGGCAAAGTGCCTAGCTGTAGTTTTTGAACCCTAGCTCTGCCGGCACCTAGGGAAACCTAGCAAACCTATACATTTTTGAAAACTAGACACCCAGGGGAATCCAGGATGGGGTGACTTGACTGCCTCCCACCAGGTTCTGTTACCCAGAATCCCTTGCAAACCTAAAAAATTGTCAAAAAAACCACATTTTCCCCACATTTCTGTGGTGGAAAGTTCTGGAATCTGCATGGATACACAAATTTCCACCCACCCCGCGTTCCCCAAAGTCTTATGAGAAAAATGGTACCTCACTTGTGTGGGTCGGCCTAGTGCCTGCGACAGGAAACGGCGCAAAACGCAACGTGGTCACACCTCAATTTCGCAGTGAAAAATGACCCTTTTTTGGCAAAGTGCCTAGCTGTAGTTTTTGAACCATAGCTCTGCCGGCACCTAGGGAAACCTAGCAAACTTATACATTTTTGAAAACTAGACACCCAGGGGAATCCAGGATGGGGTGACTTGACTGCCTCCCACCAGGTTCTGTTACCCAGAATCCCTTGCAAACATAAAAAATTGTCAAAAAAACCCACATTTTCCCCACATTTGTGTGGTGGAAAGTTCTGGAATCTGCGTGGATCCACAAATTTCTACCCACCCCGCGTTCCCCAAAGTCTTACGAGAAAAATGGTACCTCACTTGTGTGGGTCGGCCTAGTGCCTGCGACAGGAAACGGCGCAAAACGCAACGTGGTCACACCTCAATTTCTGTCAGGGCCCCACAAGTCTTACCTCTATACTCGTGGAGTTATCTCGCAGGGACGACGTGAGCAACCTCCACCGTCCCTCTCCTCACCTGATCTAAGGTAAATATACAGACCTAGGCAAGGATGGGACCAGGGGAAGGTGCCTAATGGTGTTTTTAGAAGTGACGTCGTCTGGGATGACCGGGTAAGGCGTCCCACTAGACCGAGGATGCTCTCTTGGGATCGCCAACTAGAAAATGAGTAATGAGACTGGTTAGTGCTTCTACCCTCTTTTCTGACCTGATTATGTACACACAACAGTCATACAACATATGAAGTTGGTTCAAGGTTGTATAGTCACCTGTAGGATGAGAACTAGTGCTCCAAATGGGGTCTCTCTGACACCGTAGACAGGAAGCAGGTAAGTACCAGAAGAGGTTGGTGTATGTGCTCCCGACTCCAGTGCCAGGAAAATGAAGGAACGCCACGCACACCTACGTGGCAGTTGAACTGTGACAGAGAAAGGTTAAGAGCGTTCCTGCGTGGTGATAAGGGTAAAGAAAAAGACCGTGACCACTCTTCCTTGTGAGTGTCACGGAAATGAAAACAAACAAGCGCTCCTGCGCTGTAATGGGTGAAACCTAATCGCGACCACGCTTCCCTGTGCGTGTCGCGGGTGCAGAAGACAAACAAGCGCTCCTGCGCTTGTGTGGAACAAGAACCAGCCGCGACCACGCTTCCCTGTGCGTGTCGCGGGTGAAGAAGACAAACAAGCGCTCCTGCGTTTGTGCGGAACAAGAACCAGCCGCGACCACGCTTCCCTGTGCGTGTCGCGGGTGAAGAAAACACAACAAGCGCTCCTGCGCTGGAAAGAGCCGGCGGAATCGTCAGAGTAGAAAAGGAACTGGCGGCCGGCTTCAGACACGGTACAGTACTGGAAGCACTGAATGGAATGGGTGCCGCAGCTATATGCGGTCTCACCCGGAAGTGCTTCATGTTGTTCAGGTGCACTTCTAGGTCTGAGCACTAGACCGCTGACCTATCGTAGCAGGTTGTGCTGTATACGTACCGGAACCAACCTCACACATCCCGCTGTCTCCCCCTGGGGTGGAACCATGACAGTTTCGCAGTGAAAAATGACCCTTTTTTGGCAAAGTGCCTAGCTGTAGTTTTTGAACCCTAGCTCTGCCGGCACCTAGGGAAACCTAGCAAACCTATACATTTTTGAAAACTAGACACCCAGGGGAATCCAGGATGGGGTGACTTGACTGCCTCCCACCAGGTTATGTTACCCAGAATCCCTTGCAAACCTAAAAATTGTCAAAAAACACATTTTCCCCACATTTCTGTGGTGGAAAGTTCTGGAATCTGCGTGGATCCACAAATTTCCACCCACCCCGCGTTCCCCAAAGTCTTACGAGAAAAATGGTACCTCACTTGTGTGGGTCGGCCTAGTGCCTGCGACAGGAAACGGTGCAAAACGCAACGTGGTCACACCTCAATTTCGCAGTGAAAAATGACCCTTTTTGGCAAAGTGCCTAGCTGTAGTTTTGAACCCTAGCTCTGCCGGCACCTAGGGAAACCTAGCAAACCTATACATTTTTGAAACTAGACACCCAGGGGAATCCAGGATGGGGTGACTTGACTGCCTCCCACCAGGTTCTGTTACCCAGAATCCCTTGCAAACATAAAAATTGTCAAAAAACCACATTTCCCCCACATTTCTGTGGTGGAAAGTTCTGGAATCTGCGTAGATCCACAAATTTCCACCCACCCCGCGTTCCCCAAAGTCTTACGAGAAAAATGGTACCTCACTTGTGTGGGTCGGCCTAGTGCCTGCGACAGGAAACGGCGCAAAACGCAACGTGGTCACACCTCAATTTCGCAGTGAAAATGACCCTTTTTTGGCAAAGTGCCTAGCTGTAGTTTTTGAACCCTAGCTCTGCCGGCACCTAGGGAAACCTAGCAAACCTATACATTTTTGAAAACTAGACACCCACGGGAATCCAGGATGGGGTGACTTGACTGCCTCCCACCAGGTTCTGTTACCCAGAATCCCTTGCAAACATAAAAATTGTCAAAAACCACATTTTCCCCACATTTCTGTGGTGGAAAGTTCTGGAATCTGCGTGGATCCACAAATTTCCACCCACCCCGCGTTCCCCAAAGTCTTACGAGAAAAATGGTACCTCACTTGTGTGGGTCGGCCTAGTGCCTGCGACAGGAAACGGCGCAAAATGCAACGTGGTCACACCTCAATTTTGCAGTGAAAAATGACCCTTTTTTGGCAAAGTGCCTAGCTGTAGTTTGTGAACCCTAGCTCTGCCGGCACCTAGGGAACCTACCAAACCCACACATTTCTGAAAAGTAGACACCCGGGGGCTTCCAGGGAGGTATGGCTTGCGTGGATCCCCTAACGTTTCCTTACCCAGAATCCCTGCAAACCTCAATTTTAGCTGAAAAAATCACTTTTTTCACACATTTTTGTGTGGGAAAGTGTGGCATCACTGGCCTCACACAAATTTCCTACCACCCAGCGTTCCCCCAGGTCTCCCGATAAAAATGGTGCCTCACTTGTGTGGGAGGCCCAAGTACCCGCGACAGGCAAGGGCCCAAAACATAGTGAGGCGACATCAAAATTGCCTATCTCAAAACCACCTGGTTTTGCAAGGGGTCACCTGGGCTTTTGGCCCTGTGCTCGGCGGCCATCTAGGAAACCTACCAAACCCACACATTTCTGAAACGTAGACACCCGGGGGCTTCCAGGGAGGTATGGCTTGCGTGGATCCCCCAACGTTTCCTTACCCAGAATCCCCTGCAAACCTCAATTTTAGCTGAAAAAATCACTTTTTCACACATTTTTGTGTGGGAAAGTGTGGCATCACTGGCCTCACACAAGTTTCCTACCACCCAGCGTTCCCCAGGTCTCCCGATAAAATGGTGCCTCACTTGTGTGGGAGGCCCAGTACGCGACAGGCAGGGCCCTAGCGTAGTGAGCGACCTCAAAATGGCCTTTCACAAAACAACCTGGTTTTGCAAGGGGGTCACCTGGTTTTGGCCCTGTGCTCGGCGGCCATCTAGGAAACCTACCAAACCCACACATTTCTGAAAAGTAGACACCAGGGGCTTCCAGGAGGTATGGCTTGCGTGGATCCCCCAACGTTTCCTTACCCAGAATCCCCTGCAAACCTCAATTGTAGCTGAAAAATCACTTTTTCACACATTTTGTGTGGGAAAGTGTGGCATCACTGGCCTCACACAATTTCCCTACCACCCAGCGTTCCCCAGGTCTCCCGATAAAAATGGTGCCTCACTGTGTGGGAGGCCCAACTACCCGCGACAGGCAAGGGCCCAAAACGTAGTGAGGCGACATCAAAATTGCCTATCTCAAAACCACCTGGTTTTGCAAGGGTCATCTGGGTTTTGGCCCGTGCTCAGCGGCCATCTAGGAAACCTACCAAACCCACACATTTCTGAAAAGTAGACACCCGGGGCTTCTAGGAGGTATGGCTTGCGTGGATCCCCCAACATTTCCTACCCAGAATCTCTGCAAACCTCAATTTTAGCTGAAAATCACTTTTTCACATTTTTGTGTGGGAAGTGTGGCATCACTGGCCTCACACAAATTATTACCACCCAGCGTTCCCCAGGTCTGCCGATAAAATGGTGCCTCACTTGTGTGGGAGGCCCAGTACCCGCGACAGGCAAGGGCCCAAAACATTTTTGATAGGCAATGTTGATGTTGCCTCCAAATGTTTTGTGTCCTTGCATGTCGCGGTACTTGGGCCTCCCACACAAGTGAGGCACCATTTTTATCGGGAGACCTGGGGAACGCTAGGTGGTAGGAAATTTGTGTGAGGCCAGTGATGCCACACTTTCCACACAAAAATGTGTGAAAAAGTGATTTTTTCAGCTAAAATTGAGGTTTGCAGGGGATTCTGGGTAAGGAAACGTTGGGGGATCCACGCAAGCCATACCTCCCTGGAAGCCCCGGGTGTCTACTTTTCAGAAATGTGTGGTTTGGTAGGTTTCCGTAGATGGCAGCCGAGCACAGAGCCAAAACCCAGGTGACTCCCTTGCAAAACCAGGTGGTTTTGTGAAAGGCCATTTTGAGGTCGCCTCACTACGTTGTGGGCCCTTGCCTGTCGTGGTACTTGGGCCTCCCACACAGTGAGGCACCATTTTTATCAGGAGACCTG
The DNA here is from genome assembly GCA_963921515.1 of Calotriton arnoldi. NCBI lineage: Eukaryota > Metazoa > Chordata > Amphibia > Caudata > Salamandridae > Calotriton > Calotriton arnoldi. The sequence continues at coordinate 1,781,754 of CAWUFW010002798.1, forward strand.
GGGAATGCTGGGTGGTAGGAAATTTGTGTGAGGCCAGTGATGCCACACTTTCCCACACAAAAATGTGTGAAAAAGTGATTGTTTCAGCTAAAATTGAGGTTTGCAGGGGATTCTGGGTAAGGAAACGTTGGGGATCCACGCAAGCCATACCTCCCTGAAGCCCCGCGTGTCTACTTTTCAGAAATGTGTGGGTTTGGTAGGTTTCCCTAGATGGCCGCCGAGCACAGGGCCAAAACCCAGGTGACTCCTTTGCAAACCAGGTGGTTTTGTGAAAGGCCATTTTGAGGTCGCCTCACTACGTTGTGGGCCCTGCCTGTCGCTGGTACTTGGGCCTCCCACACAAGTGAGGCACCATTTTTATCGGAGACCTGGAGGAACGCTGGGTGGTAGGAAATTTGTGTGAGGCCAGTGATGCCACACTTTCCCACACAAAATGTGTGAAAAAGTGATTTTTTCAGCTAAAATTGAGGTTTGCAGGGGATTCTGGAGTGAAAACGTCGGGGATCCACGCAAGCCATACCTCCCTGGAAGCCCCAGGTGTCTACTTTTCAGAAATGTGTGGGTTTGTTAGGTTTCCTAGGTGGCCGCCGAGCACAGGGCCAAAACACAGGTGACCCCTTGCAAAACCAGGTGGTTTTGAGATAGGCAATTTTGATGTCGCCTCACTACGCTTTGGGCCCTTGCCTGTCGTTGGTACTTGGGCCTCCCACACAAGTGAGGCACCATTTTATCGGGAGACCTGGGGGAACGCTGGGTGGTAGGAAATTTGTGTGAGGCCAGTGATGCCACACTTTCCCACACAAAAATGTGTGAAAAAGTGATTTTTTCAGCTAAAATTGAGGTTTGCAGTGGATTCTGGGTAAGGAAACGTTGGGGGATCCACGCAAGCCATACCTCCCTGGAAGCCCCCGGGTATCTACTTTTCAGAAATGTGTGAGTTTGGTAGGTTTCCCTAGATGGGCGCCGAGCACAGGGCCAAAACCCAGGTGACCCCCTTGCAAAACCAGGTCGTTTTGTGAAAGGCCATTTTGAGGTCGCCTCACTACGTTGTGGGCCCTTGCCTGTCGCGGGTACTTGGGCCTCCCACACAAGTGAGGCACCATTTTTATCGGGAGACCTGGGGGAACGCTGGGTGGTAGGAAATTTGTGTGAGGCCAGTGATGCCACACTTTCCCACACAAAAATGTGTGAATAAAGTGATTTTTTCAGCTACAATTGAGGTTTGCAGGGGATTCTGGGTAAGAAACGTTGGGGATCCACGCAAGCCATACCTCCCTGGAAGCCCCCGGGTGTCTACTCTTCAGAAATGTGTGGGTTTGGTAGGTTTCCCTAGATGGCCGCCGAGCACAGGGCCAAAACCCAGGTGACCCCCTTGCAAAACCAGGTCGTTTTGTGAAAGGCCATTTTGAGGTCGCCTCACTACGTTGTGGGCCCTTGCCTGTTGCGGGTACTTGGGCCTCCCACACAAGTGAGGCACCATTTTTATCGGGAGACCTGGGGGAACGCTGGGTGGTAGGAAATTTGTGTGAGGCCAGTGATGCCACACTTTCCCACACAAAAATGTGTGAAAAAAGTGATTTTTTCAGCTAAAATTGAGGTTTGCAGGGGATTCTGGGTAAGGAAACGTTGGGGGATCCACGCAAGCCATACCTCCCTGGAAGCCCCCGTGTGTCTACTTTTCAGAAATGTGTGGGTTTGGTAGGTTTCCCTAGATGGCCACTGAGCACAGGGCCAAAAACCCAGGTGACCCCCCCTTGCAAAACCAGGTCATTTTGAGATAATGTGTTGTTTATTTCTGCAGCGTGAAAATTTTGGCACAATATTGCAAGGAAAATGTGACAGACATTTTGAGGTTTGCAGGACATTGTGGATACCATAACTTGTTGGGATCCACAAGAGAGATATCACCATGTACTCCCATGGGTGTTTCGTTTACGACAATATCTACAGTTGGTAGGTTATTCTTAGACGGAATGTACACCTTGGCAGACAGATTAAAAAGACAAAGATTACTGCACAGCCATCTATTCCTCAAGCACACACACATACTGGTTGGATTTGGCACGAGGGCAAGTGATGGTTCAGTATATACAATTTTATTAACAAGAGATTTCACAAAAATGAAATGCACTGTCAATAATTGAAAGGACAAAAACGGAACCAGTGACTCGCAGCTCGTGAGCTGTAAAGCCACGTCAAGGCCCCAACCGCTTTACAGGCCATTCACACACCTTTCATACGTGATACACACAAGACCATTCACACCACCAGGCACGAAACAAACACATTACAACATTCACAAAAAGGGACAAGGTACACCCTGCTTGAGAAAGACAAAAAAAATATTACTGCACAGCCATCTAATCCTCAAGCACACACACACATACTGGTTGGATTTGGCACGAGGGTGAGTGATGGTTCAGTATATACAATTGTATTAACAAGTGATTTCACAAAATGAAATGCACTGTTAATAATTGAAAGGACGAGAAACTGAACCATTGACTCACAGCTCGTGAGCTGTAAAGCCACGACAAGGCACCAACCTCTTTACAGGCCATTCATACACCTTTCATACGTGTGACAAATACAAAACCATTCACACCACCAGCCGCGGGCCCATCACATTACAACACTCACACCAGCAGACAGCGCCATTCAAGGGCCCATCACTTTCACACGCCCACATTCCTAACACAGCAACCACACAAGCTGATGGATTGCGTGGAGTGTCGCTCAGCTAGCAGTGTGTGTAGTGACCAGCAGCAAGTCACTACTCACACACTGCCAGCCGAGCGCCAGTCCACGCACACCACCAGCCAAGCGCCACTCCACGCACACGCCAGCCTAGCGCCACTCCACGCACACCGCCAGCCTAGCGCCACTCCACGCACACCACCAGCCTAGCGCCACTCCACGCACACCGCCAGCCAAGCGCCACTCCACGCACACCGCCAGACAAGAGCCACTCCACGCACACCGCCAGCCAAGCGCCACTCCACGCACACCGCCAGCCAAGAGCCACTCCACGCACACCGCCAGCCAAGCACCACTCCACGCACACCGCCAGCCAAGAGCCACTCCACGCACACCGCCAGCCAAGCGCCACTCCACGCACACCACCAGCCAAGCACCAGCCTACACACACCACCATCACATTTAGGATTTTTTTATACAAAAAAGAAAACACAAACAAATTGCAAATAGATACAAATCTACTGACACAAAATCAGAAACTAAATACATTGCACTAATGCCAACCTTGAAACAGAACAACAATTCTTAAACATTACAGACCAGGCAGTTCACTTTACCACTCATGGTTGCTCCCAATAATTCTTTTGCTTGTGGTACGCTCTATAACAAGCAGGCACACACAGCCCAGGGTTAGAAGGACACTCAGGGCAGTACATACGAGTCTCCTTCCGCGTACTTCTTCGCCAACAGACTCTACATCTCCTAGTGGGAAAGTCTTTTGAGGGTGTAGGAGGAATGTGATCAGGAAAGTGGCGATCTTTCAATCGAGCCACATCCTCCACCACTCCAACTCTAGGAACACTTGCCTGTTCCACAACAACAAGGCTGCCTATGACAGACTGCTGAAACTGAACAAAAGTCAACTTTGACGCAGGAGAACACTCCTTGAACACAACAAAAGCATTGAAAGTTGCTAAATTGAAGAGATGGATGGCCAACTTCTTATACCAAATGTAAGACTTACGAATAGCAGTGTAAGGTTCCAACCTCTGATCTACTCTATCAACACCACCCATGTGCTTATTGTAGTCTAAAATGCACACAGGTTTGCGCACTTCAGCAATCTGACCCCAAACAGCCACAGGTGAAGTACTCTCATCATGGATGGTAGTCAGCATGTACACATCCCTCCTGTCCACAAATTTCACAGCTAGCAGTTCCTCACTACGCAAGGCACTGCACTGTCCCCTCTGAAGTTTTTGCAAACAAGCTCTTTTGGATAACCTTTACGGTTAGAGCGGATTGTGCCACAAGCAAAAGTGTCCACTTTGAACAATTCCTTAAACAATTGCACAGCAGTGTAGAAGTTATCAAGGTACAAATGGTGGCCTCTGTTAAACAGTCCTCTAGCAAGATCCCACACAATTTTCTCTGAAACTCCAAAAGTGGACGGACAACCAGGGGGTCAATAGTGGAATCCCTACCAGTGTACACACGCAAATTAAAAACATATCCTGTCCTACTCTCAGACAACATATACAGCTTAATTCCATAGCGTGCCCTCTTGCTAGGAATGTACTGCCTAAAAACCAAACGGCCCTTGAACAGGACCAAAGACTCATCAATAGATATTTCTTTCCCTGGAGTATAGATCTCTGAAAATCGATCTACAAAGTGATCAAGAACAGGCCGAATCTTAAAAAGACGGTCACATTCAGGGTGATCTCGTGGCAACGCCAAACCATTATCAACAAAATGCAGCATCCGAAGCAAAAGTAAATACCGATCACGAGTCATAACTGCAGGAAATATGGCCGTTGCCATCAAGGGACTGGTAGACCAATATGAACCCATGGACGGCTTCCTTATCAAACCCATCAAAAAAGTCAAACCCAAAAACTTCTTCATCTCTTCCAGATTTGTGGGACTCCACCGGGTAGCTCTAGAATGGGGCCTAAGTCTGGCACTGTTGTCCCTCAAAAACTGTTCAGCATACAAATTAGTCTGCTCAACAATCTCACCCAAAAATACATCATACATAAACAACTGAAAATACTGTATAGGCAAATAATGTTCACAATCCACTCTACACCCTGCATAACCACTAAAGGCAGGCAACACCGGCTGCACCATGTTTGGATCAACCCAGAGTCCAGCACTTCCAGTAGGAAGCCTAGCAGCCCCAGGCTGCAATCCAGATGCCTCTTGCACCATCAGCACAGTAGTATCCTCCTCTAAATCAGGCACTTCATCTGCACTGAGAGTACCTTCATCATCCGATGATTCCATGTGGAGAGAAAACTCACTGCCTGAATCTTCCCCTCCCTCCTCTCCCTCAGACGCACTGTCAGTCTCATAATCCTGCTCAGAGGAAGATTCAAGAAGCAAACCAACCACCTGCTGAGCAGTAATTCTACGGCTAGCCATAATGCTTACTAATAAAGGTTACTTGTCAAACAAGTCAACAACAACAAACCCTTTGTAAAAAAAAGAAATAAACAAAATGTAGCTTTATCACAAAGACCTATATACTCCAACACTATACCACTCACGTGACAGAAGCAGCTAGACTCACCACCACCTACTCTGCACAGACACAGTAAGGATCAACAATATCCCACAAAAAAAGAAGAAGAAAAAAATTACACATAAGACAATGCAAAACATTGCAAAGAATTTCATGCTCTGAACACTAACAAATATGCTGCCATTATGACACCACTTACAAAAAAATTCATTCATGCATGACAATAATACTCATTTGGAGTACACACAACAAAAATATTTTTCTTACCAAATAAATGCAATTACGCAAAACTGCAGAACAACCACTGCCGAAACCGCAAACAGGAATCAAAAGCTTTACACTAGAATAAAAAGGAGAAAAAAACATTACAATCACATATGCAAATAATGCACCAGTCCACACACAATCCACCAGCCAAGCTAAGGGGTAGGTGGGCCAAAGAGTATAAATAAAATATTCACCCCCGTAAAAGGGAGCAACCCTTGCCCTTTTGGCCACTCCCCAACACAAAAATTAAAAAAAACCTGGTGTCTAGTGGCTTCTGCCCTCCCTGGGGGCAGATGGGCCCTAAAAACATACTGCTATTCTGCCACCCAAGGGGTCACTCTCCACAAATAAATGCCTGGTGGACTAGTGGGAAGATACCTTTATCTTCCGCACACGATCTCTCACTACTCAACTCTACTCTCAACTCTATTCACAACTGGATGTTAGCTCACCAACTCATTCTGAATCCCGCCAAAACTGAATTCCTCCTCCTCTCTACCTCTCTCTCACCTCCTCCTGTTCAATCTTGGATGGATCAGCTGAACCTACTCAACAACAAACCCATCATTGTCGACAGCGCTAAATCCCTAGGTGTCATTCTTGACAAAAGACTCAACCTAATCTCCCACATCAACTCTATTGCTAAGAACGCACGTTACCAGTTGCGCCTTCTATGGGGGATCCGTCGGTTCTTCCCGGAGAAAGACTTAAAAACCTTGGTACAATCTCTGGTTCTCTCAAGACTGGATTACTGCAATTCTCTTCTGACTGGCCTACCCAAATCCCACCTCTCCCCTCTCAAATCCATCCTCCAATCAGCAGCTCGCTTCATTTCAGGGTCTAAACGAAGCGACCACGTCACTCCTATCCTGTCCTCTCTTCGATGGCTTCCGATCGAGGCAAGATCTATTTACAAAACTGCCTGCATCACACACAAAGCCTTACACATGTCCTCCCCTCGTTACCTGGCGAATAAATTTAAATTGTCCGGTGGCTCGCAATGCGGAAAAGCTTCTGCTTGCGCACCCCGCCCCCTCTTCAAAAGGGAAAGATCGATGGCGCAATCCAGTGAGAATCGCTTCCCCATTGCTCCGTGCCACCTCCTCTACCCGGATCTTCAAAGCTGACCTCAAATCTCTTCTCTTCCAAAGACACTATACTTTCACTCTCAGCCCCCTCTAGTTCGCTCTACATTGTGTTCTGAGTGCCACTTATTGCAGTATACCTCTATATCACGCACATGTGTGTGTGCCCGGAAGCTGTTTCAGCCCGGGCTGCCACATACGGGGGGGGTGTATGCACTGCCAGCAACCTGCCAGGCCAGTGCACAACACTTGCCCGATTCAAGGCCCAGGGGGGGCAGAGCACCAAAAACATATGGCCCCCAAAGGGGAGCGACCCTTGCCCAAGGGGCCGCTCCCCAAAACAGTATTTATACGTTTTTAACCACACAAAAAAAGAAATTCCCTGGTGCCTAGTGGGCATTCCTGCTGCACGATCGTGCAGCAGGAATGCACAAAAGAGGCATCTTTTGTTTCACACAAGGGGGTGGTGTATGCCCGATTTATTTAAAAAAAAACTGCCCCCCCAGGGCACCAAATACATGTGGCCCCCAGAAGGGGAGCGAAACAGTATTTACACATTAAAAAATTCCCTGGTGTCTAGTGGGCATTCCTGCTGGAATGCACAAAAGAGGCATCGAGGGAAAGGAAACCCCTTTCCTTTCCTCGATGCCTCTTTCTTTCACACGGGGGGTGGTGTATGCCCGATTTATTTAAAAAATTGCCCCCAGGGGGCAGAGCACCAAATTCATGTGGCCCCCAGAAGGGGGGCGACCCTTGCCCAAGGGGCCGCTCCCCGAAGCAGTATTTAAACATAAAAATAAAAAAATTAAAATTCCCTGGTGTCTAGTGGGCATTCCTGCTGCACGATCGCATGATCGTGCAGCAGGAATGCACAAAGAGGCATCGAGGAAAGGAAAGGGTTTTCCTTTCCCTCGATGCCTCTTTCTTTCAAACCCCCTCCCCGAGCCAAAACTCACCTTATTTCCGACGCGCTGGAAGCAAATGGCTTCCAGCGCGTCCGGGAAGAAAGGAAACCCTCAATGATGTCAGCGCGCCTCGCGCGCTGACGTCATTGATGGGGAGGGCAGGGGAGACAGGGAAGCCCTTCCCTGCCTCCCCGCAAAAAACTAACGATCGGATTCCCACGGGGAGCGCCAGCGCTTCCCCGTAGGTGGTCTTATGACGAGCTGGACTCGTCATGAGCACACGACCACTGTGTGCCATGACGAGTCCAGCTCGTCATAAGCATCGAAGAGGATAAAGTACTCTTAGAATGAGGGTCTCTACACTCAGCCCTAAAATTCCAATTTATCCAAAAAAAAAGTCAGAAAAAACTATTTTTCAGTCTATAGCCAACATGCATGACAAGTAACTAACAGGATTCGATTCAATTTATAAAAATAGACACCAAAACAAAGCAAATCAGACAAATATAACTGGAGTTATGGATTTAGAAGCAATATTAAATCAGTGCAAAACAGTACTGCAAAACTTTATCATTGCAGTCAATGGCAAAAAGTACTAGTGACAATCAGTCACTTGCAGATCGAGTTGAGTGGAACCCAAGGAGGGTAAAGTGATGCGAGTCCCAGGACCAAGCCACAACAGCCAGTTTGATTTTACACGGCTTGAGATGCCCGTTTGCAGAGTTGTCCTGGCTGTCCTTGGTGCTAAAGAGGGAGCCGTGGGATCGCTGGTTTTACAGCTTACATGGTGCTGGTTGGGAACCAGGTGCAAAAAGGTGGCAACGAAGCTGCTGCTGATGTTGGATGAAGGTTTTGTGGTGTTCCCTAGAGGTGCAGTGTTTAGTAAAGGTGCTGGTTGCCTGACTGGTGACCAACAAGCCTTGGTAGCGGTAAGGTCAACAGAAAGTTATTTTGACGTCCGGAGGTCTGCAGGGACATGGTAGCTGCCTGAAACTTGCTGGAGGTCGGGACTACAATTCCCACAATACACTAGACCATCTACTTTTGGGCAATCCCTCAGAAGGCCCAATGGCCAGCGATTCTTTGGTTCGGGTACATTGCTTTTACCTGCAGTATGCAGGGAACTAGTGCCACTAGTCCAGGGGAGTCTGGTGATGCCTTTGGCTCTCAAAGGGGTCCCTCTCTCTGTGGTTTAGTAGAAAGCTGGCTCTGTATATACTATACCAAAAAGAGGTATAGTGGTCACGGAGTCCAGTAAGTCTCCAAAGGTATGTCAGAGGATAAAGTAGATAATACCTTACTTTCAATTTAGTGGTTGCTGGGCTGAGCAATTAGGCTTATCAGAGGGTAGTGTGAATGCATTTGTTGTACACATTCATACAAGACAGGAACACTCACTCAATGACTAACTCCAGACCAATGTTTTGCAAAAATATCACTTTAGTTACTCTTATTTTTAGGAACCAAGTTGAACTCAGTTACAGGCAAGCAATACTTTTCAGAACGGCAGTAGAAATGCTTTTATGGTCTTGGATATACTTTGGTATTGTCAATCCGAAACAGTAACATTTAGCACTTGAAAAGGGATAGAAAGTCGTAGGTAATAGATAGAATGCAATGCAGTCGTAAGGAAGGAAAAGAGGGTTATGCATGAGCAGGTAAGTACACGACTTACGTTGCCAGTCCTCGAGGGTTAGTGCGACCCTAAGCAAAGGTCAGTTTGAGATGAGCACTGCACCACCAGCGTCACTGGGGTGGCGGGTGCAGGGTTCAGTATCTACGCTGCTGCGGTCGATACCGGCAATGATGTCTGCTCTCGCGGTCAACAGAGAACAATGGGTGTGAACAGGAGTCAGTGGGCCACCAACGCCAAAACCATCGCGGTCGTCTTCAGCAAGTCACTGTAGGTCGAAGGGAGGCACCGCCAGCCCCGCTGTTGTGGTTGTGGGGATAGAGATGCGCAGGTGATAGGGGCGTTCCACTGATGTTGGGTGGTCTCGGAGAGGCAGCGATCGAGTAGGTGGGGCAGGAGGAGGCCGACAGGGCAACTTGGAGGAGGGTACAAGCTCTCGGGAATGAAGCTTTGGTCAGCTTGGGTCATTGGGGCGAGAGGATTCCTCTGGGTCATGGAGGCCATCCAGTTGCAGTGTTTTCTTCTGGCAAGGCAGAGTCGCGTCAACACAAATGTCGGTCCTCTACCGCTGCAGTCTTTGGTTCTTTTTGCAGTAGTGAGTCGCATCGACACCAGGGTCGGTCCTCAACTTACTGCGGTTCTGAGAGTTCCCTGGTAGTAGGGAGTTGTGTTGACACAAGTGTCGGTCCTCCCTGTGGGAGATCTGGTCTGTCTTGTACCGGCGGACAACGGAGACTAGATCCTCTAGTCCGGAGGGAGGTTCTCGGTACTTTGGCGAAGGGTGCGGGGTCTCTGGGGTTTCTTGGAGGCCTGACAGGGTTTCTGGAAGGACAGCAGGTTTAGTGGTTGAGCCTGGTGCAGGTGGCGGGATTCTTGCCGGGGTTTGTCTGCAGCCGTTCAGTTTCTGGTCCTGTAGCGGTCTTCTTCCGTATTCTTCTTAGGCCCATCGAATCTGAAGAGGCAAGCTTCAGGGGTGCCCCTAAATACTAGATTTAGGGGTGTTACAGGGGTGTGCAGGTCGGGATCAATGGGTCCTGACTCTGGGGTGTCTACACCCCCTATTATGCCGCCCTCCAGTGGGGGGGGGCTAGGCCTCTTCCTGATTGGGTGATTTCCCTCACCTTCAAGATGAAGGCGACTGAGATGTATGCTTCACTTCGCCTCCCCCACCTGAGGGGTGGGGTTGGCAAAGGTGGGCACACCTCCCTTCCTAGCTAGGTTTGCCCGCCGATTCTCCCACATAATGTGGGGGTCAGAACTGGTGGGGGCCAGTTGCTGATAGCAGCAAAAGGCTGGTTGGAGCTAAGAAAGGCGGCAGGCCCTTGAAGCTTCCCCTTCGTGGACTCTGCCTATCCTGGGGGAGGAGACACAACACCTCTGCCCAGGATGGGCTTTGTTTCAAGACCCGGCAAGCGTAGGCTCTCTACCCAGGGGTCCAGAAACATGCCTGGTGGTGGCAGATTGCTGATAGTCAGTGAGGAACCACACCAGGGCTGGTCGTTTTTCAGGGAGCATATCTAGGATGCCCTCTGAGTGCATTTTACATTAAATCCCACACTGGCATCAGTGTCGGTTTAATGTGCTGAGATGTTTGATACCAAACTTCCCAGTTTTTAGTGGAGCCATCCTGGGGCTGTGGAGTTTGTAATGACAAACCCCCAGCCCCTATACTCAAAATGGCCTCACTGCACTTACAATGTCTGTGAATGGCACATACACCTTAGAGGCATATTGCTCGTGCAGCTATGCCCTCACCAGTGGTATGGTGCACCCTGCCTTTAGGGCTGTAAGGCCTGCTAGAGGAGTGACTTACCCATGCTACAGGCAGTGTTGATGGGCATGGCATCCAGGGAGGGGTGCCATTACTTCTCTTCAGTTTAGTCTGCACCAAAACACACAGCCTGCAATGGCATTGTGTGGGTGTTCAGGTGAGGGATTTCTGATGGTGGCATAATACATGCAGTGGCCCTCAGAAGCCCTCTCTGGTCACAAGGCCCTTGGTACCAGGGGTACCTTCTACAAAGGACTTACATGTTTCCCAGAGGTGTGTCAATTGTGGAGAAAAAGGTACAGTTTTGGGAAAGAACACAGCCCTGGGAACCTGATTGGCAGGGACCCAGGGCACACTCAGTCAAGTTGGCATCAGGTACCCCTCAAATCATTAGGGGATAACCATGTAAAAAAGGGGCACTTTCCTACAGAACCGAGCTTTGGCCCAGGATGAGTCACAGTCGTGCAGTTCCAGCAAGGTTGCCACAGGGGCAGAGTATCACACCTTTGGTTAGGGCAGCTTCTGTTGTCGCAGACTTGACTCTCTTGTGTCCTTATTGCAAGTCAGATTAGAACTGAGGTTCTGGTGTCAATGGTTGCCCTTAAATCCTAGATTTAGGGGTGTTAGGGTTGTGGGGGCAAATGGCCAATGGGCTATAAGCCCCAGCTACTAATCTTTCTCTGAGGTCACCTTTTGTACCCACAACCCTGTATTCTGCCACTGTTAAACATGGCAGAAGTCTTCTTAGCTGTACAGACCAGGTACCACACCCTAGAGGTGTGGCTATCCTTCTGGGGGTGTACATCTCCTGAATATTTCTTTTTTCCACCTGCCCAGTGCAAAGGTGCCTAGCGGCAGGGGAGGGCTGTTTCCTCTTTTGGGAGGCAACCTGGTTACATATCACAGGCAGTGCAGCCTTTTAAGCTCACCACCTTGATGTGCCACTTCACTAGCCATCCTGTAAGGGAGGGAGGTGTGACCGCCTTCCTGTCCAGGCCATTGTTTCTGACTCCTGGGAGAGTTCATACCTCCTGGCAGGGGTCTTGGTGGCAGCAGCTGAGGGCTGGCAGCCAGAGCACAGGAAAGGTTGGGGCAACCAGCTGGGTAACCTCTAGTGTAGCCACCTGGGTGCATGCCTCATCGTCCTTGACACGAGATTCGCATGTTGCTTGATACCAAACACTACATATTTGGGCGGTACGATAATGCAACTGTGAACCTCGGATTTTCCCGGGTGCCAGCCCATGTTATCATATGGACCCTCCATGCCTTTAAGGGCAAAGGCACTATAGGGACATATATGCTTGCACTTACGTGTCGACACCTTTAATATAAAGCACCCAGCCTCCTATGATCAGGAGGCCTTCCTTAGGGGTGACTGGCATATATAAGAAATAGTGCACTCACTTTGCCACACATGGTGAGGGCAAAGTGGAGTTCGAGCAGTTTGCACTGCTCCTGCAGTCTGAAATGGCATGCCTGCTGTCAGTAGTTTACTTGGGTCACTCAGAGTGACACAAAAAGTGCTTCAGGCCCTGGTGAACCCATTAACACCCATGCCCTGGGTACCACTGGTACCATATACTAGGGACTTATAAGGGGGTTACATTCTTTGCCATTTGGTGTTACTATTTCACACAGGTCAGTTTTAGAGAGAGAGCACTTGCACTGGGGTCTGGGCAGCAGGCTCTCATCCACTCTCAGAGTCATAACCATCACCATTGGAGGAAAAAGTGGGTGGGTAGCCATGCAAAAAGGGCACTTTCCTACAAGGCATAAAAAGCTAGTCAGTTAAAATCAAAATGCAAATAAATGGGAATTGGGAGAAGTTAATAGAGGCATGGCCCTATTCTAGTTAATAGCCAGAGCCAAATACAGTCTAGCACTGGACAAATATCGAGTTAAAGAGCAAATGTTTATAGAGACTTCTCAGTTTTAATGGCAAAGGAAAAATCTCTAAATATAAACTCAATAAGAAGACCGACATGGAGTTTGCCTTCAAGAAGAGCAAAGGAAATTCTTAAAATATTCTAAGTGCAGAGTAAATTAACAGACTAACTATTTTCTAGGGTAAGTCAAAAAGGTCTGGCTCATTTCCTAGAAACATCATGTTATATAGTTTTACTGAAAATGTTCCACAGAATCATGCCATTTGCATAGTGTGAAGTGGCACCATGGGCTGTACTAATAAGGAAACACTGACAGGCATCAAGGAACATTGCAGAAATTATATTATGTAAGATAGGCTACTCTTGAAATCCTCCTATAATCAATAATAAATGAAAACCTCTAACCTACTTACAAGGATAAATGACTTTGGACTACTGAACAATAAACTACTGAAATAATGAATGGACCACAGGATACCCAGCAAGGAACATTAACCTTCAACATTTGCAACAATTTGTGCAGGCTTTCTTCAGTAAAATCTGTAACATGATGAAGAATACATTCTAAGATACTGATAGAGCGCCATGTTCTCGAGAAATTTGTAGGGGTGCATCATAATCACCGTTAATCCGCACCCGCATATATCCAGTTATGTATTAATGAATGGCCAGTAAAGTGTAGTTCTAAACCGCATTTATTAGAGTGAATAGAAGAGTAATTGTGCTGTTATAATCATGTAAATGTAATGCTTAATTGAAACGTGTTTAAAATGATGCATAGAGGATTTAGTTCATGTGCAATTGAGATGCAGTAGTTAACATGTATTATATTAAGTTGCATGTTTAGTTTATTTTTCGCATATGAAATGTATGAACTCATGCTTAAAGAAGTAATTAAGAATTGTGTGTTTAAAATGTGTAAAGGCCTGACTGCATATACGTCAAAGGAAGGCCTGTTCGTTCTTATGTTAGCTTATTTTGTAGGCAGAGAAGGTGTTCTCTTGGAAAGGCTCTCTGGGCACAGTTGGTAGATTCGTACAGAGGGAAAGTCTGTTGAAATGTATCTTCTGTTGCAGGTGCAAGGACACATGCCTCGTTAGCGAAAGACTGGCTCTTTGTTTTAGGAGTTAGGGTGGTGGGAGGCATTGAGATGGGAGTATACTGGAATGTAGGGATGATACTTTCAGCGGAGAAGGTGCCTGGGACTCAAGGTCACTGTAACCGTCCTGGATGAAGTAAGAGTTTCGATGGAAAAGTACGAGAAGGAAGACCTGGCCGAAGAGGCGTGACAAGGGCGTGTTCAATTGTATATGGATTTTGTATTAGGGACAGTGCCCCGAGGGGGGGAGAGCAGAGTGGAGGTAGAGGAGATCTGAGAGAAGGGCAAAGAGAGAGATCTATTAGGAAGGAGCATCTTAGAGCGAGCTCGAAATGCTATGTGAGTGCACTTCTTAGGAAGTCTTCACAGCTGACACCTTTTCTTTCTACTCTTGCCTGGGGAAACTTGTTAAGTAGGGATGTCACCTTAGTGGTAGAGTAGGGACAGATTAATGCTAGTTTTTATTTAGGTAAATGAAGAATAATATAGAGATTGGAGCCGTTATTGCTAGTTTAATACTTCTGGAGCTAACGATTCTTCTTATTCTGAGTCGAATGAGACTCCTGCGTAGGATGATGTTTGTATTAGTGCCCATTTATTTCTTTAACCTCGTGTTGAGGTGCTTGCATGTGCAGTTATTCTTAGCTGTAATAAACCCAAAAATCTGAATTCGGAGTCCATGAATCATTGAAGGTAAACTGGATCCTAAATTGTTGCATAACCGGATAGGATTTCTTCCCTTCACACTATTCAGCAGGTAAAAAGATTCTGGCGACCTGAGGATTCTTAGTGATGGTAAGATAAGATAAGAATCCCACTTTAACAGTTGGTAGCAGAGTAGGATGGTTTCCTCTGATAGTAAGGGGAGATCTAGATTAGGATAAGAGATTACTTGCCCCATAAAGCCCGAGAGATGGTGATCCAGTGGATTGTAAGAGGACGACGGCGGTCGCTGAAAACTGACGGAGGGTGACGTTGCGGCGGAAGTAGCAGTTCGTGGTAGAGTGAGTATGAACAGGGCGATGCTTGTTATATTGCGGTGTTTATTTGTTGTGTGATGTTTTGCGGAGTTGGAATGAGAGTCGTGTGATTGAGGATCAGACCGTGAGCGCGCGCGGGGCCGAGAGATTTGATTCGATATCCCGGGATAAGAGATTGTGGTGTAGAAGACACCCAGAGCTGAGATTGTTGACCAGAGGTTGTGGGAGTCATGAGACGTCGTTGATTAACCCACTGATGATAGGGAGCGTATGTGTGAGTATGTGAATAACTGACGCTGGTCGTAGGTTGTTGTGTGTAGAACATTGAGTGTTTGGATCCTATCGATTGTGTCAGAGGCGATTGTCCGGTCGTTCGCGGACAGACAGTTGCCAGATTCAAGGTCAACAGTTTCGAGAGACTGTTCGGTCGTTGGTGGACAGACAGTTACTTCAGAGTGTGATTGAGACACGTGTGAGCGCGAGAGGTAAATTGTGAAGGAGGGGAACTGCTGCAAGCGGAGGAAGAGTGACGTCAGACAGTGCCGCGCTGCGATAGGCCGGTTTGGAAATCCCCTTTTCAACTACAGTTTCTTATTTACATAGTCCAGAAAAAGACTTCCCTAAGCTCTCGTTCCTCTTCTGCGGAAAGTCCCTAAGTTTATTCTTCTTCCACTCGGACCTAGGTTATCTTCTTCTTTAGGCTTTTTATTTACAACAGTTTATACTCAATCCACAATAAGGTCAGCTGCAAGCGCTTCTAGAACATGATACAAAAGTTCAAGACGAAGAATTATCATTTCATGTGAAGGTGGCTCAAACCCAAATGACGGAAATTCGAGTCGATGCAGAACAAATTGTCGGACTTTACTCAGAAGCGGGGGATTCGGTACCGTGAGGGTCAGTATTCCTTCGACTTCGAGCCCTGGCACTAACAGCACCACCTGCAACACCACGTTCGGGCTCTTGCTGACCACCTGCACGGACCTCAGCCTCCCCGAACTCACTACACCCGGCATCAGTCACTGCGTAAGTCCACTCCGGGGTAGCGTATCTCTGGCAAGGTACTCTCGCTCTTTTTGACCTTCTCCGACCTTCTTGAGCCTGCTCTCCGTCACTTGCGTCTGATTCAGAAGTTTCAGTCACTGGAGCAAGATCTCTTTCGGGTGCCAACCTTAGGTTCAGTCGCCTCTGTCTCTCAGGCCAAGCCTCCTCGGTTCTGGTTGTCCTTCCGCTTTCCCCCTCTATACCCTGTGCACCACTTCCTTCTTCTGCTGAAATTGACTCTACTCCACCCACAGCAACACCTCCGTCATCCGAGTCAAAGTTGGGGTTCTGGTTGTCTGAACCCCCTCCTTGTTCTGGTGCACAACCAGCTACATCAGCGGCCCGCACAGCTTGACTTGTCCTCTCATGTGGCCCTGCCACATCAGCAGGATTTTCATTCGCGAGAGGAGCTGTTTCTTCCGAGGGTGCTGAAACTCTGCGGGTATGGGAAGCATGCTCCCAGTTCGGCAATCCTCCACACTTCACTGCTGTGTTCGTCACCAGTATTACCTGGTACGGGCCTCGCCACCGAACGTCCAGACAGCTCTTCCTCACGTGCTTTCGAACAAGCACCCAGTCTCCTGGACACAGGTCGTGGCACAGATCACTCAAGGCCGGAACAGCTGCAGCTTGTACCTGCTGGGACACAGAACGGACCACGTCAGATAGTCCTTTACAGTAATCGAGAATCAAGTCATCAGTGATGTTTATCAAAGCTGTAGCTGGTACTGCTGGCAATCGCATCGCTCTCCCCATCAGGATCTCATGTGGTGATAACCCAGTTCTCCTGTCGGGGACATTGCGAATACTCATAAGCACAAGTGGCAGGGCGTCAGGCTACTTCAGAGACATTGACGAACACATTTTTGCCATTCTGGCCTTCAAGGTTCCATTGACCTGTTCCACTATCCCAGAAGCCTCTGGTCGATAACTGCAATGTAGTCTCTGATCGACATTCAATGCCGCACAAAGCAACTTCATGATTTCACTGTGGAAGTGTGTTCCTCTATCTGATTCCAAAGAGGTTGGAAAACCAAATCTCGGGATAAGTTCTCTCAACAATAACTTAGCCACTGTGAGAGTGTCACACCTGCGTGTTGGGTAAGCCTCCACCCACCGTGAGAATACACACACCACCACCAAAATGTACCTCAACCCATTGCACTTGGGCATCTCAATGAAATCTAGCTGCATCCTATTGAAGGGTCCTCCTGACCTTCCAATGTGACTCAAGGTGACCACAGTCTTCTTTCCAGCATTCATCTGTTGACACGTAACACATCTCTGACAAACTGCTTCAGCAATTGCACAAAATCGTGGGTTATACCATGTCTGTCTAAACACACGCATCATTGCATCTCTGCCAAGATGTATCGGACCATGTATCAGTCTCGCCATCGGACTCAACAGATTCTCTGGCAATACCGCTCGGCCATCACTGGAAACCCAAACATCAACATCTCCTCTTTCACATCCTGCTCTGACCCATCCATCCCATTCTTGATCTGAAACCTCCTCCTGCAGTCGCTTGAGTTCCTCCCAAGTGTCTGCCATGGCCAACATCATGTTGAGCTCGGTTCTTTCTTGGCTCTCTCCTGTGTAACCCTCTGTAAATATGCATCCTTGCTCTGCACAAAAACGGGCAACTTCATCGGCGTAGTTGTTTCCCAGAGAGACAAAATCATTCCCCTTTCCATGCGCAGCGCATTTGACAACTGCTATTTCCCTCGGACATTGCAATGCATCTAGTAGCTGTCTCACATTTTCCCCATTCCTAATGGGTGAACCAGATGATGTCATGAATCCTCTCTGTGACCATAACTGTCCGAAGTCATGAACCACACCGAACCCAAACTGGCTGTCCGTGTAGATAGTGATTCGGATTTGATCAGCGGCCAAGCAGGCACGAGTCAAGGCAATGATCTCAGCTACCTGCGCGGAGTGTACTCCTTCTAGACAAGCAGCCTCA
Organism: Calotriton arnoldi; assembly: GCA_963921515.1. Taxonomy (NCBI): domain Eukaryota; kingdom Metazoa; phylum Chordata; class Amphibia; order Caudata; family Salamandridae; genus Calotriton; species Calotriton arnoldi. Next base: position 1,799,620 of record CAWUFW010002798.1, read on the forward strand.
ACCACTCCTGAAATGGTACATACAGCAAACGCTGCTCTCAGTTGACCAACACTGTCTCTTAGGCACGAACCATCGACAAAGAAAATTTCAGCAGGGTCATTCAGTGGTTCGTCGACAATGTCAGGTCTCGGTTTGGTGCATAGTTCAGTCACATCAAGACAATCATGGTCCGCACAATCTTCATCATCTGTATTCGGTATGGGCATTAATGTCGCAGGGTTTAAGACAGAGCACCTCTTCAGAGTCACATTCTCTGCGGCAAGTATGACTTGCTCATACCTCGTTAACCTGTTGTTCATTAGGTGCTGGGTCTTTGTCCTGGTCATTAACAATTCAACAGAGTGTGGCACATAAACTGTCAGAGGATGACCCATTACAATGCTTTCACATCTTTCAATGCTGACACCTGTTGCAGCAACGGATCTGAGACATCCGGGCAACGCAGAAGCTACTGGATCTAAAGTAGCTGAAAAATAGGCAACTGGTCTACGGACACCTCCATGATTCTGAGCCAAGACTGCTAATGCACAACCTTCTCTCTCGCAACAGAACAGTGAGAAAGCCTTGTTGTAATCGGGCATTCCCAAAGCTGGTGCACTGCACAAACCTTCTCTCAGTCTTAGGAATGACACCAAGCACTCCTCGTCCCATGGTACCGGATCACTCACATCCTTGTGCGTCAGCCTCTGTAAAGGCTTTGCCCTCAAGGAAAAATTGGGAATCCACTGACGACAATAGCCGACCATTCCCAAAAACATCCTGACTTCCCTCTGAGTGGTAGGCACAGCCATGTTCATTATTGCCTCAATTCGATCTGGTGACACCTTCCTTTTGCCTTTTTCCAGTCTGTGACCCAAGTACTGCACTTCGTTCAGACAGTACTGCAATTTGTTCGGGGACACCTTGTGTCCATTCTCTGCCAAATGATTCAATAGGGCTATCGTGTCTATCCTGCACGCGTCTTCTGTTTCTGAGGCAATAAGCAGATCAACTATGTACTGCACAAGAACTGAGTTCTGTGGCAACACAAGACTCTCAAGATTTTTCTTCAAGATCTGATTAAAGATCGATGGACTCTCTGAGTACACTTGAGGGATACGACAACACGTTAACACACGATTTTCCAGCCGGAAAGCAAAAAGAAATTGGCTTTCCTCGTGGAGCGGTATCGAGAAGAATTCTTGACACAAATCAATCACAGTAAACCACTCGGCTTCGCATGGAATCTGAAACAGTATCACTGATGGATTCGGTACCACTGGACAACATGGGACAACTATCGTGATTGACCTTTCGCAGGTCTTGCACGATCCTGAACTTCCCACTCGGTTTCTGTAGTCCCATGATAGGTGAGTTACATGGGCTACCTCTTATCTCCTTCAGAATTCCCTGCTTGATCATGGACTCGATTACAGGTCTAATCCCTGCAATCGTCTCTGGTGACAGGTTGTACTGGGGCGTTCTAGGGAATTCGACATTCTGCTTAACCTGAATCTGTACAGGTTCAACCCCTTTGATCAGTCCGATCTCTTCTCCCGTGAAGTCCCACACCTCATGCGACACAGAATCTCTCAAATCCAGTGGAAGTTCTTCAACCGTCACCAAAGGATACATTTCTATGCACAAGTGCTGATTTGCAACTTTGAAGGTGGCATCGTCATCCTTCGTCTGAACCTACACTCCCCTAGGTGTGCAATAGATGGTGCAATTCAATTTACACAATAGATCTCTTCCTAACAGACAAACTGGACTTGAATCGCACACCACAAACTGATGTCTAGCTCGGAAAGAGCCTATTCTCACTGGAATCAGTTCGGTCAATGGGCTAGTTATCCTCTTGTTCGCCACTCCAACAACTTGGATCGATTGTCCCGAGAGGGGTAGGTTGGGGACTACTGCTGATCTTACAGTAGACCGGGTAGCACCAGTGTCAACCAAAAGAGTGGTAGGATGACCATCAATGTCTGCCTCCACAAAAGGTCCTCTCTGGTCTACCTCCAAGACTGCTCCAAGTGTGCAGTCTTCCTCCCCCCTCAGGCACCGTCAGGCCAACGGGTCTGGGCTGTACTCATCATACCCTTCGAAAAGGGGCATCTGCTGGTAAGTCCGCATTCCTTGCGAAATTCTCGGTGGCTGGGGAACTTGCACCTGTGGGTTAAACGTCCCCCCTTTCATCGATCTGGGCCTCGTCACAGTATTGACTACCTCCGGCACGGGTGCCTGAACCACTTCTACCTCCTGTTGCACCTGATTGGCTGGGTTCAAGGGACACTCGCGCTTCCAATGTCCAATCTGGTGACAAAGATGACACGCAGTGGTCTTCTTCAATGTCACCACATCCATCCCCGTCTTAGGATCTATAGGTTTCCCTTTTCCCTGACCTTGGCCATTCTGGTTCCCTTGGTTGTTTCCCTGTCTTCTTCCCAGTGTCCCTCCGTTAGGTTGGACCTGAGATGGTTGCATCTGAACAAGCATCAATTTGTCCTTCTGCTTCCGGTTTTTCGAGTCCACTTCATCACTACAGTACCTCGCATACCGCAAGATTTCATCTACCGGCTTGTTCTGCCAACAGATCAAATGTTGCTGTATCATGAGGCTAACCTCTGATCTCAGTCCTAGGACAAACTTTGAGACAAACTGTCCCATATCCTTGGGGTCTAAGGTATCTAGTCCACTATACTGTTTAAAAGCTTGCAAGAGTCTTTCATAATACTCATGCACTGTCTCCTTTGGTTCCTGAACAGTTCGATCTATCTTAACCCAATCAATGTCTTGAGGTGAGATCTTCAACTTCAACCATGTAATCACTTGTTCAAACTTTTTCATGACTATAGGTGACGGACCATTTGTGACAGCATCCCTTTCAGGTTCGGAGGTCGGCCACTCAACTGCAATTTTACAAGCTGACCACAAGTCTCCTGGTACTACAATATCAAACAAGGTGTTCAAATCAATCCACAATACCTTCGAAACTTTGACAAAACGGTCGACCTGTTTGTACCATTCTACGGGTTTTTCCCTCAGCCGAGGAAAATCGTTTGTAAATGCAGCCAAATCACCTCTACTCCATGGCACATGTACGTACCCTCTGTTCTGTACTTCTCGTAAAGGATAGTTCTCTACTCCTGACGTCCCCCCCCGGAGGCGGCGTCTCTCCTACATTCTTTTTGGAAATCTTCTTCCTCGACCACCTTTCCTCCCATTTGTTAAGCATGACCCATATACGCATCCCTACAATCAGGTCCTTGGTATGTGTCCTCAATCCTATGACCCTTTTCTCCTCCAGCTCTTGATCACTGTATTGCAACCTATGGGATCCTTGCAACGATTTCGTTTTAGTCACATCCACCTCATATTTCTTTGCCAATTCTCTCAATTTCTCATGTGCGGCCCTCGCTTTACGAGTCACATCCTTTGCTACAAAAAGCAGCTCATCTGGTTCATAGATCTCTATTCTATCCAAAGGCAGATTCCCGCTAATCATTTCGTCTACCTCTGCCTTCAACCTCACTACATCCAACATCCTTGCCCTCATGGCGCTCTTCAAAATTTCTCGACAAGCTGCACCATTCCGTTCATCATAATCACAACTTTGTTCTCGTGGCTTAATCTCTTCTGTCATATTCCTAGAAACTGGTCTATTTCCTGGGTTGTCTTGCTCGGCATCTCCTGCCATCCTATCGCTCTGATTCCTCACAGGTGGTACCCACATTCTCACTTCTGATCTGGACTCGACCAAAGACCTTGGTCTTACCGGTCTCACAGCCACCTGTCCACTAGAGGAGTCTGCGGTGGCTGGCAGTGGCGTGCTCGCTTCTATGGGCTTCGGAGAGCGAACCATTCTTTCCTCTACACCATTCCCTCCAACGCTGATCCCCTCTCTCCCTGTCGTCTGCGCTAGACTTCCTTCACTTACTCGATCTGGGTCATACACCGATACTATAGGACCAATGGTAACAGGTACCGTCAGGGAATCCGCAACCGCATACTCCCCATTGACGATTGTGTTCCCGCTCCCTCCGTTCCTGTGGAGATTTTCCCCACTACTCTCACATTTGTCTGATTCTGTGACTCACCAGTCCTTCCTGCCACAATCGAATTTCCTTCGCTTATTCCGGATTTAGTGGAGGTGGTCTCTCTGACAGCAGTCTGTCTAACATGCTGTCATCCGTATCACTGTCATCTTCCTCTGCACTCCTTTCCTGCGTACCTCCCGTTTTCTCTATCAACGGATATAATCTATCCCCCTCAATTGTTTCCACTCTCCACCTTTTCTCCAGTGCATCCCATCTCACATCTTGAAATGCCCTGATCGACTTCTTCACCCTTTCCTGACTTCTGTCTCTCTTCCTGTCATATGCTGCTCTAATCCATGCATGTAGCGCCTCGAACTGTGTGGGTCTAGGTAGTGGTCGCAAGGAAGAAATCACAGATTTCAACTGATACAACACTACCAACCTGAAAGTACCATAGCGTGGGAAAGTCAATTCTCCCTCTCCTTCTGTCATTTTATGTAAATTCTCAAGCCAAATTATAGTATGTAATCCTACATTCTTAGCCATGTAATGTGCTGGCGTATCCTCGGGAGGAGCTTCCTCTCCACCCTGAGTAACCACATGTCTATCGCCTCTACAGAGTTCTCGTAAAACTTTAAAACATTTCATGATAAAGCAGATTTCCGTTTGCGTCCAAGATTTCGTTTTTACTTCCTGATTTCAATCCACCAATACCAGCGCGACTCACACCAGCTGTTTCGGAGTGTTGCTCGAATTGGTTAAGCAAGTCACGCGTGGAGAAGACAGAGACTTTTGAGTGTTCGTTGCTAAAGCCAAGAACTTTGAGAACTTTCCAAAATCATGGAGGCTGGAGATCCACACCGTAGATCCAAATTGATTGTTGGCACATTTATAGGGGGTGTGATAGTTTCTATAATCATAGTAGTTGTAGTTTCATATGTGGTTCCACACGAGCTAGCAGTGGGGGGGGTGCAAGGGACTCCTACGCCCACTACACCTAGCAAAAAGGAGGAAAACATAGGAGCTGAAAGGGCTTTGCTAATAGAAGAGAGTCGTAGGTTGCATGTAGATTTGTCTAGAAGTGATTTTAAGCTTAACGCGTATGCCAAGCTGCTATATGAATATGTGGATGCGATGGATGCGAAAGATTGTTATGTGTGTATGCAGTTGCCAGCTTCAGTGGATGAGGGTATTAGATACCACCATCTTCCACTGACCTATGGAATTTCGTGTAGTTTGTTACTGAGTGTGTTTTATGGGAGAGGTCACTATGAGTATTTCTTTTCCAACTATGACGCCGTGCTTTCAGAGGTTCCTGCCCATAAACATTTGAACAAGTACGATTATTACAAGGCAGAAGATAGACTTGGAAAGTACTTCATATCGACTTCGAATTTAGATACAGCTTATGCCCATAGACACAATTTAACATGTGCATTAACAGAAGTAGAGAAGAAGTTTGTAGATCAGGTAGAAGATAGATATAGAAAGCTAACACAAACACGTTACACTGGCGATAGTCCTGTAGATTGGACAGACGAGGAGAGATTGCACCGAACAAAAGGAAGTTATGGCCCTATAGCATTGGATATGGGGCAAAGGGGAAAGTTGTGTGTGAGACGTGTGCAGACTTATTATGATAAGGTATCTGTAGGACAGAGTGAGTATGATCATGCTTTCACTATGGAGGAATCGGCAAAGAATTTTCTGCAAGGTCCTGTACAAGTGATACCGACGGTGTATTATGTGTGTGGAAGGAATGCTTATGTGAGGTTGCCAGCAAACTGGTATGGTACGTGTTATTTGGGAATAATATTTCCAAAGATTTACCATGCAGAGGATTTGGAACTTCTGGAAGGTGGAAAGCATTCCAGAGTGAAGAGAGGTGCGAGTGCAGGAGCGGTAGTAGGAGATATCTTTGGAGCGATGTTACCAAGTTTGGGAGTGATCTTGAATGATGTGAAGATCCGGAGATTGGCGACTGTGGTTGATGAATTATCAATGAATACAGCAAAGTCATTGATACTTGTGGATGGAGAGATGTTGTCAATAAGGACAATGGTTTTGCAGAATCGTCTTGCTTTGGATGTCCTATTGGCAAAAGAGGGCGGAGTCTGTAAAATGTTGAAGGTTCAAGAGTGCTGCACTTATATACCAGACCACAGCAAGGATCTGGAGAAATATATAAGTAACATCACTACGATCCATACTAAGATAGAGGATTTGACTGAAGAGGGTGTTTGGGAGAAAGTTGACAAAGGATTTGGTCAAGTGGGAAGCTGGTTTGCGAATTTGGGAAAGGGATTCCTTGGCTATGTTCTGAGACCTCTCATTATCGTTGTGGTTTGCGTGGTTTGCTTGTGGGGTCTTATCAGAGCATACAAGTGGTATAGATCAGACAGAGCTGAGAGAGCTTTGAGAGAAAATGAGACGAGAATGGCTAGACTGCAGGACAGTCACTATCGAAATATTAAGAGTTTGGAGAGATTCCGACAGGGGAGAATGGCAACAAGTTCTGTTTAGGTCGGTTCTTTCTCCAAGAGAGTTGTAAAGGTGTGATGACAGGAGTCATCAAAGGGGGGAACTGATAGAGTGCCATGTTCTCGAGAAATTTGTAGGGGTGCATCATAATCACCGTTAATCCGCACCCGCATATATCCAGTTATGTATTAATGAATGGCCAGTAAAGTGTAGTTCTAAACCGCATTTATTAGAGTGAATAGAAGAGTAATTGTGCTATTATAATCATGTAAATGTAATGCTTAATTGAAATGTGTTTAAAATGATGCATAGAGGATTTAGTTCATGTGCAATTGAGATGCAGTAGTTAACGTGTATTATATTAAGTTGCACGTGTAGTTTATTTTTCGCATATGAAATGTATGAACTCATGCTTAAAGAAGTAATTAAGAATTGTGTATTTAAAATGTGTAAAGGCCTAACTGCATATACGTCAAAGGAAGGCCTGTTCATTCTTATGTTAGCTTATTTTGTAGGCAGAGAAGGTGTTCTCTTGGAAAGGCTCTCTGGGCACAGTTGGTAGATTCCTACAGAGCTAAAGTCTGTAGAAATGTATCTTCTTTTGCAGGTGCAAGGATACATGCCTCGTTAGTGAAAGACTGGCTCTTTGTTTTAGGAGTTAGGGTGGTGGGAGGCATTGAGATGGGAGTATACTGGAATGTAGGGATGATACTTTCAGCGGAGAAGGTGCCTGGGGCTCAAGGTCACTGTAACCGTCCTGGATGAAGTAAGAGTTTTGATGGAAAAGTACGAGAAGGAAGACCTGGCCAAAGAGGCGTGACAAGGGCGTGTTCAATTGTATGTGGATTTTGTATTAGGGACAGTGCCCCGAGGGGGGAGAGCAGAGTGGAGGTAGAGGAGATCTGAGAGAAGGGCATAGAGTGAGATCTGTTAGGAAGGAGCATCTTAGAGCGAGCTCGAAATGCTAAGTGAGTGCAATTCTTAGGAAGTCTTCACAGCTGACACCTTTTCTTTCTACTCTTGCCTGGGGAAACTTGTTAAGTAGGGATGTCACCTTAGTGGTAGAGTAGGGACAGATTAATGCTAGTTTTTTATTTAGGTAAATGAAGAATAATATAGAGATTGGAGCCGTTATTGCTAGTTTAATACTTCTGGAGCTAACGATTCTTCTTATTCTGAGTCGAATGAGACTCCTGCGTAGGATGATGTTAGTATTAGTGCCCATTTATTTCTTTAACCTCGTGTTGAGGTGCTTGCATGTGCAGTTATTCTTGGCTGTAATAAACCCCAAAATCTGAATTTGGAGTCCGTGAATCATTGAAGGTAAACTGGATCCTAAATTGTTGCATAACCGGATAGGATTTCTTCCCTTCACACTATTCAGCAGGTAAAAGATTCTGGCGACCTGAGGATTCTTAGTGATGGTAAGATAAGATAAGAATCCCGCTTTAACAATACAATAAAAGAAGAACATAAAACTGCTTGAATTAAGAGTGTTTTACAAAATGACGAAGGACACATTTTAACTCGAGCTGCACAGAGAGAGAAATGAGAAACCACTTAAAATGTGCATAAGTACAACTGAAAATGAATCTAAGCCCTAGTCATGTCAACTTTAAAAACACTGATATGCCATTAACCGCTCAATGACATTACTTGTGACCCATTCATATCAATTAAACACACTAAATTTGTTAATTCCTTTAACAGAAAAAAAGGCGCCATTATTAACGACCTAATATTTTTCACTACTAAAATGGCAAAATGGCGCACTACCCTGACTAAGTTACTAAACGTACAGGAACTAAGAAACATTCCATACGGCACTAAGATGCTGATAACACCCTCACGAAAACTAAGAGCTACATTAAACATAACATGTTACAAAAACGGCACAATACTGACACAAGCCGCTAACAAAGATCTAGAACTATTTGACGAACACTTCACAATTTTAAAAGAATGCGTTCTTAACAACCCTCCCTCAAAAACCCAGCAAAACAACTCAGAAGCAGTGACCCCACACAGGAGTCAATCCACCAAAGTAGAATATCTAGGCGCTATAGAGCCCCAACAGTCGCAACAGGAGTCCAGAATCGCCGAAGATAGGATCAACAGTCCGCAACACACTAAAATAGCAGTACCTCCCACTAACCCCCGGGCTCCTAGCCCCAGACCTAGCTCCAACAACAGACCACACCTTACCTTAGAAAAACACTGTAGGACAGAGTCAGCAGTCATTACCCAGGACACCTGGAGATGTAAACATAGGGCCGATAACAAGAATCTCAAGATAGCATTAACAAATAGGAAAATATCTACAGAAAAGTCAAAAAGTAGCTTCAATTTCCCAGAGATAGAATTACCCAGCATACCAACTAGTTCACCCCAACATTCGCCCATCTCTCCTCCTTCCCGAAGAGAATTGGATAATCTCAGTTGTCAAGCGTAAAAAGACCTGCAAGGCCTTGCAACTCGCTATCAGAGATATGTGAAGAACATGTTACACCTCTCAGAAAAATACCTCTCAAAAATTGAGCCTTTCCAAAAACCAGTACACGAACCTCATAACACTGTAAATACTATCCCAATGTCGTCGACAAACAGACTACACCGACCTCGCAACCAACTCAGATATCTGACAGATGCTGAGATACAAATCCTATTGCTATCGTATGACACACCCCCAATCTCCCCCTAAGGTGGGCCAGACATAACATTCAATCAGTCCCAATTAACGTAAATAGAACTTCAAAGACCAATCACAGAAAACCAAACCTTAACAACCTGCAAAAAGTGACTTTAATTCCCGAAATGCAAGACTCAATAAGGGTCATCCAACAGAAACCCATCTCAGGACTACTACTCAACTGTCGCTCTGCAAAAAAACATGCCGCAGACATAGCCGACCTCATCTTAAACCAGGAAATCGACGTAGCTATCCTAACAGAATCATGGCTTTCGGAATCATCCTCCCAATGCCTTGATCTATTAGTCTCCCCGAACTACAGCATTGTGAGACTCGAAAGGCTAAACAAAACGGGTGGAGGCATTGCCTGTATACATAGATCTGACATTACCATTATGAAAGTACAATCGGATGCCCTCGAGTCATGTGAATACCTCGGTCTGTCCTTAAGATCCATAGATAACCAACTCTGCAAACTTCACGCGTTTTACCACCCACCAGGCAAAAACACCAGGTTCATAGACCAGCTGATAGAAATCATCACAGCAAACTCTACTCCTCAATCAAACAATATTTTCTTAGGAGACTTCAATCTTCACTGGGAAGATCAAAACGATAATCAGATCAATCTGCTCAAAGACGTCCTTAAAGATCAATCATTGGTTCAAGAATGCCAGCTACCAACCCATACAAAAGGCTCTACATTAGACTGGATCATCTCTAAGGAAAAAGCGGTTGACACAATCAAGATCATTCCTTGTGACTGGTCAGATCACCACATCATTACCTTCCAAATACCCTACACGAAAAGGAAAACAGCTACACAATCAATGAAACCCAGAAAATGGATTCGTGACACCAAAGGGCTCAATATGGAGAATCTGGTAGCACGATGTGAGAAGGATCTGTAACCTCCTAATGACCTGAGAAAAGTCAGCGAACTAACGGAATACTATAACTCCACGATGTCGAAAATAATTGAGGACATAGCCCTGTTAAAACTCAAAAGAATGCCAGACAAAGATAAAAAGCCTTGGTTCAACCGATCCCTCAATGAAGAAAGGTGATCACTCAGATTATCTGAACGAAAATTGAGACAACACCCTTCCACACCCCATCTAAAACAACTAAGACAGGCCCGAAACACCTACAATAAAAGTATTTTAAAATAAAAAAAAAAGCCTTCTTTAGAAGAGAACTGGATAATGCAAAAAACAGACCAAGGAAACTCTTCGATCTGCTAAAAGAGCAATCCAATAAAACGGCCAAATCTGTGCTAAAATCACCAAAACCGAACATCGGTTGCGAAGAATTCTCTTCCTTTTTTACAACCAAAACCAAATCCCTGGAGGTAGAGCTAAAAAATGCTGCAGAGATCCCACTGACTCATAACAGCCCTGCAGACAAGCTTCATTCTCAACCAGTTTTGTTAACGCCTAAAAACAATGCATTATGGTCAGATTTCAAGCTATATGACGACAAAGATATTGCCAAAATTATCTCAACGATAAAACCAAACAACCATTTCAATGACCCCCTACCAGCAAAATGCTGGCCTACAATAAACCATTTGCTCATCCCCGCTTGGAATAGATTATTAATGCCTCGCTTTCGCAAGGCTCATTACCAGACTGCCTAAAAACAGGGCAAGTCATTCCAATCTTAAAAAAACCTACAGCGAACCCCTCAGACCCCAACAACTTTCGTCCAGTTACAAACATCCCCATGCTTGCTAAATGTATAGAAAAATGTGTTCAACAACAATTAAGCCAACACATTTCGAATTCAAACTTCTGAATGACTACCAATCAGGGTTCAGACCTAATCACAGTACTGAAACAGCAATTCTTCACATAGTAGATGACGCTCTACTTGCCCTAGACCGCAACAAAACCTGCCTTCTAATTCTGCTCGACCTTTCCTCTGCATTCGACACAGTAAACCATGCCAAAATTCTAGAACGAATGGAGGAAAGAATGGGATTAGCGGGCACAGTCCTAGAGTGGTTTAGATCCTTCTTAGAAAACAGATCACAAAGATTCATGGTGAACCAAACCCTATCAGCATCATCCCCAAATCTTATTGGTGTACCACAGGGATCAACACTATCCCCGCTCTATTCAATCTATATGTAGAACCACTAACAGAAATCTTACAGCAGGCAAACATCTCCTTCCACATGTATGCGGATGACACACAGTTATAGATCAAGATTTCTTTGGTGAAAGAGATCAACATCATGAACCAGGCCTTAAAAAGGACCGTTCATTGGCTTACTACTAATCATCTCAAGCTTAACCCGCATAAAACAGAATTCTTTCTGATTTCCTCACAAAAAAGCGCGACAAATATAATGGAACGGACCAAGCTGATCACTACGCTAAACTGTACCCCGGATCTAGTAGACTCAACCAAGTCTCTTGGAATTGTGCTAGACAAGAACCTGAACATGCGATCCCACATTAACACAATGGCAAAAAATATCCGCTTCCATTTAAGTTATCTTAGAAAACTGAAACCTTTCATAGATACTTCAGACCTCAAAATGGCAGTCCAGATATTAGTAATCTTGAGGATAGAATACGGATGCACAACTCTAGCAGGACTACCCATGATTTCAACAGCCCCACTAAAAGCATGTCTTAATGCGGCCACAAGACTTATTACATGCTCCAAAAAATTTGACCACATCACCCCTCATCTGAAAGCGCTTAATTGGCTACCATACGAAGTAAGAATCCAACTAAAGATGGCTTGTATCACACACAAAGCGATTCACTACAAAACACCACTATACCTAGCCCAGTAAATCACAGTATCAGGAGGCAGCAGAGTCTCACGGAGCCATGGAGATCTCCTACTGAAACCTGCCCTCTTCCGTAAGAAGAGAACTTATGACAGAGCTTTCTCTGGATCGGCACCAAGAATTTGGAACTCACTCCCACCGAGCATTAGAACAATCGTGTCCACTTCAGCTTTCAAAAAAGAAGCCAAGACATTTTTTATGAGCAAATTCCTCCCATAATAACAATTGGCTAGACTCTGTTGGTGGCTTTCCTGATCACACACTCTGTTAATACTAATCGATTGCTTGTAATCGTCAGGACTTTATATATGATGATGAAAATGATGATGAAAGTACAAATTTTCTCTCTAAAATCGATGCATACATACAGATGATCTTGTAAGCACAATTGTTTCTCTCAAAGCGTTGTATGCATGTTATTTGCTTATGATCGTGTCAAACTTACTGTACTAAGTTTAAGAAAATGTAAATGTGAAGCGCTCCTGATACCCTCTTGGGTCATGTCCGCGCTATATAAAACCCCGAATAAATAAATAAAAATAAATAAAATTCTAAATTCACGCTCCCACTGCAGATACTCTTATTGTGACAAACTGTCCCTTTGACGAAGGAGAGGGCATTTCAAAGAAGTAAACACCCACATCACAGATTTAAAAGGACCAGACACTAAATCACACTTGCCTGGATATTGAATATAATGATAAGGGCATGAGTCCTACAAGTTGTTCAATAGTGCTGTGCACTAGTGTGGAAAGAAGATCAGCAATACTTCTAGCTGCTGTGTTCAGTATTGAGGGGCCAGAGCCTTCAAAGATGCACCCCAGTCCTCCTGCACTCTCTGGCTGCCATCGGGTCAGGTAAGACTTTCATAAACGTAGCACAGCTGAAGTTAACTCTTAAGGCCAAACTCAGACTTTGTCCCATAGTGACCAGCGTGGGACACATCTGAAAGTTTCCTCCATTATCGAATGCTGAATAAACTGCGCCACCAGAAGGGAAAAATGGGCTTGGGAGATATCCCCCAGGATGATCCTAGCGTGCCGACCTTAAGAGACTGTTGATAACATTTATTTTCTGACTGGGCAATCGGTTATTGCAGTTATTGCATGCATTTCAAGTCTGGGGCCTGTGTATGTCTTACAACTACCTTCCCTGAAGAGCCTAAAAGCCTCGGGCGGTTTGACCTGCGGTACCTCTTAGAGTTAAGTGCTGAAAGTGAAGTACTTGTTTCAGTTGCTGAATACCCATACTAGGTCGGGCGCCAGGACATCAGGAGTAGAAGGCCACAACTCCCACGGCTGGGCCCAATAACCACTACTTGTCCCAAGTCCCTCGGATAGGAGTTCTGACATTTACCCAGATACATGTGAAGTACTGAACTTAATAAAAAAAATAATAATAATTATAAATGCAGTGGCTCAATATTTTTTTAGAGGTACACCATATGGTGGAGTTGCTGAATACCAATACTTACTGGTCTTGATTCCACCTTGTTGGGACGGAAAAGTCCCAATACATGGTGATGGACATGTACCCCTGCCCTGAGTGCCCCCAACTGTAATGGTGTCTGGGTCCTTGGTGCTGATTTTTGTTGTCATGGGTGGACATGGAGCATGTGTATGCATCATGACATTGGCCTGTCTCATAGATAGTGGTCTTGTTGAACCGGGAAGGGCACCCAAAGCGCTACCCTCACAGTGGTGAAATGCTACTGCCTTTGCCAGGAGTTAAGCATCACAAGTGCGTTGGTGGGAGTAAACCGCCTAGTGATCAATGGAAGTGAATAGATCCTTTAATCTGTGTCACTGGAGTGAGGCCTACAGGCTCACACATGTAAAGTTCCACTGATGTGTGCTTAATTCACCTTTGGCCTAAATCAGGTTTGGATGTTGTGCTATGCAGTGCGTGTGTGGTATATGCATTTGCTAGGTGTATGTGTGCCTCTGAATGGTAAAATACGTGGAAGATGTAGTGCTATGCAGTGTGTGCGTTATATGTGTGTGCTCTGTGTATGCGTGCCTGCGAATGGTACAATACATAAAACATTTTGATTTCCCTTTTGGAAGACCCAGGGCTGCCTGGAGGAGTACGAGGAGGTAGAAAAATCCCCCCAGACAGAGTTGCTGATGCTGCATTCCTGTGAGCTGAATGGGACACACTGGAGGAAGGGAGTGCCAGGCTCTTCAGCATACTTCAAAGGGTGCTCTTTGATTCAGAGAGAGGTCACTGGAAAGGAGTCAGGAAGGGGATGTGGCTGATAGGAAAATCATAAGGCATGGGGCTGAGGCTAGGGGTAACCTTTTGATACATACATCAGTGTGGCTGACATCCAGGTGTGAATCACTACTCACTCCCATGGCCTGAGTTGTGGGGCTACAAGATTTGAAGTTGCCACTGCTGTCACAGACTGCTTTCTGAAGGAAGGGCAGGGCAGAGGACAGAACACTTCATATGGCGGCAGACCACCAAGATAAACTTCAAAGGCTCAGACCCTAAATCACGTTTGGTGTCTGGAAATGGCCTATAAGAAGGAGAGCTGCCAGTTGGACTGTGCAAGGACGGGAAGCTCTGCAAGACTTCTAACTGTGACCAGGACTGGAGATTAAGGCCTGCAAGTCTCCCAGCTGGGTGACGGGACATCCCCCAGGGAATCCAGGACTACCTACCCTTGGAGCTTGGAGTACATCCTTTGGAGCCTACGTGCCCGTGAGGGGGCGCTTTCACAGGCTCCGATCATACAGGTCCAGCGGTTGCAGGTAAGACTGATTGTTGGGCCCTGTGACATCGGGAGCAAAAGGACTCAACACCCTCAGTTGGGCCCAGTGGATCTGTCTTGCCCTGTGGCCCTCTGTATTGACAAACCTCATTTTCATCAATTACAGATATTGTTTCTTTAACTACTTAATAATCTTTTTCATCCCTGCTTTCTAACTGCACCATAGTTTTCCTATCTTTCTTTTCCTCCTACTTAGTCCCTTTTCTGCTTTTCTTTCCCTTGCTTTCGTCAAAGTTTGATGATAAAAAACAAGTGAAGGTCCCTGAAAATGAGTGCTGATTCTCCACCAACAGCTACCTGCTCAAATTAAGCACTGCACTAAGCTCAGCTCGTGGAAAGAAGGGAGTGGAAAGTTGACACCAGCTCGGTGCTGCTCTTCCCTCCTGCATTCAGCCCAGGACCCAGTTCGGGCGCAGCTCACATTTATCAGCTTTCTGTGTTTAAAGGAGGGAAGGGCTGACAGGCCCCATTACGGCAACTTCCTTTATTTATTAGCACTGTCAGAAACTGACAAATGGCGCACAGCATCCTAATGGCTTTCGGTCCCAAAGAAAAGAACCGGAAAGTGCGACCAGTTCTGGCGTTTTCCCTATCGGGAAGTGTATTGTCATATGAGTTTTTCTACTTCATTAATTGCCTTCTGCATTGCTGTTTCTGTGAGTGCACAACTCATGGCACGTGCTTCTGCTGTGTGTCTTTTCCTGGACCTCTCTGTGTGTAACAATTTATGAGGTCATTTTTAAGATCCCTGACTCTCTGCACCGAGTTAAGTGCCCCTGTATATTTACATGGGGTATAATTTTAAAAAACGGTGCTTGATTTTCACTGTTTGTCTAAGTGAATGTACACTTTGTAACCAAGTGTGTGTGTTTGTGTAGGAATGCACCTCATTATATATATTTTTGTGTATGCTTGTGTGTAAGTGTGCTTGAATTCCCCACGTGTATATGCATTGAACGTGTACCATTTACCCTATGGGCCTATCCCTAAATGTCGCTGTGTATATGTGGCCTTTCTGTGTGTTGCATTTGCATCTGCAATTAGATGTGCAGGTATAGAAGGAGATATGACCTTGTGGCATGACCTGCCACCTTTGGAACCTGGGGACTCAGGTTTGAATCATGGCCTCAATGCTTGACCCAACATTGTGTGATCTGTGCCTAAATGTGTGTAAAGTGTATTGTGTAATCCCCATTTGATGCACACAAGCTTCGGTCGTCTACCAGCCCCTCATGTAATGTACAGTGTTGTGCTGCTTCACAGCTACCTACGTGCTATATTACTATCAATGCACATAAAGATGTGTATCAATACATATGTGCTAACCTTGCAAAGTGTTCTTTGCAGAGGGATTTCTTCAGTTCTTTCATGAATTGTAGCAGGTTTTGGACGGTCCCATTGGAGACATAGATGAAGTTCCAGTTCCTGGGTGCAAAGAAGTAGAGGACTGTTGCCTTGTTTGCTCTTTTTTTCACTTCTTTGTCTCCAGGACATTAGTGCGCGAGCTAGTACAGAGAGCCTCCAGAGATGGGAGCTTGTCATCCAGATAGGTAGGAATGCTGCTCATGAAGGCTGTGTAGATGGTTCAGCCAGTTTTTGAAGATAGTGCAAGCTGGCAAGTGGAGCCTTCATGGTGGGGTTGATGTGGTCATGTCTTCAGGCCCTTGATGAGGCATGCCATGGCGTAAAGGGGGTCATTGTGGATTCTGGAAGGATGTGGAGCAGGACTTTTCCACCATCCAGAATCAATCAATCTATCTATCTATCTATCTATCTATCTATCTATCTATCTATCTATCTATCTATCTATCTATCTTTGTTTCCACACGCACCTGTAACACACATACACTGCTGCCATTTTCTTTTTTCTCTACTTACACAACCCCCCATTTTTTACCCTACTTGCATCACTTTATACAAATTATATAGATTATTCAATAACAGATATTGAATACGAGTTTTGTGAAAACTGTTGTTATATACAAATGTGTAATTGTATCCAATTTGTACTATTTTTTGAAAAATAAAATAAAACATTAAAAAAAAAAATTCAAAGTTTTACTCCAAAATCATTTTGTAATTGATGCTTTAATGTTTTGTCTATGCAATTTCTTTTTTACGTTTCGAACGATTGTAGTTTACTTTTGAATATACAATTTCAAAAGTATGAAACTCCTTAATACCTCACATTGTTCTTAAGAAGTCTGCTTTTGTTCGAAGTCCTACTCATTTCTATACCTAAGCACAAGATACTACTTTTTCTTTAGGTTCTTATTGATTGTTATGAGGTTTCCATGATTCATTATAATAATAATAGGCTTGCTTTTCATGCAGCACTTGCTACTGCAGTTTTGCTGGAAATAAACGTTATTTCTATCAGAACTCAAAGATACCACATTTATTGACCTGAGGCCAAATGAAAGAAAGAGTTTGCTATGTAAAGATTCAAATCACTGAGTACAAGTTTCCCACAGACCTCAACAGCGAGTGATTAACAAGGCTGATCATGTCATAAATACCTTGGCAACAGTTTCCTTTTTTTTCCTTTTAATAACCACATTTTATTATTTTTAATAGTTAGCAGCAGCATCCATTGGCAATCAAGGAACATCACAGCACGTGCTGAATCATGGAACAGATCATCAACATCTGCAAACAACAGCAGCATTACAGCAGGCAGTCCATCATATGCCTACCATCCACCCCACATCTTATTGTGTTTTTGAGGGCAGCCCCTCGCTATATAGATCGGTTTCTCCTGTTGCTCACACCAGTCCAACCCCAATCTCCAGACTTCCAATGAAGGGGGCTTTGGCAGCTTCCATGCGTGGGCGATGCCCGGTTTAACCACCAACAAGGCCACGCCTATGAATTTGCTTTCAGATCTCAGACCCCCAGCGTCCTCCAGGAGACCCAGTAGGTCCATCCAAAAACCCAGATCAATATGGCAGGCCAGCACCCCCTAGACCTCCCACCTCAACCCCCCCCCCCCAAATTTTGACAAAGCCGGACCATACCACATGGAAAAATTCTGCAGCAGGTAGGGTGGATCTCATACATGTGGCCTGGCCATCCGCTACAGTCGTTGGCTGGTCAGATATGTTGCATGGAGAAAGTTTGAACCATCTAAAGTTGCGAGAATATTGCTAATTCTCTTAGGGCCAAGCAAGCCTCTCTCCAGTCATCATCATCCAGCTTACCCACCCAGCTCTCCCATCTGTGGCAAAAAAGGAGGAAGAGATCTGGTGCATTAATAATGAGGGAGGGGCAAAGTGTGGAGATTGCTTCCCTGCACTTCTCATCAGCAGTTTAGCCTCTAAATGTTTGTACTCATGGATCTGGGTATCCACTGAGATATAGACAAGCAGGGCATGATGGAGCTGAAGGTAGTGAAAGAATTGCTTGTGGGAGAGGCGATATTGGTCCTGCAGTTTCTGAAAGGACATCAGTGTCCTCTCCCCAGGCGCACATCCTCCAGGTAAGTAATCCCTATCCTATCTCACTGGGTTAACCCCTGAAGACTCCACATCTGCTCGAGCAAAGTACTCTTTGATCCAAGATTTAACTCTTTAATGTGTGTCAGAGGTGTGCAACTAACAACAAAACACAGAAGAAATGCTAGTGGGCTATGGTGAATAAAAGGGTGCAGGATATAGAGACAAACAAATATTTGGTGTACCTATAGCAGAGTTATTCTGTTTAAAGGACAAAATCCACCCCCCCCCCCCTCAAGGTAGCATGTTTCATCACAGGGCCTCTCCTCACACCACTATCAGAGAAGACCGTGGTTTGGGCTACAACCCACCATAAAATGGTGGGGCGTACTTAGAAAGATGGTATCATCGGGAGAGGATCGTAAGAGGCCATAGGTGTGGGTCGCTCTCTGATCACGATATTTTGGTCCAATTAGAGCCTCTCAAGAAGGAAGAAACGCCAGCTCTTTTGCCTAGCAAGCAGTCTTGATACTGTAGTCTGTGCTCGTTTCTTTCCCTTAGTCATCTTTGCTGAGGCTTCCAAATAAATGCTGTTTCCAAGTCCAAGCAGGATGCAGCTAAATGAAAGATAGAATCCTTCACAACACTTTCAGGTGTTAAAAGCAAATGCTCAACAGTTTGACTAGCCTGTCTTTTTAAAGGCACTTGATAGTCAATTACTTGGACACTTTTCCAGGGTTTATGAACAAAGTGTTGTGTTCCACTACAGGGACTCTGGGTCATCATAAGTCATTCGTTTTGCTGGGGTTCAGTTTTAGAAACTTGTCCTCCGGCACATCAGGGCTAGGCAGCCATTAAGCAAGAGAGCCTCTCTGTATAGAGACACAATGTCAGTCTTCTTTCTTCTTATTCTAAAGACAAGCTGAGAGTCAGCTACGCTCATGAAAAAATGAGCCCTGAGCTTGTGGTGACAGCTAAATATTAAAGTGAAATTGCGACAGAACCAAGCTTTGTGGGCTGTGTCATGACACGTTTTAGGATCAAACATAAACAGTAGCAGAGCTGTGTTGGAACTGTGACATAGGATATTAGTCATTCTAACACTATTCTCTAAAAATCAACTTGGGGGATTCTCAAAATCAAGTGGCTGCAGTTGTGGAAATAAGGAAGGAAACCAGCAACATGATTCCACCAGTATCCAACCAACAATTTCAGGGAGCCTTCCATATGAGGAGGATGGGTTACAAAGAAATAAGGCAGATCCAGCATATTTTGCTATCTAGTGGTATTAGCTATGTTAGCTGCCTTGTCCTTTAATAAAGAGTCAAGACTTTGATAACAATCTTGTTAAAATCTATAAATAAATGTCGTTGCACAAGTGCCAGGCAGTCAAAAGAGTAGGGATTAATGCTCATTCTTTTTCGTCCTCTGATGCCCCTGCTGTCATCAGCCTCTTCCAATCACTGAAAACAGAGGTGTTCAATTCAGAAAAGATGGTTAATTATTTCTTCAAAGTATTACTGGCATTGGCAATATGTACCGAGAAATAAGTGTTGCTAGGTAACCCTTTTCTCTTCATATTATGACAATTTGGGCAAAAGACCTTCCCCTTCACCACATCAATAGCTTTCCTAATTCTACTGTATCGTTTTCCTTTTTGTTTAGTCCCCAATTTATTTTCCAGTAAAAAAAAAATCCACACGAAACTGACATGTCTCCGCTGTAATTTTCTAAAGGATGACTTTTCCGAAGTTTGCATTTTTTTCTCCGACTTTTATTGTTTGAATGTGTATTTGTTTGTACAGTATAACAAACCTGTATAACTAATACAAAATACTAGGCAGAAGAGGGCTTATCTCTGTGTCTGTGTGAAAAATTGGCAAAGTTATCTGTCTCGGTATCTCTGAAATTGATTAAAGAGGAGTTATGCTGAAGGACACTAAACCAGAGGATAGAAGAACTGTCACCTCCCAAATCCTCAGGCCTGTAAGCTAGAATTGTCTTAATTACTCTCCAAGCAACTGGAAAATAAATAATGAAATCTTAACAGCAATTTACAAATGCCTAGTTATTTTCCATTTGCTCATCTGGATACTAGTTAATTTTGATCTGAAATGTGTCTATGCGGTTACCATGCTATTCCAGGGATCAAGGACTTAACAAGCAGTGAAAACGCCATTAATGTCGGCATTTGAATACTGCATACTCATAGGAGTAAGTAAAACGTACATGCATGCATACTGATAGAGTAAAGTACCTACAGACATCACCTATACATACATATAGACTAAGACATACACAGTCAACACTGCATACAGATCAATAAAGATACAGGCACCCATGCATTCAGAGTAACAGGCATACAAGCACACACGTACACACAAACACCACACACATATATGCTTCCATCTATATGATGTTCAGACAATAAATAGAAGCTCGCACATAAGTATTGATGTAGACCGTGGCAGATTGAGGCAGTAGCCTCTCTCTCTCCAAACGTGCTACTACCCAAAACCCAGTCACCAACTACAATGAAGTGGAGGAGAGTCCAGTGCTTAATTTGAGCAGGTGGTTTCCGGGACTTGGCCCCTGCACCTATTTGTCAACATCAGCGCTATGGCAGTCTGCAACAGGTGGCGTTGTTAGCCTAATTTAGAGATGAGCACAACAACAGTTATATATTAATTCATTACACATTAAAAATGACAAACACCTGTCGTTCAAACCATTCTTATAGCTTTGGGGGCCTGGAATAGCCCTAATTGCAGTGCTTAATTTGTAAAAAACATAGTGCCGGGGTTCTCGACAGGAGGACACTAGAGCTTGCACCATCCGTTGCCCCTGGCAGCACTGCCAATGACAGCACCAATATTTATCCCAGGTAACCTTAATCCACGGCTTCTTACGGGGTGCCACACGCCTCCGTGAGATCGTGCTCACGGAGGCGTGTGGCACCCCGTAAGAAGCCGTCTTTTGTTCGAAATAAGACATAACACTGATTGCCAGTGGATTAAGGTTACCTGGGATAAATATTGGAGAGGGATGCTAGAGATCTGCAGAGAATTTAAACACTGAAATTCGAACTGCACAAACAGCATTATCATCGTAAAGAGGGGAAAGTGGCCCTCTTCCTCATCATAAATTCCCAGAGCAAATAAATATACAGGTGGAAGATAACCCATGATATTCAGAGTGAGGCCTAGGTGAGAGATTGGCCCATTTTCGCTGTAGGATTGCAAGATACATAGACCGCAGCCGTGACAGGGCCGGTTCTTTGATATTGTTACAGATTCATATTGTCGTTTGGGAGGTATTATTTCTTGTCCTGAGGAAGGTGGTGTGTTAAGCAGCGAAACCCACCGAAACACGTCGACGCAACTGTTTAAAGGCGTACTGTAGATTGTGTGAACATTTGTAACATTTATTGCGAAAGTGGTTTGTATATAGATCATATACTGAACAAATGATTTAGATCTGATGTACGTTCCTTGATTTTAGATGAGAAAAAACTTTTCTTGCAGGTTCTCCCTGTAATATATTGTATGTCAAATATGTCAGTATGTTTATAATTCAATTTTAATTAATTAAATGTATTCTGATTTTATGATTGGTGTATTTTTTAATAAAACATTTTTATGATTGTAAACACTTGGCCCTTGAAGGTGGTGGTGTTATGTTCTGGTGATATAATTGTTTGGACATAATTATCTTGATATAATTGTTTGGATGAGTGTGTGTGTTTGGTTGTAGTAATTAGCCCAAAGGGGATCTTTTCTCTGACTACAGTGCACAGGTAGCCTGACGCGATAGGGACTCTGCAGCATTAGGTATTCAGCTGGAATAGGCCTTATGAGGGAAGTGTACACTAATAGGGAAATCAGTGTGCTTTTCTGTTTTAACTTTAGTGGCACCCCATTATACACATAGGGAGGGAACTGCATTAGAGTGTAGTTTCACTTTCCCTTAGCCCAGAGAGACCATTGATGTCTTGAATTGGAGTGTAACCTGTGCAGGAAAGCCAAATATGTAACTTCTAAAATGATATCTATACACCTTATGAATCATCCAGAGTTGTCATATTTCCCTGTCGCAGCTCAGGATCAGAGCCCAGGCCTTGTGTCACCCTACTGTGCCCAGTTAATTACATTTTCTCCAGCAGCAGGAACAAAGGCTGCCCCACACAAAATGAGCAATTAGCAGTACTTCTCCCAGCTCCTGAGGAGGAATGGGGTAGGATGGAATGATCTCCTTCAATCACTCAGCTGTCACACTGTACCTGGGATGGGCCTGCCCAAGCCCAGTGAACAAAGGAGAGTGCCAAGACAACTGGAGCCATTCCAGAGGGGAGTCCTCTTTGAAATTCTAGTGTGCAAGTCCCTGTCAGTGATGTCAGCGAGGGGTGGAACTGAGACCCAGGAGCTGATGTGACTAGTGTCTCCTGGCAGTAGCGGCTCCTGGAGGGAGTGCTGCGGGGCGGTGGGGCGGGGCGGGGGAGGGGCAGGGTGGGGGGTAGTAAACTCCGGCTTCTGCCGAACTGAGTTGAGTACATAAATAAATAAATAAAACTAATTACATTGCGCGCGCTGCATCGCAATCGGCCGATCAATTTTCCCTGGGGTGGGCCAGGGCCCAAGGGATGGCACAAAGAAGTTGTTTAGGGGAAGAAGGCGTGCATGGGGCCCACTCCGCATGCCTCTGCCCTGCCCGTGTACCACATCCCCAGGTGTTCTGACTGTTTGAGAGGACTGGGACCCCAGACCCCTGGCATTGTGTGAGTGAAGAAATGCAGGGAAGCGCTGTCGGGCTATGCCGCCAAAGCAAGAGGGTCCCCTGGTCCCCATCCCTGGGCCCCAGGATTCCTTTGGGAGGAGGAAAGCATTGTCGCACATGAAAGCGCCTTGCCCATAAGACTACTGCCGACTCCCACAGCTGCATGCTGGAGTGCTCGCCATGTGGGGAGCTGGCCCGGGTCATCCCAGGGTGGGGTCCCGAGGCTGTCCTGCATCCACAAATTACGAGGGGTGCTCGGGTGGGACCAGGCACCCTGAACCAATGAGAAAGGCCGGTGGTGCAAAACTGCACGGCCCCAATGAAGGCAGCAAAATTCAAAGGCAAACTCCAAAATGAGAGGAAAACATGAAGTGCAAATCTCCTTGCCACAGTGGGAGAGCTGCTACTACGATATTCACTGCTTTGTCGTAAATGCATAATGCTTTGTGGGGCCTTTTATTTTAAATGCATTTTCGCTTATATATCTGCTTGTAGTAGTCCCAGGATGATGAGACCACCACCAAATTATTCAGCACAATGTGGCCTTGCTTTTCATCTTCCTTTCTAGGTTCCCACCCTAAGTTGTGGAGATCCCAAAATCATCACCTTTCCTGCTTTTTGAGGTAATTTTAGGTTCTCCCATGGCTGAAGCTTTTGATCTACAGCCAGGAGTTGTTTGCTGTCCAGGAGCTTGGTGTATGGTAACATTGCTGAGGGCCTGGAAGGCCTAAAAATGTTTAATGCACTGCTCATTTGGTTACATTCTCCCGGGGCTGGTTGTATGGTTGCAGTGCAATGCATTTTCACAGTGCTGTTTCACTGTGAAGCCCTGCAGTGCAATGCATTTTCACAGTGCTGTTTCACTGTGAAGCCCTCTAGGGGTTGTTTTGACCGTTACAGTTTAATGCCAAGTATATTTGACGCTGAACATCCTGTGATTCTGGGCAAATCACTTAATCTCCCCGTGCCTAACAAAAATGAATGTGTCCTCATGTAATGCAACTGGTGCTATGTAAAGTGCTCTGATACCCGATTCGGGTCAAGTTCGCGCTATATAAAACTCTGTAAAATAAAAAATATATAAAAGAATACAGAGTTTACTCCTGGTAAGTGTTTTATTGGGGTTACAGAATGATTATACATGTTTTATTGATTCATCATTATAGCAATAATGACAATGACTTATACCAAAATAAGGTGTTTATTACAAAACTATTGTATAAACTCAATTGATACGTTTGGGTGACCTCTTAGAGGGTCACCAGTGATTACACAATGTCATCTATGGTATGTTCCATCTGCCAATATATATATTTGTAAATTATTGCGAAGTATTTAGTAGTGTGTGTGCCATAAATGTCCCTCCCCTTTTTTTAAAGGAAAAGTACTGACTGGACAATCATTTATTGAGTGTTATTATTGCGTGCCAGTGATTGGTGATTACTAGCCCTCACCACCTCCCTTGAGTAGGCTTTGGACTGCTCCACCTCGCTACTCAGTGAAGTTCAAGTGCTACAATGTGGGTGTTTGATTCCCAGTATAGACACTTGTGGATCTATTACTTGTGATGGCCACACAATTAATAGCCCAATTTCCATCAGCAGGGCTTTACGGGGCCACACTTTCACCAGCACTCATCACCAACATCACTAAGCCAAAGTCTCATCATTACTCATCAACACCCTCATGATCACTCACCCAGTCTCACCCTCACTCACCATTTTCTCAATATCTCTGATGCCAATGATCAAATAACAATGGTGGCTGGGTAAGACCGGTGCACACAACTAGCGTTAATAGTAATAGTCGTCCAAAGTATAAACCAGAGATGAAGCTCAGGGCTCCATGGTGAGGAAAAGCCACCAAAGCTATATTCAAATGAACAACTATGCTGTCCTGTATCTCTCATGCCCATTCTTACTCACCATTACGGATCAGTACTGTCTCGATCAGTCTCAAAAATATCCAGTATCAGAAACAATTCCCACCTTTGCTAATCACATCATCAATGCTTAGTCACACTAATGCAACCACTGACACTCGCATTATCATTCATCACCGGCCAACCGCTACTCTCCCTTTGCTAGAAGGGACACCACGCTTCAATCATCATACAGGTAGGAAGCTGGCACACTTTTTTTCCCCATAGGTGCGGTTATTTCTTGTGCCATGCAGCACGCTCATAGATCTCTGCACCTTGCTCGTTATCACTCAGTCTCTCTTCCTCACCACAATCCCTTTACTTCAGTGAGGGAGATTCTCACCCAAAAGACAGGCAACTCCAGGGCTGGACTTGCCATTTTGCCAGTTGCCACTCTGGCATTTCCCCATTTGGTTGACTGCTCAGGGGACAACTTTCAGCACAGGGTGTGCTGCAACGACTCAAACACCCTCTTTTGAATCCATTCTAGTCACGTCCTTCTGCAGCTTAGGGTTGATTTGAACATTTTTGCTGGGGTTATTTTGGTTTTCAGTCTGTTCCTGGGCAACTCTTTGCTAGCACTTCCTACCAGAGGGTACGGAAACAAAATCTTCACTCTCAAATTCTATGGTGTCTTTCTCTACGCAGGCGTTCTTGTATGTGCTTTTGTACGTTCCGGATATTTCAGGTAATATGTTCTGTTTTTTAGTTCCCTAAAATCTTTTGCTACAGTTTTGACTCGGAAATAGTCATAATTCTCTTTTGCCTTGACTCTCAAATCCTGTTGTATCTTTCTGTGCGCAGGTGTTCTTGGGTGTGTTTTTGTATGTTCCGGTTATTTCAGGTAATGGGTTCTGTTTTTTGGTTCCCTAGAATATTTTGCTACAGTTTGGACTCGGAAATAGTCATAATTCTGATGTGCTGAGCCCCGCCTTTCACTACCCATTTCCTAATCCTGCCCTTATGTTTATTTATTTCTTAGCAACACAAAAAAATCTAATTTCTTCTAAGTTATTATTATTATTATTATTATTAATAATTAATTTTATAAGGCGCACAGCTACCCGGAGGTTTCCGGCGCCAACAGACACGGGCAGGTTGCAGAAAGACTATTGATTAAATAACCAGGTTTTGAGGCTTTTGCGGAAGTTTATGTAAATGGTTTCATTCCGAAGAGAATTAGGGAGTGAGTTCCACAGAGAAGGGCCTAGGCAGGAGGTTAGAGAAGCCGTTATTACCAACAATGCCTATATATAAAAGTATAGGGCATTTCGATGTATAAAATCAACAAATTACGATCAGTTCATAAACGATGAAATCAAGTAAAGCAACGGAACTCTAGCAGCAATAAAAACGTACCACTACAAACCAATTTATCAAAAATGTCACGTTCTTGAAAATTCTTTAAAGGGGCAAGCCTCAAAGGTAAGGTTAAGGTCTTCTAAATATTGGAGACGTATTCTGAGAAACGTCTATTTGCCCTTGCTGCCAATTTAGATCTAAAAGGCGAAACAAGAGATAAGCACAAGCCTTTTCACTATACTTTGGTATAGATGGGATATAATTTCACTAGGTCAAATGTATGTCAATGGTGGGGAGTGAGACTTGGTGAAAGTTTGGGCGTTTTACATTTTGTCAATGCAGTCAAAGAGTGAATAGTGCCTCACTCTCTGGTTGCAAATACGACAGGCGGGTACTCTCTATAGCAGGTTAATACATATGGCCTTCCTATGATTGGCAGGTTTAATTATGTTAATTAAGGCTCCATCTTGAGATAGTATACATTGAATCAATAGCTATTTTTACACAAGGAAAGCGGAATATTCTTGTAAGCAAAATATCAGACAGTCTAGACTTTCACTATCTGTATAAATAGTAATAATTGTTATAATAATACTTATATTTGTTGCCATACAACTGAATTTATGTATTGTTTTCTATTGAAAATTATTATTATTAACAATTTGTGTAAATGTTGCAAGACTTAGATTCACTTATTAGGATTAAAATAATTCCTACAGCTAAGGTATTTTACCCTTATTTGCAGCGAGCAAGGCCGGAGCCCGTGACACAAAGATGTTCAAACTCAATCAGGGGTTGGGAAACATTTGTAGTTAGTGGCGGACGAGCACAGTGGCCTTGTATTGGCGAGGAAAACATCTTCTCAGTTGTTCACTGTCTGTAGGGTGCGGAGTGAGCACTTCCTCTTATTGAGTAGGCTTCATGACGTCAGCATGGAGATTTTAAGCAGGTGATACCGGGAACTCGGTCACGCCGCCAATATGGCGGTTGTGCCGGTCCCCGGTAAACTTCCCCGGCGAGGTGGGGGGAGGCGGGGTCAGCGCTAGTGACGCGCTGGGGACCCGCCCTCCCCGCACTCGCTCATTGGCTAAGGCAGTGTTGCCCCGGAAGCGGTCCTAATGCTTCTGGGACAAACGCAGGGAAAACGGGTCCCGGATCTCGCCGGGACCTGTTTAATCCAGTTCAGGGGTAGGACGCCCCCTTTAAAAGACCAGCGGAGCGGCGGAAGAGTCTCTTTTTCGCCGCTCTGCCAGGGAGGATCGACGCGCCAGCTGCACGCAGAGGTGTCCAAGAAGCCTCCGTTTTGTTCTTCTTTCTTTCTTTTTGCCTGCAGGTGGCAGTGAGCAACGATCTCGGCGGAACAGCGAGCGGAGAAAGTCTGCGGGGGAACTTGTGCTTTCTCCCCCACGCCTCTGCCCTACGCGGGGGGGGCTTAAGGAATTTAACATTTGTCAGTTTCTCTTCTATGTTCAGGTGACCGAAGGAAATTTATCGGGAGTCCAGATCGTGGCAGAACCGATCTGGTCGGGCAACCGGCAGCTCCCTTCACCTCTCCTCATTGGGACTAGCACTGCTAAGCGCAGCCGGGAGCCACGCGGGTTGGAGGAAATCCTCACCTTCCCCACATTCTTGAACGTGTGGGAGTGGCTCTGGCTGTAGCCGCAGTCTGTGCTCCTGTGTTAGGGAGGTAAGGGGTTCTTGGGAGGACAGTTTTTTTGGCCTGACTAGGCAGGGGTGCTTATTTAAAGGTGTTTTAAAGTGCTCAGCTGACATTGTTTAGCCCCTGGGAGTGATTGTGATCTGGGTCACACTGTTAAACACTAAGGGGTTGATTCCGATTCGGGCCGGAAAACGTACCGACTGACTCGGTATGGGAATTTATTCCGACCGACACGTACCGGCGCTGCCCGACCTGGGTAGTACGATTAAATGCATGTGAATCACGACCGACTCGTACGGAACACAAGCCGAACGACCGAACCAGATGGAAACAAGCTATCCGGCCGGGAAACCACGCGAATCGAACCGACCGACACGCACCAGGAATGAACTCGAACGAAACGTACCCGCGAACTCCGACCCGCGCAGTACGATGTAATGCGTGGAAAACCAGACCGAGTCGCACGGAGCTCAAGCTGTACGACCGACACGCATACAAAAGCCAGCCGAAACAAGCCAATACTCCGCGACCGATGCGTACGCCGCACAATAAACCTAGCTGAAACACAGCGTGAACGACTCGGAGAAGCTCGCACGAGACAACTGCAGCGTCCTACTCGGTCAGAAGAACGTCTCCTACATGCACAAAAAATACAAAAAAAGAGGGCCAAACAAGCAATGACAAAGTCAATAAATACAGGGGGAAAAAAACATGGAACAAGGACACACCCCCAACTCCACCTATATAAAGGCCACAAATCCCTACCATGATCCTTTGCAAATTCAACTGACCTGCCAGCACAGAACACCATCAGACAGCAACCACAGACACACTCACAGCTCATCCATCACACAAGCCACACACCATTAGCACCTCAACAAATAGCACCCTCACATACACCCAGCAAAACCTACACTCACACACCCTCACTTGCACACACACACACATCAATCACCACCACCACCCATCACCATGCCCCCAAAGAAGAATCATAAGTTCCTAGACAGTGAATTGGAAGTCCTGGTAGATGAGATCCTCAGGGTAGAGCCACAGTTGTTTGGTACATTGGTCCAACAGACCCCCATGTCGCAGAAAACCAAGATGTGGGAGAGGATCGTCGACAGGGTCAACGCACAATCACCATGTTTGCTGCACAAAGGAAGACATCCAGAATAGGTGGTATGATGTGCGCAGGAGGGTCAGGGACCTACTAAAGAAGGATTACATCGTGAGTCAGCGCACCGGCAGTGGCCCTCCTGCCAAACCACTATACCTCAGGCCCTGGGAGGAGAAGGTGCGGGCCATCCTACCACCAGTGAGCGTATATGGACTATCAAACATCCCAGAGCCTGGTGAGTACACAACTAATTTACCCAATATTGTGTGACAATACACACACATCACTGTCAAGGGGATAGTCAAACCATGCACCCTTAGCAAATCCACAGCAACCAAAAGATAATCATACCAAGATGTGTATGTTAGTCAGAGAAACACAATACCTGCCATCTCATAGTGATATGTAACAGTGTCATGACAGGTACAAACCTAACAATAAATAGAGCAAGCCAGTGGCACAAATATAACAAACAAACACAGTCAGATATGTTGCCACCACCAGAACACCACCTCACAGGAAGCTCACTGAAAGGAAGGAATTCTGGGTATGCTGGTGAAGTCTGTGTAGGCAATAGCATGATGGGAGTTGTAGTCCCAGATATTGGTCACCCTCACAACTGGCCCATCAACACCACTCTCAACCATGCTCACATCATAGGGAGTTGAAAAGAACTGATAGGATGGCTGACACTGGGTACTGCTGTGGGGAGCACAAGGCCCTGCTGGGAACTGGGCACCAACAAACAACAGGATCACACTGTCAGCCATCTTGCCATTGCTGTCACACTCACACACAGTGAAGTCCACTCAAAAGGAAGGAAGTATGGGCCTGCTGGGAAGGGGGGTGTAGGCAATAGCATGATGGGAGTTGTAGTCACAGACATTGGTCACCCTCACAATTGGCCCATCAACACCACCATGAACCATGCTCACATCACAGGGAGTGGAAAACAACTGACAAGATGGCTGAAACTGGGTACTGCTGTGGGGAGCACAAGGCCCTGCTGGGAACTGGGCACCAACAAACAACAGGACCACACTGTCAGCCATCTTGCCATTGCTGTCACACTCACACACAGTGAAGTCCACTCAAAAGGAAGGAAGTATGGGCATGCTGGGAAGGGGGGTGTAGGCAATAGCATGATTGGAGTTGTAGTCACAGATATTGGTCACCCTCACAATTAGCCCATCAACACCACTCTGAACCATGCTCACATCACAGGGAGTGGAAAACAACTGACAAGATGGCTGACACTGGGTACTGCTGTGGGGAGCACAAGGCCCTGCTGGGAACTGTGCACCAACCAACAGCAGGACACCACTGACTGACATCCTGAAAGCCAAATTGCACTCCCTGCAATGGAAGCACGTTCCATGGTGGGATATCTGGCTGGGTGGGAAGGAGGACTGACAGCTCTGACCATAGTTACAAGCAGCTTTTCCCACACACCCCCTTAACACAAACTCCACACAACTCATCTGGGAGAATGCAATGCCTCACACTTTAATTAAATATCCCACAAAGAACCACCACACTGGGTTATGCTGTGTGAAGCACAGGGACACTTTTGGGACTTGTAGCCAAACAAACGCCAGGACAACACTGTCAGCCATCCTGTCAGCACAGGCACACTACCCCACAGGGAAGCAGAGTCAAAAGGAAGGAAGTATGGGCATGCTGGGAAGGGGGGTGTAGGCAATAGCATGATGGGAGTGGTAGTCACAGCTCAACATCCCCCACCCACATGGCCCAGCAAGCTAGCACTGAAGCATGCACACCTCACAGGGAGTGAAAAGCCACTTCAAAGATGTCTGACACTGGCCTCAGCTGTGGGGAGCACAATGCCCTGCTGGGAACTGGGCACCAACAAACAACAGGACCACACTGTCAGCCATCTTGCCATTGCTGTCACACTCACACACAGTGAAGTCCACTCAAAAGGAAGGAAGTATGGGCATGCTGGGAAGGGGGTGTAGGCAATAGCATGATGGGAGTTGTAGTCACAGACATTGGTCACCCTCACAATTGGCCCATCAACACCACTATGAACCATGCTCACATCACAGGGAGTGGAAAACAACTGACAAGATGGCTGAAACTGGGTACTGCTGTGGGGAGCACAAGGCCCTGCCGGGAACTGGGCACCAACAAACAACAGGATCACACTGTCAGCCATCTTGCCATTGCTGTCACACTCACACACAGTGAAGTCCACTCAAAAGGAAGGAAGTATGGGCATGCTGGGAAGGGGGGTGTAGGCAATAGCATGATGGGAGTTGTAGTCACAGATATTGGTCACCCTCACAATTGGCCCATCAACACCACTCTGAACCATGCTCACATCACAGGGAGTGGAAAACAACTGACAAGATGGCTGACACTGGGTACTGCTGTGGGGAGCACAAGGCCCTGCTGGGAACTGTGCACCAACCAACAGCAGGACACCACTCACTGACATCCTGAAAGCCAAATTGCACTCCCTGCAATGGAAGCACGTTCCATGGTGGGATATCTGGCTGGGTGGGAAGGAGGACTGACAGCTCTGACCATAGTTACAAGCAGCTTTTCCCACACACCCCCTTAACACAAACTCCACACAACCCACCTGGGAGAATGCAAAGCCTCACACTTTAATTAAATATCCCACAAATAACAACCACACTGGGTTATGCTGTGTGAAGCACAGGGACACTTTTGGGACTTGTAGCCAAACAAACGCCAGGACAACACTGTCAGCCATCCTGTCAGCACAGGCACACTACCCCACAGGGAAGCAGAGTCAAAAGGAAGGAAGTATGGGCATGCTGGGAAGGGGGGTGTAGGCAATAGCATGATGGGAGTGGTAGTCACAGCTCAACATCCCCCACCCACATGGCCCAGCAAGCTAGCACTGAAGCATGCACACCTCACAGGGATTGAAAAGCCACTTCAAAGATGTCTGACACTGGCCTCAGCTGTGGGGAGCACAAGGCCCTGCTGGGAACTGGGCACCAACAAACAACAGGACCACACTGTCAGCCATCTTGCCATTGCTGTCACACTCACACACAGTGAAGTCCACTCAAAAGGAAGGAAGTATGGGCATGCTGGGAAGGGGGGTGTAGGCAATAGCATGATGGGAGTTGTAGTCACAGACATTGGTCACCCTCACAATTGGCCCATCAACACCACTATGAACCATGCTCACATCACAGGGAGTGGAAAACAACTGACAAGATGGCTGAAACTGGGTACTGCTGTGGGGAGCACAAAGCCCTGCTGGGAACTGGGCACCAACCAACAGCAGGACACCACTGACTGACATCCTGAAAGCCAAATTGCACTCCCTGCAATGGAAGCACGTTCCATGGTGGGATATCTGGCTGGGTGGGAAGGAGGACTGACAGCTCTGACCATAGTTACAAGCAGCTTTTCCCACAACCCCCTTAACACAAACTCCACACAACTCACCTGGGAGAATGCAATGCCTCACACTTTAATTAAATATCCCACAAATAACAACCACACTGGGTAATGCTGTGTGAAGGACAGGGACACTTTTGTGACTTGTAGCCAAACAAACGCCAGGACAACACTGTCAGCCATCCTGTCAGCACAGGCACAATACCCCACAGGGAAGCAGAGTCAAAATGAAGGAAGTATGGGCATGCTGGGAAGGGGGGTGTAGGCAATAGCATGAAGGGAGTGGTAGTCACAGCGCAACATCCCCCACCCACATGGCCCAGCAAGCTCACACTGAAGCATGCACACCTCACAGGGAGTGAAAAGTCACTTCTAAGATGTCTGACAATGGTGCTCTGTTGTGGGGAGTACCAGGCCCTGCTGGGACCTGGGCACCAACCAACAGCAGGACACCACTGACTGACATCCTGAGAGTCAACCTGAACCCACTGCAAGGGTGGCATGCTTCATGGTGGGATAACTGGGCTGAGTAGAAAAGGAGGGCCGGATGTCCACCAAATACAACCAATGCTGGCCATGCACACACCTCAACATTCACATTGAAATGCCTCAGGTTTGCAGGACAATGTGCAACACCAATATCAACCTCTTACTGTGACAACTTAGGACAATGCAATGTACAGGCCCGCATCCAGAGGTACAGTCACAACTGTCAGGTGTGTGAACCATTGATGCCTGTAGAAACATAACATACATTGTGTCTCTTCCAAAAACAAGTGATGATGGGGACACAGCAGCAGACGATGAGGAGTCCCAGTCCCAGGCTCCGGGGGACACTGAGCGCACTGGTGTGGAACAGCCTCTGCCCTCCTCGGATGGCGAAGACCTACCTGGCCCCTCCGGCGTGAGTCATCATGCAGCACCAGCAGGACCAACATCTGCACCCCCTGCACCCACTCCTCCAACAACTGCCAACACACAGACCACCCCCGCCGACACGGACAGACCAAGGACCACCAATGACAACAGCACAGGGACCCTGGCCCAACGTCGAGCTACGGACAACGACCCCAGTAACAACCCCCAAGGGGGCCTAGGGTCACCTGTGCGTGCCACCGCAGGTCCCGCACGTGTCGCATGGGGGGGTGGGAGGGGTGGTAGACATAGGTCGCTGTTTGCAGAGGGGTCTGGACTGCATGATGACCCACAACTGGTACGCATTGCTGATGCGTACCAGAATAGCACCGGAGAGGTCACCCAGATAGTGGGGATCCTCAAGGACATTCAACAGCAGCAGGCTGCCCATCATGCCCGCTTGGACTCACACATGTCCCGTGTGGAGACACACATGTCTCGCATGGAGTCCAAGTGGGACACATTGCAAGAACTGACAGCGGTGCATAGGGACATATTGACATGCCTCCGCCAGATTAGCACCAACATGGCCACACCTCCCTGTGTGCCCACAACATCTGGTGCTGCAACAACTGCAACTGCCACAGGGAGGGAGGAGGACTCTGGCGGAGAGTCCCCTGCACCGCAGCAGCCTGCACGTGAGGGTCCCCCCCCCAAAGAAGAGGGGTCGTCCGAGGAAGGGAAACTGAGAGGTCGATGGCCATGTACATCCCCCAGGAAGCCAACACCTGTTCTGGAAATTCTCCTTTGTGTGCAAACTGTTCACCCTGTCGAATGCAACACAACTCTCCCACATGACATGGGGAGTTTAAGTTGGACCAATGTATCAGATGACTGTTGACTTTACTCAGGACATTTCTGCTACCAAGACTTCCAACTCATCTGGGAACTTTGGATCCCAATCCCAATGTACAGCACCCACCATCCTGTGCACTATACTCACACATGTATGTAAATAAACTCACTAATACACCATACTTGCCTCTGTTGTGATTCCAACGTGGTGTCTGTCATGGGGATGATGATCTGCTAAATTACACTGTGTATGCTAACTGCTACAGCAAGTACAACACCGTCATGTGAGTCATGGCGACGTGACACATATGAGGGAGACACACCACTAGGGCTACACAACACATAGACACCAGGGCCATCAGACTCATCGCCTACACTGATGTTGCCAGGAAATACAGTAGAATGCACAGACACCACACCTATTCAGAGTCTGTGTTAACTAGCCCACAGGTGCAGTAAGCAAATGTCAGTCAGATGTGTGACCACAGACAACGCACATCCCAAAGTGAAGCACAGGTTTATTACACATTTGTAACATGTTGTTTCCACTACAAATGCAAGGTAATCCCACGTGGCAGTGGCCACACAGTCAAAAAGTGCAGAAGATATAAAGTCCAGGGGTGTGCGGCACATCACCTGTAGGGAAACGACTGCTGCCACCCTGAAAGCTGAATCATGGTGTCGGGGGATCCAAGTTGACCAAACAACTCTGTAAGCACCCTGTGAAGGACAGACATGACACACAGTCAAAAGCACTTAAGAACAGGACAGAACTGCAATACTCATGCCCAATACATGTCACAAGATACCTACACAAAACCAAGTTAGCATGTCAACACTGTTGGGGAGTACAGACTACCTGTAAGGACACATCGCTGCACGCATCCAGTCAAGTAGCACATGGCCACACTCAAACAGCACCAGAGCACCACCCACACATATCATGCAAACTCACATCATTGACATGACAACTCTCTGGATACTCACATTCAGCTGAAGAAGTTGGTGATGAGCTGTGTGCGGACATCACCATCATCATCATCATCACTGGCATCGTGGCCCAGGCCAGGATCCTCCACAGGTGGCGGATGTTGGTCATCGTCATCCAGGATGAGAGGCAACTCCTTCCGCACTGCCAGGTTGTGTAGCATGCAGCAGACGATGAAAATCTTGCACACCTTTGCTGGGACATATGGGAGGGCCCCTCCTGTCTTGTCCAGGCAGCGGAAGCGGCTCTTCAGGAGACCAAATGTCCGCTCAATCACTCTCCTGGTCCGACCATGTGCCTCATTGTAGCGCATCTGGGCTGGTGTCACAGGGTTCCTGAGGGGTGTCAGCAACCACGGCATGTTGGGGTATCCGGAGTCACCTACAGACAGACAATTGCACATTAGCTGAGTTGGAAAAGAGGGCGGAATGCAACATAGCAGAACACACACAAAGGTACAAAGTCAGTACACACCGACAAGCCAGGCACGCTGGTTCCGCATCTGTGACATCATCCTCGGGATGCGACTACTCCTCATCACGTAGGCATCGTGTGCCGAACCAGGGAAACGGGCACACATATGTGAGATGCTCATATCTGCAAGACATACCACCAGAGCATTGATCGAATGATAATGTTTCCTGTTCCTGTATGCCTGCTCATGTGCCTGTGGTGGTACCAAAGCCACATGTGTCCCATCAATGGAGCCAATGACATGTGGCATCCTCCCCAGGGCATAGAAGTCACTCTTGACGTCAGTGAGTTGTTGACGTTTAGGGAAATAGATGTACTGGTTCAGGCATCTCAACATTGTCTCCAAAATATCGCGTAGCACACGGCTGAACATAGTCTGTGACATCCCACCAGCAGACGCCACAGTGTGTTGAAAGGTACCGGTGGCAAAGAAGTGTAGGGCTGCCATCACCTTCACCTTGGGGGTCAGCGCTGTAGGGTACGGCCGGCCAGGTTGCAAATGTGGGGCCAAGCGCACTGCCAAATCCTCAATCAGCTGCCTGGTGAAGCGGTACCGTCGGATGCAGTCACGTTCCACCATCGTTGCAAGGTCAGGGAATGGTCTATGGACAGCTGGTGCCCTGCAGTGCATAGGTGAAGAAAGAAAGATTGTCAGTCACCCCACATATGTTGGATTGACCATACTCAATATCACATGATACATCATTACAAGACACAAGTACCTGATGTGTGTGCCGTTCTGTATGGACAGATATGGCATCTACATGGCCAACATCTAACATCACAGTTCAACATGTGTTGACAACAAGTTCCAGGTTGTGCAATGGGAAATCATTAGGCTGTGTCACAGTACTCATTTACTGCTGTCACGTTCCAAACACACACCACAGTGACATGTCTGGACAGATGCGCCACAGGCATCACAGCTCATTGACAGGTAGATTCCCAGGGACCCTGTATTGCCACATGGACACTGGCATGACATGGCGCATCATGTACACGCCAGAAAAACAACCATGACTCCCACAGGTAGTGGCCCCTGTTGCCTCTGCAGGACAGACATTGACGTCTGTGACACACACACGCACAACATCAAAGTCCATGTACAAACAACGTGGATGTGGAGACTGTCTCCCATTGTGCACATGGAATCAGAGACATCGGAAACACAACATGCACACAGACTGTGGAGGGCCATCACTATTGTGGCAATGGGTCACCCTGTGACATACATACCTTCCGACATGGGGCTCTGGGGGTATGTGACATGACATACACATACACAACCTGGAAATGTGACCATGCCACATGCTCCGAAATGAACAGTTGCACATCACAGTGGGCATGTGCACAACACACAAAGGATCCTGTCCCCATGAACACGTGCACAGCCTGGGAGTGGCTGCCCCCAAGTGCCACCCCAAAAACAACATGTTGACCCCCATACACAGAAAAGGTAATGCAGCCTTACATGCCTTAGGATACAGTGTGGACAGGCTGTGGTGTTATAGGTGTGCCCCTGAGTCCCTGGCAAGTATATGTGGCTGGCATACTTTCACCAGTGACAAGCATGGTGACATATGCGAGTGACCTCTACAGGGACGCGTCGTACAGCAAGGGACCGATCAGTGCGCACGCATTGGCCATTGCATATGATGTGAGAGGGTACGCGTCGTACAGCAATGGACCGATCGGTGCGCACGCATTGGCCATTGCATACGATGTGAGCGGGTACGCGTTGTTTCCCGGAATACGCGTTGTACAGCAATGGACCGATCGGTGCGCACGCATTGGCCACTGCATATGATGTGAGCGGGTACGCGTTGTACAGCAATGGACCGATCGGTGCGCACGCATTGGCCATTGCATATGATGTGAGCGGGTACGCGTCGTACAGCAATGGACCGATCGGTGCGCACGCATTGGCCATTGCATATGATGTGAGCGGGTACGCGTTGTTTCCCGGAATACTGCGTTGTACAGCAATGGACCGATCGGTGCGCACGCATTGGCCATTGCATATGATGTGGCGAGTACGCGTCGTACAGCAATGGACCGATCAGTGCGCACGCATTGGCCATTGCATATGATGTGAGGGTACACGTTGTTTCCCGGAATACGCGTTGTACAGCAATGGACCGATCGGTGCGCACGCATTGGCTAGGGCCTGGCATTGCAACGGACGCGTTTTCGAATCTGTAACGAGTCTGATGCAGTGAATTTAGTTGGCCAGCCACAACAATGTTGCAAATTCATGGGTGTCATGAAGTTTAACTTTTGAAGGATGCTGTGGGCGTGTATAAGTGGTGCAATTCCATGGATTGGCCAGATTCAGAAGATGCAAACGAGTTGGACCTATCACTTTGGACACATGGGACAGTATCTGCCTCTGCAGCACACATATAATGCTGGCTGTTCCCCTGAGAGCTCACTTGCCTGCACTACATGCTCCAGGACGACATCTGCCACCAACACTGCTGCTGTCTCTGCATCCTCTGTCTACTGCAATGGCACGTACTGTGGAGAGAGCCCCAGCCTTCAGCACTGAGGAGAACCAGGCCCTGCTGGACAGCCTCCTTCCACAGTACAGCAAGCTGTATGGGAAACCAGGGGAGCTGTCCACTGCCTCACTAAATGTGCATGTTGTCTGACTAGCAAGACTTCCAGTGTGCACACCACTGGCTAGCATGCTCACTGAGTAGTTCTCACCCCCCAAAGTGTGTAGTTACATGCACTGAACAGGTATAGTGCAGTAACTGTGCATTCCAACAAGGTTTTACTTCCCAGGCAATGATACCATTTAGTAACTGCTGGTAAACTGTTCATAGCCATAGTTGCACTGCCTGTGTACATCATGTGCCCCTGTGATTGAGACATGTATATCCAACTGTGTGATGCACAGATATGTTGCATGTGTAGTAATGGCATTTTTCACTTTGTCATCCTCACAGGTTGATGCCCACCAGAAGCAGGAGATCTGGCTGACCATCGTCCGGGCAGTAAGATCCGTGGGGGACTGCAAGCGCCAGATCCGCAACTGCCAGAAGAGGTGGCAGGACCTTCGGGGCTGGACCCGGAGGATCGCAAGGGTCCAGCTGAAGCTGTTGCCTCCTCGCAGGAGGGGCGGACACCGGACCCTGACCCCCCACATGCTCCGGATCCTGGCGGTGGTCTTCCCTGACCTGGATGGGCAGCTGAAGGCCAGACAGCAGCAAGGAGGGGTGAGTCCATGACTGCACTGTGAACTTTGTCTGACATGCTATGTGCCCTCCTCTGGCCTGGTTAAACCGCCACAGTACATCAGTCTTGTGGTCCAGGACCCATGTCCCTCAATTGTGACATGCCCACTCCTCATCTGATACCCAGGTGTGGCCCTTACAGTCTGGAAATTGTGTCACTTGGGTACTGTGCCCTTGCATTTTGCTTAGCTCAGGGTGGGGGCCAGCATTTGTTACCGTACCTTTGTGGTGGGCTTCATGGGTGGGTCAATTGCTTACACAATGCCTGAGTTCTGACATGTAATCTGCGTGTAACTTTGTTATGTGTTCCAATTGCTGATCTGACTCACCACATGTACCTGGGGTATTTGGCACACCCCCATGCTGCGGGTGAGAACAATGTTTGGGCCTCAGGAGTATATATATCAAGTGTGTCACACATGCTTAGCCACATGCCTACTGTCCAGGGCTCATCCCTCTTTCGCGTGGAGCAGGACGGTCATGCCTACTCCAGGGCATACAATTCACTCTGTACTCCCACTCCCGTGTATCAGCTGACACGTTGTGCTCAGTGAAATGTTCCCTCAGGTGTCTGCCTCTTTGTCATTGTGCTGTGGCTTCGTTGTCAGGACTACTGGGCTGTTTATCGGTTATGGCTCAGCATGCCATCTGAGATGTGACCATGAGAGACGATACTTGGGTGACATATAGGTGTTTGATCACTTGACTGTGCAGACTGGTGCATGCGACTGAGAAGTTCAGGCAGCTGTTTTTCATTCACAGCAGACTGTGAGGTGCTCAGGTTCAGAGAGTTGTGTTTCAGGTATGACGTGGACAAATACGAGTTCAGATGATGTGGTGGGGGGGATGGACATGTGCACTTGTCAGCTACAGAACTTGCATTCCCCATGACCTAGGATTGTGACACAGTGCAGACTGTTGTTGGCTGGCTGCCCTGCCCATGTGACTGGAGACAGTGATGTATGACTTTGCAGGCATGCATGTGCCATGGCATTAAACTTCCTAAGAGTGATCCTGCAGGGGAGTGACATGTGCAACATGCACCCCATTGTGGCATTGACTATGAGGACATGGGTGCATCATGGTGTCTGGTGCTGGTATGCATCACATGCATTTCAAATTAGACTCTGGCCATCCCTTCATCCGGACACCTGTACTGACTCAGGGGCAAGAGATGTGATGTGTGCATGTTCACATACTTCACCGTGTTCCCTGCAATGTCCAACAACTGGGTAGGTGGTGCATGTGTCCACACTGGGGTATTACCATCCGGCAGGCACCAGACAGATGGGTGCAAGCTGTTTGAGGGTAAATGGGTGGTCACACCCTTCTGCTTACCGGCTCATGAGCGCACGACCCGCACTCTGCTCATTCACTTGAAAAGAAGGAACAACGGTGTGAAATACAGTGGCACTTTGTTAAGCAATTTAGTAACACCGAGAACTGTTCATTTGATGCTGCTCGTCAACACATGAGCAGGATGAAAATGAAAGCATCAACAATATTACAAATCATATTTTAAGTGAAGCACAAAGATCTATGTAACTATCTATCTGTGAGCTACAGCCTATGGGGCAAGTCTTAAAAGAGGGAACATGAATAGGCAAGCGCCTAGAAGGCAAATCTTAAATAAGAGAGCAAGAACCATCCAAGGCTACACAGTTTAAGCTAGGATGAATGCAATGAATTGGGTGTGGATTAGCTAAATTAGAGAGGCTGACAAAGGCAAAAGGCTAGCAATCAGAAAAGAGCATTACCACCTTTATAGTAGAATTTCGAGGCCCAAGATCAGGAGAACGGCCGACCGTGAACCCTCCCCATGCAATGCACTGGTATGAAGAGTTCAGGGCGTGGACATGGGTGCAAAGCTTTTATATGGCTTGATGCAGAACTCCTACCCACAGTTGACGTGGGCCCTGACGTGGGTCCTTGACCACACGCTTACAGTAACTGTGGAAAGGTTTTTGAAGAACAGAGAAGTGGTATCATGGTGAAAACAGGGGCTTTTAGCAGGTGGTCAGTGCTCTTGACCGCAAACATAAGAAAAAGATAACTTTTACCGTAAGATGCTCAGATTTTGAGAATTTTATATATTATTTCTCTGTCACGGAGCCGCTTTTTCAGTTTCAGTGGAGCAAGCGTTTAAAGTTTCATAAGTTAAAATTTTGCAAACATTGCTTGTGAAAGAGCAAGATGTACCAGCAGAGTGTCACATACGTGTGGGCTAACCTTATTCTTGTGACTGTGGACATTTACAAGGGGGGGGCTGGTGCCGCCGTGGGTGGCACAGGTCCCTGCTGTCAGGTCAGAAAGGCCTACAAGATTTGTTGTATTAGAAGAATGATAGCATGAGGCAGTGGCCTCTTGGGCCTGCATGTGTGTGTGCATCTAAGGAGGTGGGCTTGGGCCTAAGTGTATGTATCTAAGGGGGTGTGGACCACTGTCACAGGTACTAAAAGGCTAAAAGAAAAATGGGCAGCTTAGGTCATCTATCAGGGCCTGACTGGTGGGGCCTATATGGGAGTGCCATGTTTCATGGGCAGAGCAGAAAGGTACATAAGTCTGTGTTATATGGTAGAACAGAACCCTACTACAAAGGCCAGGAGGGGTGTGAGTGCCATGGTTGACCATCAGACTGACAATTGGCTTCTCCTAATCTGTGTGAGCACTTTTGGCAATGTTCAACTAAGGATGCCAGGGCTTGCTCTGTAATGTGCTGTACTTACTGTGGTGTGTGCGGTCAGTGCAGGTGACTGATGTTTGTCTGTTTCCCTAATTGTTTGCATATACATCCACGGCCACAGGAGGGGACAGCTCCACGGACCAGGAGGAGCTGCAGAGCCAGGCTGGGTCAGCAGCCGATGAGTGGTCGGAGGGACCCAGTGGCACGGAGGGCGAGGGGAGCCACACCGAGGAGTCCTCAGCACCATCCACCTCAGCTGAGGACCACAGCAGCTCGGAGGATGACTCCCTTGTGGAGGCGGGTGTCAGCAGCCACCACACCCCAGCTAGTATGGCTGGCCCCGCCACCACCACCACCACCCTCCCATCGGCTCCCATTCCAGAGGTCCGTGGAAGCTCCCGTGTTCGGGAGCGTGTCACCTTCGTGCCAGGCACCGCACCCCCTGCCCCTGTGTCCCCTGCTGCCCTGAGTGAGGAGTCTGTGTACCTACTTCGCCAGCTCCATGTAGGGCAGACAGCTATGCTGAGGGTCCTCCA
Source organism: Calotriton arnoldi (assembly GCA_963921515.1). Taxonomy (NCBI): domain Eukaryota; kingdom Metazoa; phylum Chordata; class Amphibia; order Caudata; family Salamandridae; genus Calotriton; species Calotriton arnoldi. Next base: position 1,841,630 of record CAWUFW010002798.1, read on the forward strand.
TGCACACACCACTCTGTTGACACAGCTGGTGTCGTTCATGGAGGGCATCTCATCTGGCATGTCTGCCCTACAGAGGAGCAATAAGTCCATGGACTCCTCCCTGATGGCAGCAGTGTCCCTCCTCCAACAGTCCCTCACCCCTCCTACCTCTGCCCCATCCACACTTCCTGGCACCCTACCTGTCCCAAGCACATGCACACCTGCACAATCACCCAAACACACAGACACAAGCAGCACAGAAACACCCAAAACAAAGGCAAAACGTGCACGCAAGCATCCTCAGGGGACTGATACCACACCCACAGGGGATGGGGTACAGACTCACACACAGGCATCCACAGTCACGCCGCAGTCCTCCAAATCCTCTCCCTCCAAGACCCCTTCCCTTGCCTCACCTGCAACCCCACCTAAACAGCAGCTCTTCCTCTGTGACCTCGGCCTCTTCCCCTCCGATCCAGCTGATCCAGCATACAGGGGGAAGAGGAAGTCCACCCACACAGAGGGGAGTGCCCCTCACCCCCGGACACCCTCCCCCAGGCACGGACAGACTAAGGCCCCCACACGCAAGTCCCCCGGTCCCGGAAGAGCAAGACCCCGCCACCGCCCTGCAGCTCAACCACACAGTCTCCTTCCTCCATCCCTCAGGCCCCCACAACACTGGTTCCCCCACCACACCCTGCCCCAGGTTCCCCTACCCACAGATACACCATCCCCAAAATGATCCGGCCTTCTCCACCTACCACTTGCTCTTCCAGCCTCACACCCCCTGCTGCACATGTTTGTGCCACTGGTGTGGAGACCGTGTCCTCCCCCTCTGTCCTGCCCACCATACCTGAACCCCATTCTACTCCCCTGGAGATAGGCACTGCAGTGGAGTCCACTACCACCCCGTCTGACTTGGGCACTGCAGTGGGGAACCTGTCCACTCCATCTGGCCGGACCACTGCAGTCGTGCCGGCACCCACACCATCTGACTCATGCCCCCCAGTTGTGCCGGCACACACCATGTCTGACACCTCCACTGCAGTTGTCAGTGACTCTCCAGCACCAGCCACCCCTTCCCTGCCTCCTTCTGGTGAGCCCTGATCCTGTCCCTGCGGTGCCTGGCCTGCCCCCCTGTATGCCCCTCCGAGGGGAATGTCCCTGCTCCATATCGGTGCAGGCAAGCTGAGGGTGACATCTGCCACTGTCACCCTGTTCGGACTGAACTGTTGGACTGGCCATTGGCCTTTGTATTTTTGCTGGACTTTCATTTTTCAGACAAATATGCTGAATAAAGCTCCTTTCTGTTCTCTGGTGGTTTAGCTTCAGATGTACATGATGTTGATGATGCTAACCATGCCCTTGCTGCAGTGATGGTGATTTTTGATATCATGAAAATTAAGTGTTACTGTGCAGGACCCCATGTGGTCCAGGGGGAATGTGTCCTATCCTGGTGTGTAGCCATGTCATCCTTTGCAGCAATATGAGGGTGTCATGTTTTCAATATTTGCCAATGGGATTTCCTACATTTATTTGCAATATCACATCTGTGGCTTACACCCCTGTACATCAGTTGTGCTTGCCATTGTTCAATTTGTCTGTTTCCCTGACCGTGTGACCATCTCCACTGGACATGCAAGTTTGGGCATCAATGGGGAAGGACTCATCTGTGTTATCAGTGCAACTTGCTATACATGTGTGTTGGATCTGTGCAGATGATTTCGGTGACATTCCCATGACCAGGCTGATGTGACGAGAGCCTTCATGTTGTGCTAATTGTTGACTGAGTGACCAAGTGTACTGCTGACATGATAGAGCCCTGCAGAGACAACGTATGGCACAGCTTTCCTTACACAGGAGTGGAGTCCCCTCATGGCAGTGTGTAATTCCGTGACATTGCCTGGGCCCTTGTTGTGTGTTGTGTGAGCATGTCTGTGTGTGTTCCCTTCCCTTTTCCTACACAGGCTGTGTCCCTAGGGATGTTCCTGTTTGTGATGCTTGCTGAGTTGTCCTGTGTTCATCCAGCATCTTGGACCTGGTTTCTCCGGGTTGTGGGTGCATGGCAAACTAATGTTCATCAGGTTGTCATCCCTAGTTGTCTTTGTTGTCAGGGCTGGGGATGTGGGCAAACACAGATGGGACACAGTCAGGATTCCCCTTGGCACTTGTTGGTTACACAAGTCATGTAATTTACAGTTTGTGTTAGCTTTCAGTGATTGTGACACGTTGTGTGTGTGACTGCTGCCACTCCTCAGGGTCAGAGCTGCAATGTTGGAAGTTGTCTATGTGTGTTCTTTGTGGGTGACCTTGACTTCTTCATTGGTGTGTGACTGTGTCCGGGATCCCATTGATTGTGGTGGATTTCACGTCATGCCCATGTACGGCGTACTGTGCAGTGTGTCAGACATTCACGAGTCTTGTTGACTGGCCATGTGTGATGGGTTTCTGCACCTTAGTTCCCACCATCACCCCTGGGATTGTCATGGGTGCATGTGCAATGTCACCAGTCCATGTGAGCTTCACTGCTGCACATTGGTGGAGATCAAGGTGTGTGGTGTTGAGTGTGTGCAAATGAGAGTTGTTGCACGGCTAGACCCCTACCTCCATGTTGGCCTTGGCTGACAGGCCGTGCTGATTGATTTGTGCTTGCGTAGGTGTGATGGTAGTTTGTTGCTCAGGACACATGACTGTGGTTCACAGTGTGAACGACATCTAGCTTTGTCATCACAGTGGGATTATCATGCAGGCCAGGGTCACCACAATGTGGGGTCCCTGGGGGTAGTGCTGTGGTGGGTCTGTCTCTTGCTGTGTTATTTGCTGTTCCTACAAGCTTGTGTGACATGTGTAATTTGGGCTCCCTCTCATCTAACAATGCCTGATTGCCCACATAGGGGAATCAGATCCATGAGTTACTTTTGTGTGGCACTGTATACACATCTGTGTAATTGTGATTCAGGCCTCCTCATGTGTTGTGTGGTTGCCTGGGGACACTGGCACCCCCCCACCCATCACCTGTTGTGTTTGATATGCAGTGTGAGGCTGCCTGTTTGTGTTTGTGCATCTGCACCACTGCATTGGCATATCTTTGTGTGCCATTGGCTGTATGTTGTTTGGTGGGTTTCCCCTGCTGTCCCTGGGACTCCTAGGTCATCAGTCAGCACAATGATCATGGTTTGTATGTCCCATTGCTGCCATGGTATGGTATTTGTTCACCTGACATCTACAGTCTCCACAGGATATCTACATTTGTGTGTCCATTGGTGCAGATATGTGGGGCTGCATTATGATGGTCACTTCTGTCATTGTGTTATTGACGAATGTTGACAATGTCAGCCCCCATGGGTGATGTTTGTCTACACATGGCCAAAGGTATATCTTATTTGCACTGCACTGTTTGCCTCACCCAATGTATGTTGCTATGGGACACAAGCACTACTATACCACAGATGTGTTTGTTGTTCTGTGACCAGGAATCATCCATGCTGTTTGGCATTTGCAGCTTTTCCCATGATAACACTTACCTTTTGGTCACTGTGGTGATGGGGGTTTAGACCCCATTGCCACAATGTTCAAAATGTGCTTCAGCTATGGACCCCACACTTACCTTTTGGTCACTGTGGTGATGGGGGTTTAGACCCCATTGCCACAATGTTCAAAATGTGCTTCAGCTATGTACCCCACACTTACATTTTGGTCACTGTGATGATGGGGGTTTAGACCCCATTGCCACAATGTACAAAATGTGCTTCAGCTATGGACCCCACACTTACATTTTGGTCACTGTGATGATGGGGGTTTAGACCCCATTGCCACAATGTACAAAATGTGCTTCAGCTATGGACCCCACACTTCCCTTTTGGTCACTGTGGTGATGGGTGTTTAGACCCCATTGCCACAATGTTCAATTGGGCTTCAGCTATGGACCCCAGACTTAACTTTTGGTCACTGTGATGATGGGGTGTTATACCCCATTGCCACAGTGGTCATGGTCTGCTTGCATTGTGGAGGCCACACACATTTATGTGTGACACATGTGATAGGGGGTCACATTGTATGCTCAATGTCATGTTCAGTGTTGTAGGCATTTGACACAGACTACACACGCTTGTCATGGTGTTGGTTGGATGTATTTCCAGACATTCCTTATGTTGGAGTATGCTGGTTGTGTCATGCATTTCCCGTCCTATGTGTAGGGGTGGTGTGGGAGGTAGGCATTCATCCCCCTATGAGTGGGGATGGTGGTAGTGGTAGGCATCCATCCCCCTATGAGTGGGGATGGTGGTGGTGGTAGGCATCCTTCCCCCTATGAGTGGGGATAGTAGTAGTGACAGGCATCCAGGCCCCCCTGAGTAGGGGTGGTGGTAGTGGTAGGCATCCAGGCCCCCATGAGTAGGGGTGGTGGTAGTGGTAGGCATCCATCCCCCTATGAGTGGGGATGGTGGTAGTGGTAGGCATCTATCCCCCTATGAGTGGGGATGGTAGTAGTGACAGGCATCCAGGCCCCCCTGAGTAGTGGTGGTGGTAGTGGTAGGCATCAGGCCCCCCTGAGTAGGGGTGGTGGTAGTGGTAGGCATCCAGGCCCCCTGAGTAGGGGTGGTGGTAGTGGTAGGCATCAATCCCCCTATGAGTGGGGATGGTGGTAGTGGTAGGCATCCATCCCCCTATGAGTGGGGATGGTAGTAGTGACAGGCATCCAGGCCCCCCTGAGTAGGGGTGGTGGTTGTGGTAGGCATCCATTCCCCTATGAGTGGGGATAGTAGTAGTGACAGGCATCCAGGCCCCCCTGAGTAGTGGTGATGGTAGTGGTCGGCATCCAGGCCCCCCTGAGTAGGGGTGGATGGTAGTGGTAGGCATCCAGGCCCACATGAGTAGGGGTGGTGGTAGTGGTAGGCATCCAGGCCCCCATGAGTAGGGGTGGTGGTAGTGGTAGGCATCAATCCCCTATGAGTGGGGATGGTGGTAGTGGTAGGCATCTATCCCCCTATGAGTGGGGATGGTAGTAGTGACAGGCATCCAGGCCCCCTGAGTAGTGGTGGTGGTAGTGGTAGGCATCCAGGCCCCCTGAGTAGGGGTGGTGGTAGTGGTAGGCATCCAGGCCCCCTGAGTAGGGGTGGTGGTAGTGGTAGGCATCAATCCCCCTATGAGTGGGGATGGTGGTAGTTGTAGGCATCCATCCCCCTATGAGTGGGGATGGTAGTAGTGACAGGCATCCAGGCCCCCCTGAGTAGGGGTGGTGGTTGTGGTAGGCATCCATCCCCCTATGAGTGGGGATAGTAGTAGTGACAGGCATCCAGGCCCCCCTGAGTAGTGGTGATGGTAGTGGTAGGCATCCAGGCCCCCCTGAGTAGGGGTGGATGGTAGTGGTAGGCATCCAGGCCCACATGAGTAGGGGTGGTGGTAGTGGTAGGCATCCAGTCCCCCATGAGTAGGGGTGGTGGTAGTGGTAGGCATCAATCCCCCTATGAGTGGGGATGGTGGTAGTGGTAGGCATCTATCCCCCTATGAGTGGGGATGGTAGTAGTGACAGGCATCCAGGCCCCCCTGAGTAGTGGTGGTGGTGGTAGTGGTAGGCATCCAGGCCCCCCTGAGTAGGGGTGGTGGTAGTGGTAGGCATCCAGGCCCCCTGAGTAGGGGTGGTGGTAGTGGTAGGCATCAATCCCCCTAAGAGTGGGGATGGTGGTAGTGGTAGGCATCCGTCCCCCTAAGGATGGGGATGGTAGTAGTGGCAGGCATCCAGGCCCCCTGAATAGGGGTGGTGGTTGTGGTAGGCATCCATCCCCCTATGAGTGGGGATAGTAGTAGTGACAGGCATCCAGGCCCCCCTGAGTAGTGGTGATGGTAGTGGTAGGCATCCAGGCCCCCCTGAGTAGGGGTGGATGGTAGTGGTAGGCATCCAGGCCCACATGAGATGGGGTGGTGGTAGTGGTAGGCATCCATCCCCCTATGAGTGGGGATGGTGGTAGTGGTAGGCATCCATCCCCCTATGAGTGGGGATGGTGGTAGTGGTTGGCATCCATCCCCCTATGAGTGGGGATGGTAGTAGTGACAGGCATCCAGGCCCCCCTGAGTAGTGGTGGTGGTAGGCATCCATGCCCACATGAGTTGGGGTGGTGGTAGTGGTAGGCATCCAGGCCCCCCTGAGTAGGGGTGGTGGTAGTGGTAGGCATCCAGGCCCCCCTGAGTAGGGGTGGTGGTAGTGGTAGGCATCCATCCCCCTATGAGTGGGGATGGTAGTAGTGGCAGGCATCCAGGCCCCCCTGAGAAGGGGTGGTGGTAGTGGTAGGCATCCAGGCCCCCCTGAGTAGGGGTGGTGGTAGTGGTAGGCATCCATCCCCCTATGAGTGGGGATGGTAGTAGTGACAGGCATCCAGGCCCCCCTGAGTAGGGGTGGTGGTAGTGGTAGGCATCCAGGCCCACATGAGTTGGGGTGGTGGTAGTGGTAGGCATCCAGGCCCCCTGAGTAGTGGTGGTGGTAGTGGTAGGCATCAATCCCCCTATGAGTGGGGATGGTGGTAGTGGTAGGCATCCATCCCCCTATGAGTGGGGATGGTGGTAGTGGTAGGCATCCATTCCCCTATGAGTGGGGATGGTAGTAGTGACAGGCATCCAGGCCCCCCTGAGTAGGGGTGGTGGTTGTGGTAGGCATCCATCCCCCTATGAGTGGGGATGGTAGTAGTGACAGGCATCCAGGCCCCCCTGAGTAGTGGTGGTGGAAAGTGGTAGGCATCCAGGCCCCCCTGAGTAGGGGTGGTGGTAGTGGTAGGCATCAATCCCCCTATAAGTGGGGATGGTAGTAGTAACAGGCATCCAGCCTGCCCTGAGTAGGGGTGGTGGTAGTGGTAGGCATCCAGGCCCACATGAGTAGGGGTGGTGGTAGTAGTAGGTATCCAGGCCCCCATGAGTAGGGGTGGTGGTAGTGGTAGGCATCCATCCCCCTATGAGTGGGGATGGTGGTAGTGGTAGGCATCCAGGCCCCCCTGAGTAGGGGTGGTGGTAGTGGTAGGCATCCATCCCCTATGAGTGGGGATGGTGGTAGTGGTAGGCATCCATCCCCCTATGAGTGGGGATGGTAGTAGTGACAGGCATCCAGGCCCCCTGAGTAGGGGTGGTGGTAGTGGTAGGCATCCAGGCCCCCATGAGTAGGGGTGGTGGTAGTGGTAGGCATCCATCCCCCTATGAGTGGGCATGGTGGTAGTGGTAGGCATCCATCCCCCTATGAGTGGGGATGGTAGTAGTGACAGGCATCCAGGCCCCCCTGAGTAGGGGCAGTGGTAGTGGTAGGCATCCAGGCCCACATGAGTAGGGGTGGTGGTAGTGGTAGGCATCCAGGCCCCCTGAGTAGGGGTGGTGGTAGTGGTAGGCATCAATCCCCCTATGAGTGGGGATGGTGGTAGTGGTAGGCATCCATCCCCCTATGAGTGGGGATGGTGGTAGTGGTAGGCATCCATCCCCCTATGAGTGGGGATGGTAGTAGTTACAGGCATCCAGGCCCCCCTGAGTAGGGGTGGTGGTTGTGGTAGGCATCCATCCCCCTATGAGTGGGGATGGTAGTAGTGACAGGCATCCAGGCCCCCCTGAGTAGTGGTGGTGGTAGTGGTAGGCATCCAGGCCCCCCTGAGTAGGGGTGGTGGTAGTGGTAGGCATCCAGGCCCCCCTGAGTAGGGGTGGTGGTAGTGGTAGGCATCAATCCCCCTAAGAGTGGGGATGGTAGTAGTGACAGGCATCCAGGCCCCCTGAGTAGGGGTGGTGGTAGTGGTAGGCATCCAGGCCCACATGAGTAGGGGTGGTGGTAGTGGTAGGCATCCAGGCCCCCTGAGTAGGGGTGGTGGTAGTGGTAGGCATCAATCCCCCTATGAGTGGGGATGGTGGTAGTGGTAGGCATCCATCCCCTATGAGTGGGGATGGTGGTAGTGGTAGGCATCCATCCCCCTATGAGTGGGGATGGTAGTAGTGACAGGCATCCAGGCCCACATGAGTAGGGGTGGTGGTAGTGGTAGGCATCCAGGCCCCCTGAGTAGGGGTGGTGGTAGTGGTAGGCATCAATCCCCCTATGAGTGGGGATGGTGGTAGTGGTAGGCATCCATCCCCCTATGAGTGGGGATGGTAGTAGTGACAGGCATCCAGGCCCCCCTGAGTAGGGGTGGTGGTTGTGGTAGGCATCCATCCCCCTATGAGTGGGGATGGGAGTAGTGACAGGCATCCAGGCCCCCCTGAGTAGTGGTGGTGGTAGTGGTAGGCATCCAGGCCCCCCTGATGTGGTAGGCATCAATCCCCCTATGAGTGGGGATGGTAGTAGTGACAGGCATCCAGGCCCCCCTGAGTAGGGGTGGTGGTAGTGGTAGGCATCCAGGCCCACATGAGTAGGGGTGGTGGTAGTGGTAGGCATCCAGGCCCCCTGAGTAGGGGTGGTGGTAGTGGTAGGCATCAATCCCCCTATGAGTGGGGATGGTGGTAGTGGTAGGCATCCATCCCCCTGTGAGTGGGGATGGTAGTAGTGACAGGCATCCAGGCCCCCCTGAGTAGGGGTGGTGGTTGTGGTAGGCATCCATCCCCCTATGAGTGGGGATGGTAGTAGTGACAGGCATCCAGGCCCCCCTGAGTAGTGGTGGTGGTAGTGGTAGGCATCCAGGCCCCCTGAGTAGGGGTGGTGGTAGTGGTAGGCATCCAGGCCCCCCTGAGTAGGGGTGGTGGTAGTGGTAGGCATCAATCCCCCTATGAGTGGGGATGGTAGTAGTGACAGGCATCCAGGCCCCCCTGAGTAGGGGTGGTGGTAGTGGTAGGCATCCAGGCCCACATGAGTAGGGGTGGTGGTAGTGGTAGGCATCCAGGCCCCCATGAGTAGGGGTGGTGGTAGTGGTAGGCATCCATCCCCCTATGAGTGGGGTTGGTGGTAGTGGTAGGCATCCAGGCCCCCCTGAGTAGGGGTGGTGGTATTGGTAGGCATCCATCCCCCTATGGGTGTGTATGGCATTGGTGGTAGCCATCCTGCCCCTATGGTTCTGCTGTTGCTAGTGTACGTCATTTCTGCATCCCTATGTGTGTGTGACATATGTTGGGTACGTGTCGTTTGTTTGTGTAGTGGGTGTTTGACTTACCGTCTTCGCCGTACGCGACCGTACCGGTCCCGGTAATAGATGTAGAGTATTGGTAGGACCTGCGCGATGGGATTCATGGTTTGTTCGTCTCGTTCGGGTTTCTCGTGGCTTGGACTCGTACTCGTCGCTGGCTTGTTCGTCTCGTAGCCGTGGATCGTCTTGTGGCGCGAATCGGAGCTTATGTGCAGCTCTCCCGGATGCTCTGACGTGCCGGACATAGCGACGGGTTCGGCGCGTACGGAGTGCGCATCGTACTAGTCCGGCCGGAAGGTGCTGTGTATTTGGTTCCGTGCGACTCGATTCGACGTTTACGGATCCGGCTCGGGTGGGGAACAGGAGCTGAAATGGGTGAGTACGGCTCGCTCGGAATCTGGGCTGTTATGCGCATCGTACTTGTTCGTTCAGACGACTGTTCGAATCGGTCGGGAAACACGCGTTCGGCTTGGTTTTTTTCCGGACGAATACTGTTAGGTGCGCTTCCGGCCGAGATCGGAATGGACCCCTAAGTGTGTGTTGCAAATAACGTGTTAGTGGTTGGGCAAGTGGGGGTGAGCAAGCATTCCTGAGCCCTGAGGGTGTGTTGTTTACCGCGCAAACAAGGTATTAGTGGTCGGGCAGACCGGGGTGAGTTGAGGTGCCAAATTGCATAGGCCCTTGAGTGCCACTATAGTGAGCAGGAGACCCCTAGTTAGCAATGGCGCCAAAAGCCAAAAGGGGGCAGGTTCCATCTAGGATGGAGGAGTGGATGGCAAGCATGATGCGCTCCATGAGTGATTTAAATCAGACTGTGGCAGAGCTGCACAGGAAGGTAGATGGGTAGGGGGATGACGAGGACAGGCCCAGGCGCTCTGGGGTGGCACCCAGGGCAGCTTTTCCTCCGGTACCCCGGAGATCCAAACATAAACGTGTGGAGGGGGTGCTGTCCCGGCAATCCCCGCAGTACCGGTATTACCAGAACCGATAGTACCAGCCCTGCCACGATCCCCAGAGCCTGTAGCGCCAGCCATCCCAGTACCAGTGGTCCCATTACCAATAATCCCAGCCATCCGGGGGCCTGTAGTCCCAGTACCCGTGGTCTCGGCAGGGGGGGTGACGCCAGGGGGGGTGACTCCACCACAAGACATGGGAGGCACAGGGCATCCTAGCGCACCTGGGGGTCCAATTTCAATGAGATCCCAGCTCAGCCAGTAGTGCCATCAAGCAGTACTCCCAATTTAGCGCCAGGTCAGCAGGACATAGTGGCGAATTTAGCAGCATTGCTCCCATGGCTAGCTAAGGCGGGGGCAGTGATCCCGTCTACGGGTAGTGGGGTCCTGTCAGCCGAGGGGGATGCGATAGAAAAAGCCAGGAATTTGGTAGCGCGAGTTGAGAAAGCAACACAGGTGGTGCCGCCACCAGTTGAGGTCCACAACCCGGTGGAGCTACCTGATAGCTATAGAGGAGATGGGCTGTGGACTTCCCCCTCGGTCGTCACCTACCCAGCCGGACTTTGGGCAGACTCTCCTTCGTCTCTCCATCCATCCTATCTCCATCCTTTCTCCCTCCTACACCTTTACCGCACCCCCTTACCCTTCTAAGCTCCATTTATTTCGTCTTCCAACGCTCTTGAAATGTTTTCTTGTAACTGATGTAACTTGTAACTGATGTAATTTTGTAATTCTGTGGAACTTTATGTAATGAGCTCTGATACCTCCGGGTCTAGCCAGCGCTATATAAAACTCAAATAAACATAAACATAAACAACGGGACGGGGAGCAACACGGGTGACTCAGTACCCCCAAAGAAGGCCGCCGCTGCGGGACCGGAAGACGCCAAGATGCAAGCGGGCACATCGGCAGGTACAGTACAACTGTTGCCAAGTTTAGGTTTGGGGGAGGTGCGCTCCAATAGGGAGCGTCTGGCTAGGCACATCGCTCAGGATGTAAAGGAACAAATTTGGAAGGGGGAATACCCGAACATGTTTTCCTTGTTGGTGGACAAAGATGAGAAGGAGGAGGCCAAGAAACTAAGGGAATGGGCTTACCCAAGGGACTGGGCCAATTGGCCTACTAGGAAAAAGGTTGAGGAAACGTTGATTAATTGGATAAAGGCATTTGGAAACTTCCATGCGGTAATGATAGAGAAATTTCCAGGGCTGGGTACAGAATTGGTGTGCTACCAGAACAGGATTACATGCGCGCATGATGAGTATGGGGGAATGTGCTAGAAGGAATATGACAAAGCTTTTAGAAGGGTAAAGGCATCCGACCCAGCACTCACATGAGATCAGGTGGATATGATTTTGTGGTTAAGACACATGAATTACCAAAGCAAGGACGCGCCAAAGGGCAGTCCTTTCGGTCAGGCGCACCCCAAAGCAGGGGGGGCAGCAAGAAGGGAGCGTGTTTGGATTTCAACAGAAAGACATGCACTAGGCCCAGTGCTTCCTGTAGATTCAAGCATGCCTGCTCTTTCTGTGGCCTCTCCTCCCACCCTGAGTCTAAATGCTTTAAGAAATCAAAAGACAAGGTCGCCAAGAAACAAGAATGAGGTTCATGTATTTGGTAAGGCACACTCACCTATTGACACAATGGCTTTGATACCCTGGTTGAATAAGTACTACTGCCCAAACACAGCCCAGATTTTGTTGGAAGGTTTTAGGGATGGTTTCCGGATTCCGGCTCCTGGTTACTCAGGGGTTTCTTACTGCCGCAATCAGCAGTCAGTGAGGGATAACATATCTGTGGCAAGAGTTAAAGTACTGAAACTGCGTTTGGGGAGACTGGCAGGTCCTTTTGACTCAATACCTGTGGATAATTTTGTCTGCTCACTGCTGGGGGTAGTGCCCAAAAAGGACCCAGGGGATTTCCGCCTCATCCATCACCTGTCTGCTCCCAGGGGGCAGTCCCTGAATGATGCCATTGATGGAGCCCTGTGCTCCGTGAGATACGCATCACTGGACCAGGCGATTGCTATGCTGCAGTCGCTTGGCCCAGGCACTTTATTGACAAAATCTGACTTTGAGTCTGCGTTTCGCTTGCTACCTGTTCATTCACAAGATTTCCATCTACTGGGTTTTCAACTGGAAGGGAAGTTCTACAGGGACAAGTGCATGCCAATGGGGTGCTCTGTCTCTTGCTCATATTTTGAGAAGTTCAGCTCCTTTTTGGAGTGGGTTTTCAGGCAAGTCTCTGGGCACCGCTGGGTACTGCACTACTTGGATGACTTCTTGCTGTTAGGTGCACCACAGTCACAGGAGTGTAGCAATACTTTGGAAACATTTTGCGCACTGATGGGGGAACTTGGGGTCCCCCTGGCACAGGGAAAGACACTTGGGCCGGCCACACAAATTGACTTCCTGGGCATTGAACTGGATTCCATTGAGGGTGTGTCACGCTTACCAGTAAGCAAGGTAGAAGGTTTCTCGCGGGCGTTAGTAGACTGTTTGTGCAAAGAGAAAGTTACTTTGCATCAATTACAAAAAGCGGCGGGCATGCTGAATTTTGCCCTAAGAATTATCCCTATGGCCTGCCCCTTTTCATGTTCCATTGCGCAGGCTATGTCAGGGCTAAAAGACAAGCATCATCACACTCGGTTGTCCAGCGAGGTTAAGCAGGATATGTGGATTTGGATGGCATTCCTGCGTGATTTCAATGGCACAGCCCAGCCAGGTCCAGTCCGGATCTTGGTCTTATGACAGACGCGGCAGGGAGTGAGGGGTTTGGAGCCATCCTGGGTTCACAATGGGCGGCAGAACATTGGCCCGCTTGGTGGACCAACAGTGGTGTCACAAATAACATTTAATTACTGGAATTATTCCCCATTTGGTGGTGCTGACAATCTGGCCGCACAAGTTTCGCAATCAGTCCGTGGTGTTCTGGTCAGACAATATGGCGGTGGTAGAATGCATCAACCAGCAGTCCGCCAAGTGTAAAACGATGCTTCGCTTGCTTAAGGAAATTGTGCTGCAATGTATGAGATTAAATGTGTTGTTTAGAGCTAGGCATGTACCGGGCATACTCAACCACGCGGCTGATGCATTGTCTCGTTTCAAGATGCTAGGTTTTCAGGTCTCATCATCCGGAAGCAGCGGATTGTCCCATGCCTTTTCCGGAGCATGCTGTGGCAGCTTGGTGCCCCAACTTACCAGACCTCGTGGCAGCTAGCTAAGCGCCCAGGACTAGGCGGGCCTATGAGGGGGCATTTACCGCATACTGCGCATCCCTAGGACAGGACTGGGAAAAGACTTGGCACAACCCAGCGTCCATCTTATCATTCTTAAGAGAATTAAGGGATGAAGGACGGTCGGTGGCCTGCGCAAAGCGCCACATGACCGCAGTGGCATTTTTTGCAAAAATGATGGGGCATAGGGATCCCACAGGCACATTCTTGGTTCAGAGGGCTCTGAAAAGGTGGCAACGCTTGCAAGGTGCCCAGCCGGACATTAGACACCCGATTGGCATTGAGGGACTCTCAGCCATCATAGCGGCTTTAGGAAAAGTATGTAGCTCCAGTTATTCAGGTGTGCTTTTTCCCTCGCCTTCTATGGCGCTTTCAGGGTGGGAGAACTGGTGGCGCGTAACAAAAAGGACTGGCAGGGGGGGATGTAATTTGCCCATGTTCAAATACAGGCTGGTTCAGTATCCTTATCAATCCCCAGATCAAAAATGGATCAGACTGGGAGTGGGGATCATGTTATCCTGCAAAAGAGCGTTAGGGAGCTCATGTTGCCTGGTGGGCAACCTGGAGACATATATGGCCTGCAGGCCGCGGGGCACTGGGGGGCCCCTATTGATCCACCAGGACGGTTCCCGCCTTACGAGGTTCCAGTTTGGGAGGGTTCTTGCCCTGGCTTTTGGAGCGGCAGGCTTGGACGCATCCAAATTTGGTACCCATTCTTTCAGGATTGGGGCAGCCACAGAGGCCACAGCCTGGGGACTGAACGGGCAAGATGCTCAAAGAATAGGGCGTTGGTCTTCGGACTGCTACAAGCGCTATGTGCGGTTGCATCTGCTCTAGGTATCATTGCTAACCTTGGCCTTGTTTCCATTTCTCTGCAGTTTCCACGTCCTGTCCCGCAGGAGGGGAACTTGTCATCACCCGCTGATCAACTGTGCCTCGCCCACTACAGGTACCCGCCGGGAGGCCGGGCCGCAGAGAAGTCTGGATCATAGGCCATTCATATGTGAACAGGTTGAAGCAACATTTTTTCACATGCAATTTTGCGGACAGGGCCCGCCAGGCGGGTTGGAACGTGTCAATGCATGGTCAAGGGGGTCTGAGACTGGAGCAGTTCCAGAAGCTCATTGGTCCTTTGTTGCTTTGGTCCCCAGCAGCATCCGCTGCGATAATATTATATCTCGGAGGTAATGATTTGGTCCACATGGACAGGAAGGGAGTGGTGGAGGCTATAATCACTGTAGTGGGATGGTTGGCCAAGCAGTGCCCCCAAGCGATTTTAGTATGGTCTCACATGATCCCAAGGCTCCAATGGCGGGGGGGAGTCTGTCTGGGCTTTGCATCACTCCGTAAAGAGGATCAATAACAGGACTGATAGACTTTTCAGGACCCCTAAACTACGGACAATTCCACATGGGTGCATCCGGGGGGATCGTTTCTTTTTACAGGACGGGGTTCACCTCTCTAAATTGGGTAATGAAGTATTCCTGGAGAATATGTTAGCCTGGCTGGTAGGGGCAACCCACAGGACAAGACCTTTGGGTCGGTAGCGGAAAGGGGGGGGCCAGATAGTCGGTCAACTATGCTGGCCTGTGGCAGTAAGGTCATGATTGCTAGGAAATATTTACTTCTCTTAGTAGGCATCCCATTGTTTAACGGGGACACCTGGGGGGGGACAGTGGTCCCTCATCACACTCCTGGGGGCACTTACGGCGGTAGGCTGAAGGGTACGAGGGTAGGAAGTCCCGCTTCCGGTAGGCCGCTTGGGCCAACCCCTGCGCAGGCGCATTGGGCGCCAACGTGGCATAACATCAGCCCCTGGGAGGTAGGATGGAAGGGCATAGGGGGCACCTTCGGAAAAGGAATCAGGTGGGCACACGGGCCTCCTGCGCAAAGTCACTCCAGTAAAGGGGGACCTGGCAAGTAGTTGGGAACAGTCATGACCTTGCACGTAGGCTCATCCAGGATACGCAGAAAACAAATTGTACATATTCCAGTTTTAGGTTAGGTATGGCTATGTATTAGACTCTTGTTAAGGTTAGCCATAAAATGTATCAAAGATCTGTATTTCTAAATGTGATTGGATGTGTTTGGGTTTTCTGTGTATATGTTAAAAAAAAAAATTGATTATGAATTTTTAATAATGTTTTATTAATTTGTAATAAATACGGCCGGGGTTATACGACACCTAATCCAAAGAAACTGTGTTGGATATTATTATTGATGGCTCTGGGGGGAGAGGGTGTGGGGTAGTGGTTAACTGATCATGCCAGGGGAGGGGACTCGGCAATACCAGGCCATATCAGCCTTACCTCGTCCTGTCCATCCCACTGTGCCCGTGTCTGACGGAAGCAGCTGAAAGTCCCCGGTGATGGGCATGAGCAGGATCATTGTTACTGAGCAGGGTCCTTGATATGACGTAGTTAGTATGACCAGACACTGCTACACTCGTCACCTGTGGCATGACACTACGCCCAAAATTGCCTGTACTGTATCCCGGTGCATCACCTCCTAACACCGCTTTTGTAAAGTGTATCGGTTTATACGAAACGATGTTCTTCCTGTTGCTTATATTTAGGTCGAATTATTTGTAGCCTTTTTAGGCTTATGTAGACTAAAAAGCCACATGAGGTTGGCTTTTTTTTTAAAGCCTGACTCTCAGCTTCTGCTGTGGCTGACAGCAGTTGCTGGGAACTAAGCACCCAGACAGCCACTGATAAGCAGCCTTCGAAGGCTAACAGCTAACCATTGGCAGTGCATAACTTGCACGCTCCATAGAAGCCAGCACACAGTCCCAAAACAAAACAGGGCTCCAGGGAAGTGTAAGCTGCTGCCCACCTTCGCACGGGGTACTTCCCAGAAGCATCCCCTGCAGTAGAAGAAGTGAAACAATATGTTGCTTTTGGCAGGACTTCACATATATACTTTTTAAAGTGAAATACTATCAAATGATATCAAGTAAAAAGGATATTGCCATGAAATTAAAATAATTACGCTTTAACTGGAATCAAAGAAATCAAACATAATGAAGAAATCGCTGGTAGCAAACATATTTACATGGATACACATATTTTGAGCAGCAGGACTTCAAGGACTACCCTACCTGCATATAGCTCACTATATGTGTATTTGTATGCATGTATCTTGAGTTTTCTAGACTGCATGGATGTAAATGGGAATCAACAGAGCAATAACAAGCATTGGCAAAGTTAATAGGTCTCTTCAATACGAGAGCTATTGACGTTGTCAATGTCAATGTCTTTCAGCCATGCGTTATGGAGTGGAGTGGATGTATGCGGCATTGACTTGAAATATTTGTAGTGTAAATATGTGGTATGGTGCAGAGTGGAATTATGTGGAGTGTAATTATGTTGGGGATTTACATGGAGTGGCATTGTGTGGCGTGGAGTGGCATCGAGTGGAGTGGAATAATGTGGCATGATGTTGAATTATATTTTGTGGACTGCAATTATGTGGTGTGGAGTGGAATTACGTGGGTTGAAGTGGCATTGAGGGGAATGGAATTGTGTGGCGTGGAATTGTGTGACTTTGAATTGTGTGGCGCTGAGTGGAGTTATGTCTAGTGGAATTATGTGGCATGGTGTGCAGTGGAATTATATGGATTGTAATTATGTGGTATTGTGTGTAGTGGAATTATGTGTAGTGGGATTGTGTGTCATGGAGTGTCATTATATAGAGTGGTACTGTGTGTTGTGGAGTGGCATGGAGTGGAGTGGGATTATGTGGCATGGTGTTGAATTATGTGGCATGATGTAGTAATCTGTGGTGTGGATTGAATGCATGTGGTATGTAGTGGAATTATGTATTGTGGAGTGGAATTATGTGGTTTGGTGTGGAATTATGTGGTGTGGAGTGGAATTGTGTGGAGTTGAATTCTGTGGCATGGAATTGTGTGGCATTGAGTGGAATTACATGGCATGATGTAGAGTGTATTTACATGGAGTGTTGCTATGTGGCATGGAGTGGATTTATGTGGAGTGTAATTATGTAGTATGGAGCTGAGTGTAGTTATGTGGAGTTAAATTATGTGATGTGGAGTGGTATTATGTGGAGTGTAATTATGTTGCATGGTGTGGAATTGTGCGCTGTTGTGTGGAATTATTTTGCATGGTGTGGAGTGGAATTATGTGGAGTGTAAGTATGTGGTATGGTGCATAGTTGAATTTTTTCTAGTGTAATTATGTGTTTTGGAGCTGAGTGGATATATGTGGGGTGTAATTATGTGGTGTGGAGTGTAATTATGTAGGTTGGAGTGGAATTATGTGTAGTAGGATTATCAGGAGTTGAATTGTGTTGCTTGAAGTGTAATTATTTGGATTGGAGTGGAGTGGAATTATGTTGCGTGTAGTGGTATTATGTGAAGTGGAATTATGTGGCATGGAGTGGAGTGGAAATATGTGGAGTTGGATTTGTTGGATTGCAATTATGTGGCATGGAGTGGGATGAGGTTGAGTGGAATTGTGTGGAGTTGAATTGTGTGGTGTGGAACTGTGAGATGCTGAAATGTGTTGTGTGTAGTGGAATTATGTGTTGTGGATTTGTGTGTTGTGGATTTGTGTGGCACTTAATTGTGTGGCATAGTGTTGAATTACATGGAGTTGAATTATGTGGAATTTAATTATGTGGTATGGAATGGGATTAAATTATGTGTAGTGGCACTGTGTGGCATGGCGTGGAATTATGTGGTGTAGACAGAGATGGGGTGGCGGGTGGGAGAAGAAGAAAGAGGGACAGAGAAGCAGGGGATGGATTCAAATGCAAGCTTCCCAGAGCCAAAATACATATTGTCCACAATGTAAACATGAACATCTGCCAGCTGAAATCTGCAAGCAAGCCACTGGAGAGGATGTGGCGTAACGGCCAAAGTTGCCGACTTTGGAGCTGAGGACCCTGATTCAAGTCTCGGCGCTGACTCAACATCCTGTGACTCTGGGCAAATCACTTAATCTTCCCACAAATTGAGGTTTTTAAACAATTTACTCTTTTTCTTCTCCCAGACAGCCGAGTCTGTTTGTCCAATATCAAAGCACTGAAATGTGTATTTGTGACATTTGTGTCGTAAGAGCTTGCATGTTGCTTTTATTATGTTTTCCATCTGGTTCCAAAGAAAAACCTTAATATTACAGAACTAAACTGAACATGTCATGTTCAGGCAGTTGTCAAATGTCTATTGTTTTTTCGTAACCAACCTTATTTGATTTATACAAAATGTGCACCAACCATAGATTACAGATATTAAGAATTGAGCGTTGAGATTTTGAACAACACATATGACGACGCTCGCAGGGGTCAACCCACCTATAAAGACAGTCCTTGATAAGTTCACCATTTTCCCCTATCTGGGAGCCCATAGCGCTGCTGCTTTTCTACCTTTTCTGCCTTCGCCCGCATTTTTCTTGCCTTGTCCTGCCCAGAGACCGGGGAGACCGGAGGTCGGGACTACACGCCCCAGGGTGCTTTAGCGGCATGCACACACGCCGCCAACGTAGTAGAACGCGCCAGGAGGTGCTTAAGAGGGAGCCAGGGCTCCCGCAGCGCGGGAGCCCATAATGCTGCTGCTTTTCTACCTTTTCTGCCTTCGCCCGCATTTTTCTTGCCTTGTCCTGCCTAGAGACCGGGGAGACCGGAGGTCGGAGCTCGGAGGTTGGGACTACACGCCCCAGGGTGCTTAGCGGCACGCACGCACGCCGCCAACGGAGTGGAACGTGCCAGGAGGTGCTTAAGAGGGGGCCAGGGCTCCCACAGTGCGGGAGCCCATAAAACTGCTGCTTTTCTACCTTTTCTGCCTTCGCCCGCATTTTTATTGCCTTGTCCTGCCCAGAGACCGGGGAGACCGGAGGTCAGAGCTGGGAGGTCAGGACTACACGCCCCAGGGTGCTTAGCGGCACGCACGCCGCCAACGGAGTGGAACGCGTCAGGAGGCGCTTAAGAGGGGGCCAGGGCTCCCGCGCGGGAGCCCATAACGCTGCTGCTTTTCTACCTTTTCTGCCTTTGCCTGCATTTTTCTTGCCCTGTCCTGCCCAGAGACTGGGGAGACCGGAGGTCGGAGCTTGGATGTCGGGACTACACGCCCCAGGGTGCTTAGCGGCATGCACGCACGCCGCCAACGGAGTGGAACGTGCCAGGAGGCGCTTAAGAGGGGGCCAGGGCTCCCGCAGTGTGGGACGCGTGCGGGCGTGCCCGGGCCATGCCCAGGCCAAGGGCAGACCCGTCTGCGCCGTCAGAACCCGGACGAGGCTGGGCCGGGCCTAATCTCTGAAATCTGGACTGAAGCTCTGGGAATCCTCCATTCAAGGTACTGGCTTTTTATCCCTGTACCAATTTGAGTCACCCAAGGGCCCTACTGGAAAATATGGGCAAGCGTAAAGATACCTGCGTGCATCCGGGGGTGGAATAGCAGGGACATTAGATGCTTTTTTAACTAGGGCTGAGTCGGTTCTGACTAATCAAATAGAGCTGACTGAGAGGCGACTCTCCCTGGACACCCTTGCTATCCAGAAGAGTTCCTCGATAGGACGCATAAGTACGGTTAAATCCCCTGCGCCCTCTTTATCCATTTCTGAGCACTTGCATGTCGTACCCACAGGATTGAACAGGACAGAGGCGTTTGTAGATCCAGCATCTGTGCTAGCAGCTTTCGACTCTGTTATCACTGAAGAACCCACTGAAGAACCTACTGGATCTGATTCTGCCCCTAAGGGATGTAATGTAACGTCAATGTCAGAAATGCCCCCTTCACTCATGGCTATGTACACAGAGCCCCTTGTAACTTCTGCTCCCCTCATGACACCAGCGGCACGTAAGCCTGGCACTAGTGAGGTCTCTACCAGGTCTAAAATATCATTGAGGGGTAGTCTTGCAAGGCCACCAACAGTCACTAATAACGAACCCCCCGCCAAACGGAGAAGGGGAGGAACCCTTCAAAAGCAAAAGCCTAAATTCAAGCACCAAACCGCCAAGCAAAAAAATTCTGAAGTTATGGTTCCAGATATTGAACAAGGGCCAACTCCGCAACCCATGGCTAACAGCAGCACTCATACCCCATTTGACCTGGGTAGCGACGCCGACCAGTGGAAAAGACTTGAGACATTGGTTACTGTTCTCCTGAATCCTTTACTAAGCAAACTATCGCTAATTGAGGAGAAACTGTTGTATATTGAAGGGTTAAGTAGATCACCGCCCAATCCAGGGGTATGCTCTTGTAAACGCCTAGATTCTGAAGTAGTTGCAGCCTCCCGGGCCCCTAGAGCACCTGCAGTGAGAGGGTCCCTGCCAAAGATCCACACCAAAGAGGGTTATAATGCATGTATGGATAACTTCGCTGTAACGGCAAATAACGGAAATATGGTTGGAAATTTAAATCCAAACCCCCTGTCACGCTCCTCCGTCATCGCAATAGGGCAGGCTGCTAATGTAGGATTGCCACTACAGGGGGCTATTGAGAGGGAGTCTGGTGCTACGCAGCGTGGTGTGGACCCACGGCGACCCCATATCGTATGCCTGTCTTTACACCTCCCTAAGGCCTCATCCCCACTTGTACTGATCCTAGGAAACGTTCCACCCTTGAGGGAGGATCAGTCTGAAACTACTGTCCAACTTTTGAACAAATCCCAGCACTGGTTGACTGACCAAATAACCAAAAGGGGGATCTGGGGGGTTTCTCTGGCAAACCAAGATATAATGGCCAGAAGGGTAGAGTGGGTAGGACAGGCTCAAAAATCACTGGAGGGAGATTGCGTGGTTTTAAACTTTAACAACTGTTATATGCCAAGATTTCTTGTAGACCACCTATGTTGGAATTCATGTAATGACACTCAAATTAGAGCACTACCTTATGTGTTTTTTTACAGGTCACATCACACGATGGGTAGTGGAACCAGTGCTTTTATGGGGGTGGGGTCCCTAAAGTACGGGGCACATTGCAACGTAGGTAATATGGGAGTAACCGTAGAGAATAGATTTGCCCCCCTTAGCGGATTAGACCAATGTGATTGACTAATGCCCAGTGAGCAGCAAACCTTGCCGAGTAATTATGGGTCAATCGTGTATCAAATCCCAGACCTGGATGAGGAAAGAAAGAACGATATACCACGTGACCAAATTGGTGGTCTAGATCTGTTAAAACCATCCAAACCTGTACTGATATCTTATATTTCCTGGAATATCGCGGGACTACAGTCTAAACTAGAGTCCCGGGATTGGTTATAATTAATAGAGCACCATGATATTTGTGTATTTCAGGAGACATGGTCTATTAATCCAGTACATCGATTTGGATATCTCAATTTTTATAAACCGGCAATTCAAGGGCTGAGGGGCAGACCGTCAGGGGGGCTAGCAATCTGGGTTAGGCAGAACTTAAGTTTTAGCACGCGTGTAGTTTCAATTGACAGCCGAGATATTATGGCTATCTGTCTACAGGTTAACCCTAACACCTCGATAATAGTCGTCAATGTTTACGCTAGGGGTCTTACAGGTGGAAGACAGTCTAGTACAGTCGACATCCTGGATGACTTCTTGGGGAGAATGACTGGTGTCTCCGACTTAGTCATTGTAGGGGATTTCAATACTACCTTTGAGCCCCTTGACAATGAAGACTTCAAGCTAACAGAAGAGGAGGATGTGCTATGGAGTGTTCCCGTTCTAGTGCTGCCCCCCATTAAGCGATGGTCCGAGGCAGCCCTACAACTTAAGGCACTGTGTATGGAGAGGGGGCTCAGGGCAGTTAATGGTCGTTCACCATCTGATAAGCAGGGTGCCAATACTTACAACAATGGTGTGAGCTCATGTCGAATAGACTATATACTCATTAACTTGGAACATTGGTCCTTATTCAGTGACATGGAGGTTCTGGAGAGAGTTGAAAGTGATCACAATCCCCTCCTACTAAAGATGAATACCATGGGCCCAACCCAGCAACCAACTCCGTCCCTGTTATGTTCTACTAGTGAGGTCCGGCTCTGCAGCAGCATGAGGAGGGTAAAATGGGATAAGATAGTGAATAGTGAACAAACACTTATAGGAATAAGGGCTGCTGTCTCCAATACTTTGGGAGAGTTACGAGCTATTACAATGCAGTCCGAGCTAAACAAAAGAATTACGAAGTCACATGAGGACCTGTTTTGTAAAATTAGAACCTTCTTCCAAAAACCAGTCAGCAGCTCGAGTAAGCAGAAGGGTAAAGATGCCAAATTGTATAATAAGGATTGTAGGGCAGCCTATAAATCATTGGCGGCTGCCATAAAACAGAACGATCACGCTACTGTAAAGCTTGCCCGTCAGAAATACAAATCTGTATTACATAAAGCTAAAAAGGATTGGGATGAACAGAGATGGTTAGACCTTTACCAGGCCAGCCAAGGGAGGAACGTACAGCACTTTTGGCAGCAGGTAAAATGGGGGAGAGGGGGCAAGCTCCAGCGCCACACAATCATGTAGCTCCGGAGATGTGGGTTTCCCATTTTGTAAAACAATTTGCTTTGGAGGTAGAGGGCGAAAATGAGGAACCATATCTAATCCCGCCTTGCGATACCATATTGAGCTTTGATATAGGGGAAGTTGAAATAGCGCTGGGTTCAGTTACTAGCGGAAGAGCCCCTGGCCCCGACGGCGTTCCGGCTGATTTGTTCCAAAATGACAGGGCTATCTGGCAAGAGTACATACTCTTGCTAGCTAATGCAATAGCTAGTGGAGCACCCATCCCTGACACTTGAAAGGGTGCTGAGATTTTACCAATTTATAAAAAAGGTGACCGTTCGTGCCCAGGTATTTACAGACCAATCAGTCTTTAGATGCCATGCAAAAAATAAAAGCTAGAATGGTACTAAACAGAATACAAGACTGGATTGTTGATAAGGACATACTGACCCCATTGCAGGCAGGATTCCGTACCAATGTGAGAACGATAGACCAGGTCTTTCGGTTTGTTTTAATTTAGTGGGGTGTTGTTGTGCTAGCCGGAGGCACAATCTACGCCGCCTTTGTGGATTTAAAATCCGCCTTTGACCTGGTGTCCCGTAACAAACTCTGGAGGGTTCTCAAGTATTTGGGTATGCCCGCTGAATTATTATCTGTTGTGGAGCTCCTGCATGCAGGGAATTATGCCCAAATTCGTTGGAGTACTCAGGGTAACATTACCAACCAATTCCCAGTATCTAAAGGGGCCCGCCAAGGGTGTGTCTTGGCACCGACACTATTCTCACTGTTCATTAATGGGGTTGTTGACTATTTTTCTACATTCCCTACAGATGCACCATCCCTTGCAGGCATAAAAACACCCATACTTATGTTTGCAGATGATACTCTTATCATCTCAAAAACGCAGAGTGGTTTGCAGAGGGCTTTAACGAGGTTTGAAGGTTTTTGGAAAAATCGCGGTTTGGTGATAAACGCAGATAAAACTAAGTTTATGGTTCTCCATAAACATCGGGCCATTAAGGGAAGGGTGTCTCTTAATGATGAACTCCTGGACCAAACAGATGTTTTTAATTATCTGGGATTTACGCTTGGGAATAAACTCAATTGGAAACCCCAGATAGAAACTATGGCCCTAAAACATCGCCACCTAGCCGGTGCTTTGTTGAAAGAATACAAATTTTCACTAACTCAGCCTATGCATCCATTACTTAAGATCTACAATACCAAAGTTATAGCCTCTGTAACTTACGGTGCCGAACTCTGGGGTTTCGATAACCTAACGCCACTAGTTCTAGCCCAAAACAAATTTGTGAGAAACGTTATTGGTCTACCACAGAGCACTCCACTGAAGCCAGTTTTCTACGACTTAGGTTGCAGTAGACTGGACGAGGTTGCTAAGTTTCGCCCAATAGCGTATTGGCGTAGATTATGGACCACACCCGAGTTACTGCACTATGCCACTGCCCTAAAAGACGTATGGGAATTAGACACCTCATGTAAAATTTAGTGGTTACAAAAAGTCAAAAAAACACTGGTTAGTATGGGAGTGCGACATTTATGGGACGACCCAGAGGGCCAACAATTTCGTTCAAAAAAAGATCTGAAAGGGCTTTATTGGTCAATGGTGGTGAAGAATAGTATATTAACCTCAGAGTCTACATCATTGACGGGCAAATATTTGGAGTTTAAGCCCTGTCCTCAATACGAGCACTTTTGGGATATCATTACCAAACCAAGGGACAGACGTCTTTACTTTCAATTCCGGGTGGGTTCGCTACCTGTAAACTCGTTTACATGCAAATGGCACAATCTAAATGATAGCAAGTGCAAGCTGTGTATGGAGTATGAGGAGACCTACTGGCATATTTTATTTGTCTGCCCGGCCTATCAGGCACCCCGGAGAAAATGGTTGAAACCACTATGTAGAAATATGGGCGTTAGGAGTAGCGCCACCGCAATGAGAATATTGCTGACCAACACAAATGAACCATGTGTAATAGTTGTTGCCAAATTCTTAAGCTGGATGTGGCTAATTCGCGAAAAAAGGACCAAGATCGCCAAGCCCATCCAATTTAATGATCTGTAAATAAAGTAAAAAGACGTGGAAACGGGTAGGCCAGTATTATGCCGGCAGCCCAATGTTTAATTCTCGTTTGGTATAACCCCAACTATAGGCGGAGCTTCCATTAATTCCTTTTATATATATATACTGTATCGTATAAACTGCCGTACATTTGTCAAATCTCAATCTTGACTAACTATGCTTAATTGCGGTTGCATACTTTTAAGGGCTTCCAATTGTTTAGTTCCATGAAAAGAACAGTAGATTCGTGCCATGTTTTTATGAATTTTTAGATCACTTTGTGTGGTTTTAACAACATGGATTTTAATGTTTTTAGTACATTTCTTGAAATTTATATGATCTCAAATCTTTGATCAGTAATCACTTTTAAAAACTTTTATATTTTATTATGAACATTGTCGATCTTATCCCATTTTAATGGTGGGGTCGTGAGTTTTATTGTAAATTGTCTTTTGTGGTCTTAAGTGATCGAAATAAAGGTATTGATTGATTGATTGATTGATATCTGCAAGAAAGCCAGAGGAGAGGATGTGGCGTAATGGCCAAAGCTACCAAATTTGTAGCTGGGGAAGCAGGTTTGAATCTCGGTGCTCGCTCAACATCTTGTGACTCTGGGCAAATCCCTTAATCTTTCTGTGCCACCACCAAATAAATGTGTCCTTGTGTAAAGCGTTCAAACCCCCTTTTGGTCAAGTTTGTACTATATAAAAGCTACAACAAAAACAAAACTCAGAGGATGGGACAAAGGCATCTGGCCTCTCGGCTTATCTATTGTGCTGGGTGGGGGCATGGAAATGGGAGGGAGTACGAACAAGCAAGCACATACAATGGAGACAATAGAGCTGGTTACGAAAGGCGCACTCTATAGAGTGGCTCAAGAAAACAAAAAAATAGATCCTAAAAGTGTGAGCAATGTAAGGACACAAGTACTAGGGCCTTGCTCCAGGAGGGGGGTCACATGCAAGAAGAGGGAAGTGGCCACTGCAGAGCTGACCATCAGAAACCAAGCAATTGAGAGTGGCTTTGAAGCTATCCAATGGTAAGTAATGGGCGGCCTCCAAGCGTACTAACAGTAAACAGCATGTCTCGAAGAAAAAAGAACAAAAGCCAAAATAACGTTATTGGGACATTAATCAATATAGAAGAAATAAGGTGGATGGTTTTCTGGTGAGATGATAACATTCTGTAAATAGGTGAGTGTTCTCTTTCTATCTGAACTGGAGGAGGCTTGCAATGGTGCTGATGTTGAAGGAGAAATTGTTCCTGATCCTGGATACATAGACTCAGAAACATTACTTTCTGTTTGTTTTGTATCTACATTTTCTCATTTGATATTTAGTGATGTCTTGGCTACTAGTGCCCACTTTACAGTGGCGGCTCTTCTGCTATGGTGGAGGAGCGTCGCCCCATTGCTTTTATAAGCAGTGCCAAGTAGAAACATAAAATGATAATAACTTAAAGTTATTATGATTTTATGCTACGTGTCCTGCTGCTTTGCGGGTGGGTGGGCGGGGCTGCTCTGCTCTTGGAGCAGTGGAGGAGTGGTTTGCCCACTCCTATGTGCGCAATGACTGTTTGGTCGGCCCTCTGGGGCTGCCCAAACCAGTCATGCGCACTTTCCCTGTTCTCCTTGCAGGCTGTATTACAGCCTGCATGGGGAACATGCCCACCACTCCAGCCCCTGGCTGAGCACAGTGTCACGGCGCTCAGACCAATCACAATGCTGCATTGACCAATCACAATGCTGCATTGCAGCATTGCAGCATTGTGATTGGCTAAGGGAAGGGTGCCTGGCTGCCTCCTTCCTGTTCCTGGATTGGGAGGCAGGAGAGCAGGAGCAGGACCATAGACGCAGGACCCTGGACACGGGACCCGGGACCCGGCCTCAAGGTACGTTTAAAAAAAATGTATTCTCTCTCGCCCGAACCCCCCCCCGCGCGAACTCCCGCGCCCGCCCTGCCTGCCCGCAAGCCATGCCGGCCGCCACTGCCACTTTAGATGGTGAGTTTTCTTGCCAGATAAAGTGGGGCTTTGTTTTCGTCATACTGGTAGGTGAGGTAGATTGCCTTAAAATTTAGGTGGACTTAGGGGGTGAGCCAAGGAAATACTTTCATTGTTGCTGCAGTGTGGCTGGATTATTTGAGGCTCTTGAGATGTGTTGTAATCTTTAAAGTGTATTTTAGGTGTGCCAATGTGGAGTTGGAGAGATCATTGTGAAGAATATTATATCCATCCAAGTTAGAGAGGACTAAATAACTGTAGGCATCAAATGGTATTTTGGGTGGAAGAGTTTCACTTTTTATCTGAAAAGATAGCTGATACTATGCATTTGTTTTAAAATTCTTTTTATTGAACATGCACCCAACATCTGAAAGGTGAACTCACCTTAGCATTGCAAATTATGAAATACAGGAGATCCCACCTCAACAGTATTGCCCAGAACACAAGTATGGATATACAATTGTCATATTATTGACATCAGCTATGGCCCTATTCTAGTCTAGGCGGACCCCACTACCCCCAACTCATCCACGTACCTCCTAGCATCTAATCAGTTCACCTAACGATTTACATAGATGTTGAAAAATGTATTGGAGAGAGTGCCATCGCTGGAGCTCACAAAATCTCAACACTCTACTCAACAAATACTATGCAGACTGAAACACTATTTGGATGTCTATGCACAAAAGAAAATCCGACCTTCAGGCCTAAAACACCTGTCTCATGGCAAGCCCAAGAAATCCTGGAAAACAAGAGCACTTTTCAAAGACATAAAAATGGGGATGAACCAACGCCCTTGATGATCTCACCCAACTAAAAATGCTTGACTCAGGTATGGAATTCCTCGTCGACTCAGCCAAAGCCTCCTACTACAACACTGTCATCACTAAGCAACCAACAATAGCAAAGCTCTATTTAAAGTAGAGAAGAAGGCGACTGCCATTCACAGACCCTACAATGCCTTAATCTGTCAGCAAGTGCAATGTCATCAACCTCTTCTGTTAGAAATGGGGATTCTGGTTGTCAGAGAATGCACCCTGTACAAGAAGGAAACACCACTCTAGTCAAGGTAAGCTAGATACACACTAAAAGATAACGTGTGCACACTCTCTGGTAGCTTGGCACAGAGCAATCTGGCTTATCTAAAGAGGCAATGTGTAAAGTATTTGTGAAACACACACACATACACACACACACAGTAACCCAATGAAAACACCACACAAATAATCCACACAGGGAGAAACATAGATTATATTTTTATGAGTTACACAAGACGAAAATCACAAAAATCCAATAAGTAGAATCTTTCAAGATGAAATCAAATTATAGTGCTTAGAGTCATAAAGCACCAACCGGGGACATCTGGTTGTACTAGACCGGGATAAATCCAAAGTTCAGGCCGACCACGATAGAGGGCAGGCTGGCTTCAGGACTAAATGTAAGTCCGTTTTTATATAGCGCAGCTACTCACCCTTACGGGTCTCAAGGCGCTGGGGGCCGGAGTGGAAATTAAGTGAGCTATTGCCCAGAGTCACATGGTGCTGAGCTGAGCTGCCGCCGGAGCCGGGGATCGAACCCTGAACCCTGTGCTCCGAAGTCAGCTGCCCTGGCCGCTGCACCACACCTCTCCAATCATGCATGTCCCGGTGAAAAAGTACCTTGGATGGAGAAAGCGTTGACATCGAAGACTCGATGAGAGGAGCAGACGAGACGAGGCATTGTCGTCGATCCCATGGATGCATGCGATGCATCAGTTCTGATCTGTGCAGTCGATGAAGGCTTCATCGATGAACCCATTTATGATACAGGCGGTGTCGTCATCGAGCGAGCAGTCCGTAGTCATAGAGCTGCGCAGTCAGTCGAACCGATGTTGTTGAGCCGCGGCAGCGTCGAAGGGTAATGTGTCAGTTCCCATCATCACAAAGCTGTCAATGCATCAGTTTTGATTGATCAGCACAGCAGAAATCACTTTTCAAGGGCCCAGGATTGGATTGGTACCACTTGGCAGGGCAGGACTCACAGATGGCAGAGTCCAGGTACTGTTGCAGTGTTGAAGGACGTCTTTGATGGCCCTGAGACTTCAGAACAGGCCAGCAAGCCAGTAAGCCCTTGGAGGCACTCTAGGTTCAAGGGAGATGTGTCCAGTTCTTGTCCTCAGCAGGGCAGAGATCAGCAGGTAGCAGTGCAGCTTAGCAAAATGGAAAAGCAGTTCTTCAAGAGCAGCAGTCAAGCTGAGTGGCAATCCTTGCAGCACAGCAGTCTTTACTCCTAACTGAGCTCTTCACAGGTCCAGTAGTGTATTGTCTTGGTAGGGTCAGAGCCCCAGTACATTTACCCAGATGTTCCTTTAAAGTGGGGGTGACTTCAAAGAAGGGTATTTGAAGTTCACACTTGCCCTTTCATCCCAGCCCTGGTTCCCGACTATTAGTAGGGGATAATCAGCCCTTTGGGAAAGGGTGGATCCTAAGATTGGACACAAAACATTGAGATCCTGAAGTGGCAAATGCCACCCCCTGGACTGTGTGATGCTTGGAATACATATGACACAGAGCTTTGTGTCACTCTCTTCTCATTGAATGTTAGTAGGGGAGGTCTGTAGAGACATAGCAGGGGTGACTTTCGCACATTCAGTCTACGCAGGTATGGACCTACGAACTGCTGACGACCTACGAGATTGCAGGATGAAACCGAAAGGTATGGGCACCACCCAGACCAACAAAATGGACAAATACGCTGTGCCCAGAGTGGGATCAGATGTGCAGAACCCACAGCCTGAAAGGGCGGAACAGTCACTTAGCACCATAATGGCAGCTATAACTGACCTGAAAGGGACTATCAAACCAAGACTCTATACAATTGACGTAAACCTGTTGAGAGCTGACTTCCGTAAAATATCAGATGAGGTCTCCACAGCTGAATCGAATATAAACCAGCTACAATCAAAATCGAAGAGACTGGAGGAGCAAGTACAGAAACTCACAAAACAGCAAGTGGATATGGAGGAGAGGTTGGAGGACCAGGAAGGGCGTGCCCGCAGAAATAACATCAGAGTGGTGAGGGTTCCTCTGGGGGCAGAGGGACCGAGCATAGCCCTGTTTCTCAAAGACCTTATACTCAACCATCTGCACCCTAAGCGCCTGTCGAACTACTTCACGGTTGAACGCTCGCATAGAGCACCTGTCCCCAAACCAAAACCAGGAGCGCCGCGCACCATAATGGCAAGCATCCTGAACTATCGGGACAGGGATGCTACACTATATGCGGCCCGGTCCCATGGAACCTCCATTATGAAAACACACTAGTTTTTCCCAGACTTCACTCTGAAAGTCCAGCGCCAACGTCGGAACTTCGAGGAGGTAAACTGAGAACTGCGCAATAAGAACGTTAAATACATGATGTTGTATCCAGCGAGTCTCCGAGTGATATCCGAAGGGAAATCATGGAATTTCAACACCCCAGAGGAAGCCTGGGAGTGGCTGGAAGGATGGCATACAAAGGTTGAACAGCCCTGCGGACCCAGCAACAGGGACGGACAAGGGATCGGCAAGAAGGGATTCGACAGAGGAGATGACCGCGTAAATTGAAGAAGGGGTGGGGGAGGAGATTGATCTGGTGTTGATATATATTTAGCATCTTATGACAAAGTCAACTGTACTCAAACTGATGCACGTATTTCAAAGAGGAACGAACTATCCGAATATATCCTTTAGAAATTGCTTGAAGCTTGTGGGGGCAGAGGAGAGGGATTGATGGTTTCATTGCATATGTAATCCATGGGAAATAATATCAGTCGGGACAAAATAGGGGTAATCTGAAGCTGAAGATGAATACGGGGCCTACTCATAGGCACTGATCCACCCTAGGGGTTATATGTTTTCTGGCACAGGCACTCTGCAAGTTGGGTAGGTTGGAGGTTTTAAACCCACAGAGCAGGGTAGCAGGGAGGGGGGAGTTCTATAATTTGGGGTACTGTTTATATGTTCTACTCATGTTCTTGTTTGACCAAACAATTACTGCCTCACAGACACAGACACAAGAGATGGGGGAGGTAGGCAAACAGCTCACCCTAGACTTTGCTAACCTACACCGACTGAGACAACACCAAAATAGGCACCATGTCCGACACAGTCCACAGATCTAACTTTGGTGGATTACATCACGACAGGCCCTCCAACGGCCGCTCTCTAATAGTCATGGTGTGGAACATTAATGGCCTCGGAAATAAGATATAAATGCACTGTAGTATTACAGCACTTATGGAGACATGCTCCAGACAGAGTACTCCTGCAGGAGACACATCTAAAGGGTCAATATTACAGAGCATTAGATAGATATGGGTATGTTCTCCAAGCACATGCCGGATGCAAATCCGACTCAAGTGGGGTGGGGATACTGATCAGATCTTCCCTTCCATTTGTGTTGGTGAGACTTTGGCACGATTACTTAGGACGATTCGTTGCAATGAGTGGAACATGGGAGGGCATGACTATCAACATTTGTTCAGTATATATACCGCCAAAGCTTCACACTGACACCTTACCAGTGCTGAGTGCATTACTACTGGAATTTTCAACAGGCTTTCTCCTAATGGGGGGGGACATGAACGAGACCATTGACCCGAAATGGGACAGAGCATCAAGGTCAGACAAAGGACCACATGCAGAGCATCTGCGAGCTTTTGTAGATGCAATGGGACTGATAGATATATGGCGCAACCATAATCAAGGGATAAGACAGTTCACCTTCCATTCAGCTGTACACGGGGTATATTCTCGTTTAAACTACCTCTTGACTCACACCACAAATGCCAGCCTCTTCCGAGACGCGACTCATAAGGCGAGAGGGATCTCGGATCATGCATTCGTTGAGGTACTGCTTCAGGGGCCTAGCAGAGACAACACGTTACCTCCCAGACTAGACCCCTGGCTTTTACAAGTCAGGGATAATGTAAGACTTGGCTTTTTCAGCGGGTTTATCCCCTTAGGTTTTGGACTCCTGTTTTTGACACTGTTTTTGTTGGTTTTAGGACTTTGGGCACTTTACCACTGTTATTCAGTGCTAAAGTGCAAATGCTCTCCTGGTAAATTATGTAAATGGATTAGTGTTTCCATGCTTGAATTATTTGATTTAATACTAAGTCCCTAGTATGGTGCACTGTGTGTGCCCAGGGCTTGTAAATCAAATGCTGCTAGTGGGCCTGCAGCACTGATTGTGCAACCCACACAAGCAGCCTTTCAAATGGTTCTTAGTCCTGCCACTGCAGTGTCTGCGCACAGTTGTGACTGCCATGTCGACTTGGCAAGTGCACCCACTTGCCAAGCCCTAACCTTCCCTTTTATTACATGTAAGTCACCCCTAAGGTAGGCCGAAGATACCCCTATGTGCAGTGTATTTGAAAGGTAGGACATCTACTGGTGTGTGTGACATGTCCTGATAGTGAAATGCAGTGCATTTCTTTTTTCACTATTGAAAGGCTATTTGTCCCGTAAGATAGAATGGTAGGTACTTTGTAACATCTTACAAGTATAACTTCCCATTGGGACGAAATAGAGAAATGGAGTTTAGTATGCCTGAACTCAGAATGCAAAAATGCATATTTTAGTAAAGATGATTTTTATGTTGTGTGTTTGAAAATACCCCTTTTAGAAAGTGGGTATTTTCCTGCTTAGCTATCCTGTATGCCTCTGCTGGGTTGTGGATTGACTGTCTGGCTTTGGAGTGACAGGGGCTGCGGATGTGCATTCACTGTAAACAGCCACTGGGGGGGTCAAGGTGTGTCCTGTCTTTCCTGGATGGATCAGGGCTGGGCTGAATAGACCTGGGCTGCATTCAGAGTAGTGGGAGGAGTTTCACTAGCACCTGAATAGGCTTGGTCTGCATTTAGAGTGGTGGGAGGAGATTTCCCTTGCACCTGAATGGGCCTGGTCTGCCTTGGACAATGCTGTCTCCATCTCCTGCCGGGAAGCTGGACCAGAGAGGAGAGAACTGGTTTGGGCTGAGCACAGACACTCTCTGCCCAAAAGAACAAAGAGAAACTGAGTATAAATATTGGGGCCCAGACCCCAGAACTTCAGATTACAGCTGAAAAGAGCTGGAAAAGCTTTGAAGAGGAACTGCCACTTTGCTGCATGCTCTGCTGTGTTGGCCTGCTGCGTGCTGCTTCTGTCTTGGGCAGGGAAAGGACTGGATTGTACTTTCATCATCCTGCTGTTAGAGTTTTCTCCAAGGGCTTGAAGTACAGCTTGCCTCCTGTTGGAAGTCTCAGGGAGATAAAAGACTTCAGAGAACTCGCTTGGATCAAGGAACCTGCCAAGAAGAAGAGCTGGAATAATTGTTAGGAGGAGTACTTCCCCTTTGCCGTGCTGTCGCTTTGCTGGGTTGGCCTGCAGTTGCTGCTTCTGCCTTGGGTAGTGCAAGGACTGGACTGAAATTTCTTCACTTATCGCTGAGTATCTCCAAGGGCTTGAAATAGAGTCTGCCTCCTGTTCACAAAGTCTCAGGGATAGCAAAGACTTCACTTACCTCTAGGTACCGCCTCTGGAACCATGGGTTGCAGTTGCCACAAAGGGGGAAAGAAGCCGACACTGTCACCGACACCGCTGCTTGCTCCGTATCCTGACGGCACTGCAGAAGGCACTGCCGCACTTCGCGCTCTGACCCTGGTCTCACCGCCGCCAATGACCGCTGCTGCCACCGAACCACTGCTTGCACCGCGACCTGTGGGCACCGCCTCGCTTCACTCTGCTGTCCTGGTCTCACCAACGATGTCGCTGCACGCTGACCTCGACACCCGTGACCGCACCATGGTTTGGGGGCAACGCACCGCATTCTGGGCAGACCAATGCCAGCTGCCATCAACCGGCACTGTCACTTGCACCGTGACCTGTCAGCATCACCACGAGCACGCCTCACTCCGCACCGCAGCCCTGGTCTCACTGATGCCGCTGGACGACCATCACCGAGCCGTTGCCTGCACCGGGACTTGAGGGCACTGCACGCCACACTGCTACGCTTCACATTGCAACCGCAATGGTCGCCATGACCGGCCCGCACCAACGCAGTCGGCCAGAACCACAGGTACTGTTTACGGGTCTGATGACATTAACGCCGGATCGCACCGATGCGGTCGGATGGAACTGTTGGATTCTGTTGTTTTCAGCACTGTGGTAGCCCCTGACGGACCTACCGCAAAAAGAAAAATTGATGGACAGAATGCAGAACAATGTTATACATTTGCCCCAGTACAGAAATCTGGGCCTAAATCCATCGTTTTTTTGCTCCCCTTGCCATTCCAGTTTGAACTCAGCCATATGCAAATCAGTCTTGACCCTGCGCCCAATAGGAACAGTCCAGCCGGAACTGCCAGGCCAGGTCCTCCCTGGACTGGAAACAAGCATTCTAGGACCGGTTTTGGGGTTCCACCCCTCATCAGCCAGGATAGTTTGCCTCCAGTGGAATGGAGAGCATGGGACTCACGTCTGGGCATACCCATCCCATTCGGGGTGACAAATGCAAAAAGAACAATTGATGGACAGAATGCAGAACAATGTCATACATTCACCCCAGGACAGAGATTCCGTCCATCAACTGTGCGTCTTTTGCTTTCTCGCCCTAAGTGTGCCGGGTATACCCAGACGTGGGTCCGGGGCTCACTGTGCCACTGGATTCAAGCTATCCTGGCTGATGAGGGGTTGTTGGAAATGGCCCTTTTTGCAGGGTTATCCCCAAACTTTTTGTTTCTTCCTCCTATTTTTTCCAGACCTGCTGTTGTTGGTTTTAGGACTCTTGGCACTTTACCACTGCTATTCAGTGCTAAAGTGCATATGTTCTCTGTGTAAATTGTGTTATGGATTCGTGTTTCCATGATTGGCATATTTGATTTACTAGTTAGTCCCTAGTAAAGTGCACTGAGTGTGCCAGGGCCTGTAAATCAAATGCTACTAGTGGACCTGCAGCACTGATTGTGCCACCCAAATGAGTAGCCCTGAAATTGTAACTCAGACCTGCCACTGCAGAGTCTGCACGCAGTTTGTAGCTGCCATGTTGACTTGGCAAGTGTACCCACTTGCCAGGCCCTAACCTTCCCTTTTCTTACATGTTAGTCACCCCTAAGGTAGGCCCAAGGTACCCCTGTGGGCAGGGTGCAGTGTATGTGAAAGGTAGGACATGCCCTGGTGTGTGTGGCATGTCCTGATATTGAATTACTGCCAGTTTCGTTTTTCACTATTGCAAGGCTACCTGTTCCCATAGGACAGAATGGGGAGTTTGTTTATAACATCTTATGAACACAACTGGCCCTGGGAACAAGGTAGGAAAATAAAGTTTAGTATGCCTGAACTCAGAATCTAAAGATGCATCTTTTAGTGAAGGTGATATTTACATTCTGTGTTTGAAAATACCACTTTTAGAAAGTAGGTATTTTCTTGCTCAGCCATCCGGTAGGCCTCTGCTGGGTTTGTGGATTGACTGTCTGGTTTTGGGATGACAGGGGCTGGGGAGGAGCAGTGGCTCCAGAGAGTCAAGGTGGGTCAGGAAAGGGCTGAATAGACTTGGGCTGCATTTAGAGTAGGGGGAGGAGATTTCCTTTAACTTGATTGGGCCTGGTCGGCCTCTGACAATGCCGTCTCCACCTCCTGCCAGGAAGCTACACCAGAGAGGGCAGAACTGGTTCTGGCTGGGCACAGACACTCTCTGCCTGAGAGTACAAAGGATTCTGGGCTATAAAAAGTGGGGCCTAAACCACGGAACTTTAGAACTCTTTTGGACCAAGAAGACTGCCAAGAAGAAGAGCTGGATAAGCTGTGAGGAGGAACTACCACTTTGCTGAGTGCTTTGCTGTGTTGGCCAGCGCTGGCTGCTTCTGTCTTGGGCAGTGAAAGGACTGGACTGAACTTTCTACAACTTCTTTCTTTGAGTATCTCCAAGGGCTTGAGGTAGAGCTTGCCCCCTGTTCAAGAAGTCTCAGGAACAGCAAAGACTTCAAGTTCTTCTGCCCTCAGCACTGGGGACTGTGTGTTTTGTGCTGCAACAGAAGAAAAAGCAACCCGACGCCGTCTACGACGCTGCTGCTGACTCCGTGTCCTGAAGGCACCACAGAAGGCACCGCTGCAACGCCGCACCGTGACCCTGGTCTCACCGACGACGCCATCTGACGCCGCCACCGAGTCACTGCTTGCACCGCGACCTATGGGCACCGCACTCTGCACTGCCTCGCTTCATGACGCCGCCTTGGTATCCCCGACACCGCAGCTTCACGCCGACATCGATGCCGCTGCTTGCACCGTGGTTCGAGGGCACCGCTCGTAAGTTACACGATGCACCGCCCTCATCCCGCACCGCAGAATTGGCCTACCGATGCCTGGCGCCATCGACTCCAGTTCGTCAGTCAACGGCATCGCTTCAGCAACGACGACGCCGCTGCTTGCACCGTGACCTGCCAGCACCGCGACGAGCACCGCATCACTTCTCACCGACTACGCCATCTGACGCCGCCACCGAGCCGCTGCTCGCACCGCGACCTGAGGGCATCGCACGCCACACCACTGCACTTCTCACCAAAGCAGCCGACGCCTGCCGATGCCAGCGCTCCTGACTTCAACCGCGAGGAGCTCGATCTGCAACGCGTGCGACTTCGAGGGCCCAACGACTCCTGCACCGACCTCCGGGACTGACGCCTGCAGACGCCGTGCTTTCGGAAGCTCATTGAGAGGTCGCCGACGCCCTGCATTTCTAAAGGTACTGTTTTGCGGGTCTTCCCGACATGGGGGCTGGCCCGCGACACTGCGGTCAGCCAGAACTGTTTGGATTTGTTTGCTTACGACGCCGTGGTAGCCCTGGACAGAGCTATCGACTTCAAGGAACTTTATTTCAAGGTTATTTTGATAACTGAAGATTTCTAAATACTGTATTGTGGATTTTTATCATTTTTGGTCTTGTCTTAAGTATATTAAAATATTGGATATTTTTCTAAACTGGTGTGGTGTCCTTTTGTAGTGCTTACACTGTATTACTGTTGGTTATGTGCAAATGCTTTACACACTGCCTCTAAGATAAGCCTGACTGCTCGTGCCAA
Source organism: Calotriton arnoldi (assembly GCA_963921515.1). NCBI lineage: Eukaryota > Metazoa > Chordata > Amphibia > Caudata > Salamandridae > Calotriton > Calotriton arnoldi. The sequence continues at coordinate 1,878,459 of CAWUFW010002798.1, forward strand.
GCTACCAAGGGGGTGAGCAGGGGTTATTTTAGGAGTGTAAGTCCCTTATCCTGACTAGAAGGAAGGGTCCCTACTTGGACAAAGGTGCAAACCCTTGCCAACTAGAGACCCCCATTTCTAACAGGGGTGAAACCCCGAAACCGGTTCTAGGATGCTTGTTTCCGGTCCAGGGAGGACCTGGCTTGGCAGTTCGGGCTGGACTGTTCCTATGAGGCACAGGGACAAGACTGATTTGCATATGGCCAGGTCTAAACTAGGGTGGCATGGTGAGCAAAGGAATGATGGATTTAACCCAGATTTCTTGACTGGGGTGAATGTTTTGATTTGTTCTGCATTCCGTCCATCAACTGTGCGTTTTTTCCTGATGAAGCTACCAGCATCAGGACCTGCATTTTAAATTTAGAGTCATTCTTGCAAAGGGCATATATTTGAATACTGTATGTTGGTCTTTTATCGTTTTGGTCTTGTTTGCACAGATAAATATTGGTTATTTTTCTGAAACTGGTGTGGTGTCCTTTTGTAGTGTTTTCACTTTATTACTGTTGATTATGTGCAAATGCTTTACACACTGCCTCTGAGATAAGCCTGACTGCTCATGCCAAGCTACTAAGGGGGTAAACAGGGGTTATTTCAGTAGTGTATCCCCCTCATCATGACTAGAAGGAAGGGTCCCTATTTGGACAAAGGTGCAAACCATTGCCAGCTAGACACCCTCATTTCTAACAGATGGGATATGAGAACAGACGGAACAATATTACCAGGACAACATGTGGACGGTTGACTCGGCCTGTACCCTATTGGAGGCCTATAAAATGGTGATAAGGGGATATGTCTAGGGGCCTAGGCGCTGGGGGGGGGGGGGCGGCGGAAGGAACGAAAACTGCAGTACGAAACCCTGGAGAAAGAGGCCATAGACCTTGAAGCAAAGGTATTGAATAATAACATCCCAGACCCAACAATTAGCCATCAACTCTGACTAAAACAGCAGGAAATTAGAGATATAGCAGAAGATAGGGCAAGAGCACATGCAAGAGCTACGCAACATCGACTTTATGATGTGGGTGATAAAGCCAACAAGATAATTGCCTGACTGGAAATAAGAGACAGGGAAAAGAGCTGGATCTTGGAAATTCGTATGCCACCGGGAGAGGTCCACAAAATGGGGCGGGACATAGCCACTGCATTTGCGGACCACTTCGAAGCACTCTACACCTCTACACCCGCTAGACCCGGAAGTGACTGCAAAGACTTACTTAAAGATATCCGTATTTCCACAATATCAGCCGACAAGTGTAAAGATTGGAGACAGACTTAACAGTTGAGGAAATAACACGGGCTATCCGCGACTTACAGTCCGGCAAAGCTGCCGGACCAAACGGCATACCGGACGAAATGTATAAAGGGGTGGCCACGACTGTGGCAAAACATATGCTTAATATGTACCATGAGGTGGTGAAAGTGGGTAAGCTACCAGTGGGCCAACGACTTGCCACGATAGTGGTCATACCTAAGATAGGCAAGACCCTCGAAGACTGTCATTTGTACCAACCGATTTCACTTCTCAATGTAGAAGTCAAGGTACTAGCGAAGGCCATTGCGAGTCTGCTTCGTAGCGTGATATCCTCCATAATACATCCCAACCAGTCAGGATTCATGCTTCATAGAAGTACCACACTCAATACGAGGCACCTATACGGAGTCCTGTATATTACTGCAGACAAGAAGGGGGAGAACGCTGTACTGTTATCACTGGACGCGCGGATGGCGTTCAACAGTATTGAATGGCATTATCCATTCTCTGTATTGGAGAGGACTGGGATCAGTCCAAAGTTCTGTGCCTGGATCAGGCTTCACTACACAGACCCTATAGCACGGGTGCGAGTGAACAAAGCGGTATCCCGCCCCTTTAACCTTCATAAGCGCACAAGACAGGGGTGCCCGCTGTCCCCAATGCTCTTTGCCCTAGCGCTGGAACCACTGGCTGCATGGGTCCGACATTATAATGGGCCCGACAGGGATAATGGGTGAGGATGATTGGGAGGAAAAAATCTCATTATTTGCCAATTACATTCTGTTGTACGCTACATGTCCCCATTTCACCATGGTAAGACTGCTCCATATTTTCTAATTGTTTGGCAGTTACTCTGGTTATCAAATTAATTGGGACAAGTCCCTTACGTTTCCATTGTCCTTGGTCCCATCCCTCCTGCCTAGTGGGATATCCCTCTTAGTTAAGACTATATTTAAGATACAAATATCGAGGAAGGAAAATGAATTCCTAGCCGACAACCTGATACCGCAGCTAGATCCACTGCGGAAAGACGTAGCACACTGGCGACAACTGCCAGTGTCCCAGTTGAGGCAGGGTCACCCTATTTAAAATGATGGCACTACCTAGACTACTATCTGTCCTAAAAAATACACCTTGTAGAATACCGGCTGATTTTTTTCGTAAAATACATAGTGAAATCTGGAAACTGTTATGGAATGGCGGCAGCTCTAGGATTGCCCTCCACAAACTACAGCGGGGGGTAATTGAAGGGGGTCTGGCAATCCCGGACATCCAAAAATACTACTGGCTGCCCAATTGGTCACAGTTAACGACTGGGTATTTACCGGATAGGGGGATCCAGCCTACAGAGTGGACCGACAATCCATGGGTCAGAGGGGGTACCCTGCGGCTTTGTATCACAAACAGTTGTTAAGACAACTGCCAACTCATACACTAACGGTGGTGCACGTCTGGAGAGAAGCCGCAAAATAACTCGGATGGGGAGAGAGAGTGATGGGAAGAACACCACTATGGGACAGTGATCTCTTGAAAGTGGTAGGAAACGTAAAGGGATTTAAAAAATGGGATCAGCTGGGAATTGACCATCTCAGTGACGTTTGGAGAGGTCAAGCTATTCTCTCTATTGAAGATTTACAAGCGGAATACCAGATGTCCACAACTGAAAGGTTGCGTTATTTACAGTTAGGACATGCACTCCAGGCACACATTATTGAGGGTGAGCAGTTACCAGGCTACTCCCCCTTGGAGGATAGACTATTACTAGACCCAATGCTGGAGAAGGCTACCTCCCTGATCTAATATAAAATAATGAATAACGCGTCTGACCCACTGACTGCCCTGCGAGAGGTGTGGGAGACTGACCTGGGACTGTTAGAAGATGATGACTGGATGGAGGCGATACAAAGCCCTAGAGAAGTCACCATAAGGGCGTGCTTTAGACTGATTCAACTATGGGTTCTACATAGATCCTATTCCTCTAGAACACTAACTCATAGACTGGGTCACTGCGACTCAGATCTGTGTCCCAGGAGGTGTCAGAAGAAGGGGTAATTCTTACCCATTCTATGGACCTGTCCAAAGATTCACCAATACTGGGGTGGGATAACTCGAATCATGTCGGAAGTGGGGGGCCAGAACATTCCCTTGGAAGCACAATGGCTCATACTCTGTGTGACTGGGGAGACAGTATGGCAGAAACATCTTAAAGTATGGCTGATGGTCGCGGCCACGGTTGCAAAAAGGAATACAGCAAAGGCCTGGGGGAGCGGAATAACCCCCGTGGGTAATGGACTGGAAAACTTATCTGGACTAATGTTGTGTGGCAGAAAAAGTAGTATTCCAAAGCTGGGGTTGCCCGCAAAAATGGGACAAGATATGGGGACAATGGGTGGCACACGGGGGCTTATAGGGCTAGACATATCCCCTTATCACCATTTTATAGGCCTCCAATAGGGTACAGGCCGAGTCAACCGTCCACATGTTGTCCTGGTAATATTGATCCGTCTGTTCTCATATCCCATCTGTTAGAAATGAGGGTGTCTAGCTGGCAATGGTTTGCACCTTTGTCCAAATAGGGACCCTTCCTTCTAGTCATGATGAGGGGGATACACTACTGAAATAACCCCTGTTTACCCCCTTAGTAGCTTAGCACGAGCAGTCAGGCTTATCTCAGAGGCAGTGTGTAAAGCATTTGCACATAATCAACAGTAATAAAGTGAAAACACTACAAAAGGACACCACACCAGTTTCAGAAAAATAACCAATATTTATCTGTGAAAACAAGACCAAAACGATAAAAGACCAACATACAGTATTCAAATATATGCCCTTTGCAAGAATTACTCTAAATTTAAAATGCAGGTCCTGATGCTGGTAGCTTCATCAGGAAAAAACGCACAGTTGATGGACGGAATGCAGAACAAATCAAAACATTCACCCCAGTCAAGAAATCTGGGTTAAATCCATCATTCCTTTGCTCACCATGCCACCCTAGTTTAGACCTGGCCATATGCAAATCAGTCTTGTCCCTGTGCCTCATGGGAACAGTCCAGCCCGAACTGCCAAGCCAGGTCCTCCCTGGACCGGAAACAAGCATCCTAGAACCGGTTTCGGGGTTTCACCCCTGTTAGAAATGGGGGTCTCTAGTTGGCAAGGGTTTGCACCTTTGTCCAAGTAGGGACCCTTCCTTCTAGTCAGGAAAAGGGAGTTACACTCCTAAAATGACCCCTGCTCACCCCCTTGGTAGCTTGGCACGAGCAGTCAGGCTTATCTTAGAGGCAGTGTGTAAAGCATTTGCACATACCAACAGTAATACAGTGTAAGCACTACAAAAGGACACCACACCAGTTTAGAAAAATATCCAATATTTTTATATACTTAAGACAAGACCAAAAATGATAAAAATCCACAATACAGTATTTAGAAATTTTCAGTTATCAAAATAACCTTGAAATAAAGTTCCTTGAAGTCGATAGCTCTGTCCGGGGCTACCACGGCGTCGTAAGCAAACAAATCCAAACAGTTTTGGTTGACCGCAGTGTCGCGGGCCAGCTCCCATGTCGGGAAGACCCGCAAAACAGTACCTTTAGAAATGCAGGGCGTCGGCGACCTCTCGTTGAGCTACCGAAAGCACGGCGTCCGCAGGCGTCGGTCCCGGAGGTCGGTGCAGGAGTCGTTGGGCGCTCGAAGTCGCACGCGTTGCAGATCGAGCTCCTCACGGTTGAAGTCAGGAGCGCTGGCATTGGCAGGCGTCGGCTGCTTTGGTGAGAAGTGCAGCAGTGCGGCGTGCAATGCCCTCAGGTCACGGTGCAAGCAGCGGCTCGGTGGCGGCGTCAGATGGTGTCGTCGGTGAGACCAGGGTCATGGCGCGAAGTGATGCGGTGCTCGTTGCGGTGCTGGCAGGTCACGGTGCAAGCAGCGGCGTCGTCGTTGCTGAAGCGCTGTCGTCGACTGACGAACTGGAGTCGATGGCACCGGCATCGGTAGGCCAAGGCTGCGGTGTGGGATGAGGGCGGTGCATCGTGTAACTTACGAGCGGTGCCCTCGAACCACGGTGAAAGCAGCTGCATCGATGTCGGCGTGAAGCGGCAGTGTCGGGGATACCAAGGCGGCATCGTGAAGCAAGCCAGTGCAGAGTGCGGTGCAGGCAGCGACTCGGTGGCGGCGTCAGATGGCGTCATCGGTGAGACCAGGGTCGCGGTGCGGCGTTGCGGCGGTGCCCTCTGTGGTGCCTTCAGGACACGGAGTCGGCAGCAGTGTCGTAGACGGCGTCGGGTTGCTTTTTCTTCTGTTGCAGCACAAAACACACAGTCCCCAGTGCTGAGGGCAGAAGAACTTGAAGTCTTTGCTGTTCCTGAGACTTCTTGAACAGGGGTCAAGCTCTACCTCAAGCCCTTGGAGATACTCAAAGAAAGAAGTTGTAGAAAGTTCAGTCCAGTCCTTTCACTGCCCAAGACAGAAGCAGCCAGTGCAGGCCAACACAGCAAAGCACTCAGCAAAGTGATAGTTCCTCCTCACAGCTTCTCCAGCTCTTCTTCTCGGCAGTCTTCTTGGTCCAAAAAAGTTCTAAAGTTCCGTGGTTTGGGCCCCACTTTTTATAGCCCAAAATCCTTTGTCCTCTCAGGCAGAGAGTGTCTGTGCCCAGCCAGAACCAGTTCTGCCCTCTCTGGTGTAGCTTCCTGGCAGGAGGTGGAGACGGCATTGTCAGAGGCAGACCAGGCCCAATCAGGTGAAAGGAAATCTCCTCCCCCTACTCTAAATGCAGCCCAAGTCTATTCAGCCCTTTCCTGACCCACCTAGACTCTCTGGAGCCACTGCTCCTCCCCAGCCCCTGTCATCCCAAAACCAGACAGTCAGTCCACAAACCCAGCAGAGGCCTACCGGATGGCTGAGCAAGAAAATACCTACTTTCTAAAAGTGGTATTTTCAAACACAGAATGTAAATATCACCTTCACTAAAAGATGCATCTTTAGATTCTGAATTCAGGCATACTAAACTTTATTTTCCTACCTTGTTCCCAGGGCCAGTTGTGTTTATAAGATGTTATAAACAAACTCCCCATTCTGTCCTATGGGAACAGGTAGCCTTGCAATAGTGAAAAACGAAATTGGCAGTAATTCAATATCAGGACATGCCACACACACCAGGGCATGTCCTACCTTTCACATACACTGCACCCTGCCTCCAGGGGTACCTTGGGCCTACCTTAGGGGTGACTAACATGTAAGAAAAGGGAAGGTTAGGGCCTGGCAAGTGGGTACACTTGCCAAGTCAACATGGCAGCTACAAACTGCGTGCAGACTCTGCAGTGCCAGGTCTGAGTTACCTTTTCAGGGCTACTCATGTGGGTGGCACAATCAGTGCTGCAGGCCCACTGGTAGCATTTGATTTACAGGCCCTGGCACACTCAGTGCACTTTACTAGGGACTGACTAGTAAATCAAATATGCCAATCATGGAAACACGTATCCATAATACAATTTACACAGAGAACATATGCACTTTAGCACTGAATAGCAGTGGTAAAGTGCCAAGCGTCCTAAAACCAACAACAGCAGGTCTGGAAAAAATAGGAGGAAGAAGCAAAAAGTTTGGGGATAACCCTGCAAAAAGGGCCATTTCCAACAACCACTCATGAGCCAGGATAGCTTGAATCCAGTGGCACAGTGAGCCCCGGACCCACGTCTGGGTATACCCGGCACACTTAGGGCGAGAAAGCAAAAGACGCACAGTTGATGGACGGAATCTCTGTCCTGGGGTGAATGTATGACATTGTTCTGCATTCTGTCCATCAATTGTTCTTTTTGCATTTGTCACCCTGAGTGGGACGGGTATGCCCAGACGTGAGTCCCATGCTCCCCATGCCACTGGAGGCAAACTATCCTGGCTGATGAGGGGTGAAACCCCAAAACCGGTCCTAGGATGCTTGTTTCCAGTCCAGGGAGGACCTGGCCTGGCAGTTTCGGCTGGACTGTTCCTATTGGGCGCAGGGTCAAGACTGATTTGCATATGGCTGAGTTCAAACTGGAATGGCAAGGGGAGCAAAAAAACGATGGATTTAGGCCCAGATTTCTGTACTGGGGCAAATGTATAACATTGTTCTGCATTCTGTCCATCAATTTTTCTTTTTGCGGTAGGTCCGTCAGGGGCTACCACGGTGCTGAAAACGACAGAATCCAACAGTTCCATCCGCCACATCGGTGCGATCCGGCGTTAATGTCATCAGACCTGTAAACAGTACCTGTGGTTCTGGCCGACTGCGTTGGTGTGGGCCGGTCATGGCGACCATTGCGGTTGCAATGTGAAGCGTAGCAGTGTGGCGTGCAGTGCCCTCAAGTCCCGGTGCAGGCAACGGCTCGGTGATGGTCGTCCAGCAGCATCAGTGAGACCAGGGCTGCGGTGCGGAGTGAGGCGTGCTCATGGCGATGCTGACAGGTCACGGTGCAAGTGACAGTGCCGGTTGATGGCAGCTAGCATTGGTCTGCCCAGAATGCGGTGCGTTGCCCCCTAACCATGGTGCGGTCACGGGTGTCGAGGTCAGCGTGCAGCGACATCGTTGGTGAGACCAGGACAGCAGAGTGAAGCGAGGCGGTGCCAACAGGTCGCGGTGCAAGCAGTGGTTCGGTGGCAGCAGCGGTCATTGGCGGCGGTGAGACCAGGGTCAGCACGCGAAGTATGGCAGTGCCTTCTGCAGTGCCATCAGGATACGGAGCAAGCAGCGGTGTCGGTGACAGTGTCGGCATCTTTCCCCCTCTGTGGCAACTGAAACCCATGGTTCCAGAGGCGGTACCCAGAGGTAAGTGAAGTCTTTGCTATCCCTGAGACTTTGTGAACAGGAGGCAGACTCTATTTCAAGCCCTTGGAGATACTCAGCGATAAGTGAAGAAATTTCAGTCCAGTCCTTGCACTACCCAAGGCAGAAGCAGCAACTGCAGGCCAACCCAGCAAAGCGACAGCACGGCAAAGGGGAAGTACTCCTCCTAACAATTATTGCAGCTCTTCTTCTTGGCAGGTTCCTTGATCCAAGCGAGTTCTCTGAAGTCTTTTATCTCCCTGAGACTTCCAACAGGAGGCAAGCTCTACTTCAAGCCCTTGGAGAAAACTCTAACAGCAGGATGATGAAAGTACAATCCAGTCCTTTCCCTGCCCAAGACAGAAGCAGCACGCAGCAGGCCAACACAGCAGAGCATGCAGCAAAGTGGCAGTTCCTCCTCAAAGCTTTTCCAGCTCTTTTCAGCTGTAATCTGAAGTTCTGGGGTCTGGGCCCCAATATTTATACTCAGTTTCTCTTTGTTCTTTTGGGCAGAGAGTGTCTGTGCTCAGCCCAAACCAGTTCTCTCCTCTCTGGTCCAGCTTCCCGGCAGGAGGATGGAGACAGCATTGTCCAAGGCAGACCAGGCCCATTCAGGTGCAAGGGAAATCTCCTCCCACCACTCTAAATGCAGACCAAGCCTATTCAGGTGCTAGTGAAACTCCTCCCACTACTCTGAATGCAGCCCAGGTCTATTCAGCCCAGCCCTGACTCATCCAGGAAAGACAGGACACACCTTGACCCCCCCAGTGGCTGTTTACAGTGAATGCACATCCGCAGCCCCTGTCACTCCAAAGCCAGACAGTCAATCCACAACCCAGCAGAGGCATACAGGATAGCTAAGCAGGAAAATACCCACTTTCTAAAAGGGGTATTTTCAAACACACAACATAAAAATCATCTTTACTAAAATATGCATTTTTGCATTCTGAGTTCAGGCATACTAAACTCCATTTCTCTATTTCATCCCAATGGGAAGTTATACTTGTTAGATGTTACAAAGTACCTACCATTCTATCTTATGGGACAAATAGCCTTTCAATAGTGAAAAACGAAATGCACTGCATTTCACTATAAGGACATGTCACACACACCAGTAGATATCCTACCTTTCAAATACACTGCACATTGGGGTATCTTCGGCCTACCTTAGGGGTGATTTACATGTAATAAAAGGGAAGGTTAGGGCTTGGCAAGTGGGTGCACTTGCCAAGTCGACATGGCAGTCACAACTGTGCGCAGACACTGCAGTGGCAAAACTGAGAACCATTTGAAAGGCTGCTTGTGTGGGTGGCACAATCAGTGCTGCAGGCCCACTAGCAGCATTTGATTTACAAGCCCTGGGCACACACAGTGCACCATACTAGGGACTTAGTATTAAATCAAATAATTCAAGCATGGAAACACTAATCCATTTACATAATTTACCAGGAGAGCATTTGCACTTTAGCACTGAATAACAGTGGTAAAGTGCCCAAAATCCTAAAACCAACAAAAACAGTGTCAAAAACAGGAGTCCAAAACCTAAGGGGATAAACCCGCTGAAAAAGCCAAGTCTTACATTATCCCTGACTTGTAAAAGCCAGGGGTCTAGTCTGGGAGGTAACGTGTTGTCTCTGCTAGGCCCCTGAAGCAGTACCTCAACGAATGCATGATCCGACATCCCTCTCGCCTTATGAGTCGCGTCTCGGAAGAGGCTGGCATTTGTGGTGTGAGTCAAGAGGTAGTTTAAACGAGAATATACCCCGTGTACAGCTGAATGGAAGGTGAACTGTCTTATCCCTTGATTATGGTTGCGCCATATATCTATCAGTCCCATTGCATCTACAAAAGCTCGCAGATGCTCTGCATCTGGTCCTTTGTCTGACCTTGATGCTCTGTCCCATTTCGGGTCAATGGTCTCGTGCATGTCCCCCCCCCATTAGGAAAAAGCCTGTTGGTAATTCCAGTAGTAATGCGCTCAGCACTGGTAAGGTGTCAGTGTGAAGCTTTGGCGGTATATATACTGAACAAATGTTGATAGTCATGCCCTCCCATGTTCCACTCATTGCAACGAATCGTCCTAAGTAATCGTGCCAAAGTCTCACCAACACAAATGGAAGGGAAGATCTGATCAGTATCCCCACCCCACTTGAGTCGGACTTGCATCCGGCATGTGCTTGGAGAACATACCCATATCTATCTAATGCTCTGTAATATTGACCCTTTAGATGTGTCTCCTGCAGGAGTAGTCTGTCTGGAGCATGTCTCCATAAGTGCTGTAATACTACAGTGCATTTATATCTTATTTTCGAGGCCATTAACGTTCCACACCATGACTATTAGAGAGAGGCCGTTGGAGGCCCTGTCGTGATATAATCCACCAAAGTTAGATCTGTGGAGTGTGTCGGACATGCTGCCTATTTTGGTGTTGTCTCAGTCGGTGTAGGTTAGCAAAGTCTAGGGTGAGCCGTTTGCCTACCTCCCCCATCTCTTGTGTCTGTGTCTGTGAGGTAGTAATTGTTTGGTCAAACAAGAACATGAGTAGAACATATAAACAGTACCCCAAATTATAGAACTCCCCCCTCCCTGCTACCCTGTTCTGTGGGTTTAAAACCTCCAACCTACCCAACTTGCAGAGTGCCTGTGCCAGAAACCATATAACCCATAGGGTGGACCAGTGCCTATGAGTAGGCCCCGTATTCATCTTCAGCTTCAGATTACCCCTATTTTGTCCCGACTGATATTATTTCCCATGGATTACATATGCAATGAAACCATCAATCCCTCTCCTCTGCCCCCACAAGCTTCAAGCAATTTCTAAAGGATATATTCGGATGGTTCGTTCCTCTTTGAAATACGTGCATCAGTTTGAGTACAGTTGACTTTGTCATAAGATGCTAAATATATATCAACACCAGATCAATCTCCTCCCCCACCCCTTCTTCAATTTACGCGGTCATCTCCTCTGTCGCATCCCCTTCTTGCCGATCCCTTGTCCGTCCCTGTTGCTGGGTCCGCAGGGCTGTTCAACCTTTTGTATGCCATCCTTCCAGCCACTCCCAGGCTTCCTCTGGGGTGTTGAAATTCCATGATTTCCCTTCGGATATCACTCGGAGACTCGCTGGATACAACATCATGTATTTAACGTTCTTATTGCGCAGGTCTCGGTTTACCTCCTCGAAGTTCCGACGTTGGCGCTGGACTTTCAGCGTGAAGTCTGGGAAAAACTAGTGTGTTTTCATAATGGAGGTTCCATGGGACCGGGCCGCATATAGTATAGCATCCCTGTCCCGATAGTTCAGGATGCTTGCCATTATGGTGCGCGGCGCTCCTGGTTTTGGTTTGGGGACAGGTGCTCTATGCGAGCGTTCAACCGTGAAGTAGTTCGACAGGCGCTTAGGATGGAGATGGTTGAGTATAAGGTCTTTGAGAAACAGGGCTATGCTCGGTCCCTCTGCCCCCAGAGGAACCCTCACCACTCTGATGTTATTTCTGCGGGCACGCCCTTCCTGGTCCTCCAACCTCTCCTCCATATCCACTTGCTGTTTTGTGAGTTTCTGTACTTGCTCCTCCAGTCTCTTTGATTTTGATTGTAGCTGGTTTATATTCGATTCAGCTGTGGAGACCTCATCTGATATTTTACGGAAGTCAGCTCTCAACAGGTTTACGTCAATTGTATAGAGTCTTGGTTCGATAGTCCCTTTCAGATCCGTTATAGCTGCCATTATGGTGCTAAGTGACGGTTCCGCCGTTTCAGGCTGTGGGTTCTGCACATCTGATCCCACTCTGGGCACAGCGTATTTGTCCATTTTGTTGGTCTGGGTGGTGCCCATACCTTTCGGTTTCATCCTGCAATCTCGTAGGTCGTCAGCAGTTCGTAGGTCCATACCTGCGTAGACTGAATGTGCGAAAGTCACCCCTGCTATGTCTCTACAGACCTCCCCTACCAGCATTCAATGAGAAGAGAGTGACACAAAGCTCTGTGTCATATGTGTTCCAAGCATCACACAGTCCGGGGGGTGGCATTTGCCACTTCAGGATCTCAATGTTTTGTGTCCAATGTTAGGATCCACCCTTTCCCAAAGGGCTGATTATCCCCTACTAATAGTCGGGAGCCAGGGCTGGGATGAAAGGGCAAGTGTGAACTTCAAATACCCTTCTTTGAAGTCACCCCCACTCTAAAGGAACATCTGGGTAAATGTACTGGGGCTCTGACCCTACCAAGACAATACACTACTGGACCTGTGAAGAGCTCAGTTAGGAGTAAAGACTGCTGTGCTGCAAGGATTGCCACACAGCTTGACTGCTGCTCGTGAAGAACTGCTTTTCCATTTTGCTAAGCTGCACTGCTACCTGCTGATCTCTGCCCTGCTGAGGACAAGAACTGGACACATCTCCCTTGAACCTAGAGTGCCTCCAAGGGCTTACTGGCTTGCTGGCCTGTTCTGAAGTCTCAGGGCCATCAAAGACTTCCTTCAACACTGCAACAGTACCTGGACTCTGCCATCTGTGAGTCCTGCCCTGCCAAGTGGTACCAATCCAATCCTGGGCCCTTGAAAAGTGATTTCTGCTGTGCTGATCAATCAAAACTGATGCATTGACAGCTTTGTGATGATGGGAACTGACACATTACCCTTCGACGCTGCCGCGGCTCAACAACATCGGTTCGACTAACTGCGCAGCTCTATGACTACGGACTGCTCGCTCGATGACAACACCGCCTGTATCATAAATGGGTTCATCGATGAAGCCTTCATCGACTGCACAGATCAGAACTTTTGCATCGCATGCATCCATGGGATCGACGACAATGCCTCGTCTCGTCTGCTCCTCTCATCGAGTCTTCGATGTCAACGCTTTCTCCATCCAAGGTACTTTTTCACCGGGACATGCATGAGTCCTGAAGCCAGCCTGCCCTCTATCGTGGTCGGTCTGAACTTTGGATTTACCCTGGTCTAGTACAACCAGATGTCCCCGGTTGGTGCTTTATGACTCTAAGCACTATAATTTGATTTCATCTTGAAAGATTCTACTTATTGGATTTTTGTGATTTTCGTCTTGTGTAACTCATAAAAATATAATCTATGTTTCTCCCTGTGTGGATTATTTGTGTGGTGTTTTCATTGGGTTACTGTGTGTGTGTGTATGTGTGTGTGTTTCACAAATACTTTACACATTGCCTCTTTAGATAAGCCTGATTGCTCTGTGCCAAGCTACCAGAGGGTGTGAACACATTATCTTTTAGTGTGTATCTAGCTTACCTTGAATAGAGTGGTGTTTCCTTCTTGTACAGGGTGCATTCTCTGACAACCAGAATCCCCATTTCTAACAGAAGAGGTTGATGACATTGCACTTGCTGACAGATTGAGGCATTGTAGGGTCTGTGAATGGCAGTCGCCTTCTTCTCTACTTTAAATAGAGCTTTGCTATTGTTGGTTGCTTAGTGATGACAGTGTTGTAGTAGGAGGCTTTGGCTGAGTCGACGAGGAATTCCATACCTGAGTCAAGCATTTTTAGTTGGGTGAGATCATCAAGGGCGTTGGTTCATCCCCATTTTTATGTCTTTGAAAAGTGCTCTTGTTTTCCAGGATTTCTTGGGCTTGCCATGAGACAGATGTTTTAGGCCTGAAGGTCGGATTTTCTTTTGTGCATAGACATCCAAATAGTGTTTCAGTCTGCATAGTATTTGTTGAGTAGAGTGTTGAGATTTTGTGAGCTCCAGCGATGGCACTCTCTCCAATACATTTTTCAACATCTATGTAAATCGTTAGGTGAACTGATTAGAACCAAGATGCCTTTGGTGTACAGGCACACTATAAATAAATACAATTAAATGCAGATAGATGGAAATGGCAGTGAGGAGCTCAAATAATGTAATAATTTTGGCACTGACTGATTGGAGAGAGTACAAGGCTAGGTATATCTGTGGATAAGAGTGAATCCTCCTATTTTTTTATATGTGATCTACAAGTTGCATATTGCAAACTGCATGGGTGAGGACACAAAGGACATGTGTGGATGAACATGAGAAGCCATGCTTCTTTGATGAAGAGTGCATCTAGGTAGTGTTGGAGGTTCTTGTGAGCTATGTCAGAAGTACGGATGACTGCAGAATTTGCATTGATGAGCATGAGGTAGTTATCTGCAGACAATAATGAGTATTTGTTTTTGGTTGGTGTGTTTGAACTTCGTATAATTTGATTTCGCATAATTACGCAAAATTTCAGGAAAAATTATACAATATTGCATAAAATGCAAAACTAATATTAGCGCTATATTTTAGGGTGAAATGCATTCTTGAGTCAAATGTGGATGCAAAGGTATCATTTTGTGCTAAATAAACATATCTGCAAAAACAAAAGAGCAGCAAAAATGGTTGCTTGCTTTCCGGCCATTTGCGCCCTTTCTCCACTCCCGCACTAATATTTTGCTGCCAATGTGATGTAATTGCACAACATGATGGAATGGCGGAATTTAGGGAATTTAATTATCAAAGTAAAGCGAAATTGCAGAACTTACATGAATTACGCCGGTGTCATTGAAATATCACCCAGGCTTAGCTTTTTGCAATATGCAATTTTGTAAAATATTTTTATACAAGTCAAGCATTTTTTTCATTTTTGTTATCCTGCCTTCCAATCCTTTTTAATACTTTTCAAACTTTGAATTATTTTTGACTTCCATTTACAGGGTCCATTTGAAGAAGTATTTCTTTTTGATTTCAGACCTGATATCTCTGCCCTCCTTCCCCCTCTCCCACTGCTTCTAAGTGCTGTTGCTTCCCACCACAAGCCATAAAAAAAATGAAAATTAAATAATTGTATCCCTAAGTACAACCATTATAGGAAAGCCTGACATCACTGATACTATGGGGTACGGTAATTCCAAAGTACAGTATTACTGTACTATATCACGCTTTGATTTGTAGAATGGCGAATAACTGTTTTAATATGTGTTTGTGCCCTGATTCCTGACGGTTTTCTCATCATTCTGGGCCACATGTATCAAAAAAGCATTTTGCGATTACCAAATAGCGATTTTTAACGATTCGCTATTTGGTAATCGCAAATTGCTATGTATGTAAGGAATCCCCAAAGATTTTGCGATTCCTTAATATTACCTAATTGCGATTCGGTAAATAGTGAATGGCTATTAGGTAATATTACTCCATTTGTTCCTATGGGCCGAAAGACCCATAGGTGCAAATGATTTTGCATTAGCTAATTTGCGATTACCAGAGGCCCCCCTGAAGCACCCCCAAAAAAATAAATGTGCACATGTAAAGTGCACACATGCCCTAAAGGCATGTGTGCGCTACATGGCTTTCTGAAAAATGCAGTTTTGTGCATTTTTCAAAGTTTGCACCTGGTTACCATCGGCTTGAAGTTCATGGTAATTGCATTTTCCTAAATGCATGTTTGCATTTGGAAAATGCTTCATACATGTGCTAAAGGAATCACAATTTGCGATTCCCTATTTGTAATCGCAATATTAGGTAATCACAATTTTTGCCATAACCTAAAATTGCGACTACAAAGCCTGTCATACATCATGAAAGGCTATTTTGCATTTGAAAATGGCAGATTTTACCAAATCGCACCGTTTGTGAATGCAAAAAACTTTCATACATGTGGCCCCATGAGCCTTTTTTCTTGGGTTTTTTTCCACCTATTTTTAGGAGACGATGGGCCTGATCCACAAAGGTAACTTATACTTTTGAGTAATTTACACTTTTGAGTAAGTTTACTACTTTTGGTTATTCACAAAATCCGAGTGTAAATTTACTCTAAAAGTGTAACTCACATGTCTTCACCAAACTGAAGGGCCTGGGTTTATAAACTTTTGAGTAATTTCCACTTTTGAATACGTTTAATACTTTTTGGCTATTCACAAAATGTGAGTGTCAATTTACTCCAAAAGTGTAACTTGAACTCTGATTTTCTGAATAGGTAAAAAGTAATAAACATATTCAAAAGTGTAAATCACTCAAAAGTGTATTGCTCCTTGACCCTTCAATTTATTGGAGATCTGCAGTTTACACTTTTGGAGTAAATTTACACTCAAATTTTGTGAATAGCCAAAAAGTAGTAAACTTACTCAATAGTGTACATTTCTCAAAAGTTCAAGTTACCTTTGTGTATCAGGCCCAATATTTTTCTGTGGAAAATCTCATAATTTGATTCTGCCAGTAACTCCCCTTAACAGTTGAATCAGGATTTATGTGACAGTTGAAATGAGAACCTTTGTTTAATTTTCTTCTGATTTGTTTTGGTGAAGGTGGTAGGAGTGTGGTACAAGACAAAAAGATGGACAACTGACTGGTGCTTAGCTACCACTAGGGCAGCCGGTTCAGTGACACAAGCGCCCTAGGATCGGTGGGGCCCACTTCCCCAGTTCTGGTTGTCTTTTACTGCCCAACAGTGCAGGAGATGGTGCCATTTTCCTCTCTTGCATTAGGGATCAGAGATTGCTTGCTACCTCGGTTGAAACTGGGTAAGGTGATTGTGGTCGGGAGAGGGGAATCTATTTCCTTTGAAGCGGGGACGTAGGACATAGGCACTGAATGAATTACTTTTAAAAGGATGGACTTTGATCTTTGGAAGGAAGAGTGAATATTCGTTGTATAGGTAGAGAAGGCGAGTGTGACTGCGCCGAGGAAGTGGAGCATGTGTGATAGAGTGAAAGGATTAAGAGACAAAGGGGCATATGTACAACAGAATGTCGGAGCGCGGAGCAGCGCCAAATTTGGCAGGACCGCGCTCGGACATTTTCAAAACGCAGGGATGCGCCGTATTTACTACAATACGGCGCACCTCTGTGTTTTCGCTAGCACTGGTGCTAAAATTTGCTGCCTAGCACCAACGCAGGCACCCTTGCACTACAGTGCAAGGGTGCCTGCATCGCAGGGAATGATTGTTTATGTGCAGGAAGGTGTCCATTCCTGCATATAAACAATCCATAATGCCTATTTGTTACTTCAATGTGTGCTGCATTCTGCATCACACATAGAAGTGGCAAATCTTTATTATTTAATGATTGTTTATGTGCAGGAAGGGACACCTTCTTGCACATAAACAATCATTAATGGCTTTTTGCTCTTTCTATGTGTGCTGCAGCACACAGAAAAAGCAAAAACGAGGAGAAATAAAAATGTTTCTCCTCGGATCGCCATTCTAACGCCTGCTTTTTCATGGTGTAAGTTTTTGGCGCTGCCACAGATTTACACCTCCTTGTAAATCTGGTGCAGGGTAAAAAAGCAATGGGTGTTGTGGTGGAATGCTCACTGCAACACCCATTGCACACCCCTTTCACGCAGATGCCTGCGTGAAAGGGTAGCATATTTACAAAGCGGCATTAAGCCACAAAAAGTGGCTTAGCGCCATTTTGTAAATATAGTGCAGGGCATAACGCCACCGGTGCGTCAAAAAAAGTGACGCTTCAGTGGCGCTAGGGGCCCGAAAGATGCAAAGAAAACTGGCAAATAACGCTGGGAAACAGGTCTCTAGTAAATATGAGAATTTCTGTGGATCGATGGGTGGGGGTGCTACAATATTTTGGTGATTAGAACATAAGGAGACAAACGCTGCACTGCATCTCAGACACAGAAGGAGGGGACTGAATCAGTCATGGAGTGATCGTCTGCACACAGGGGTGAAAAGTCCAACGTGCGCGTTAAGTGGAACCTGAGACTAAAACTATTTGGCATTATTGGCCGCGGCGGGAAGAGAAGAACTGTTATTGAAAGCCTTATAAATCTGAAGCTTATTGCTCACCGCTCTAGGCTGACTCAAAATCAACTTTTATTAGCTGCATATTAGAAGCTTGTTATCTTCTAATGGTATTCCTATTGGAACGCCTGTCTCGGCGTCAGCGTCCCCGCGTACTCACTGCAGGCGCGCGCCACTTTTACGAGAGATTTGTTGATGGGTTTAAACTTCTTGGCTATTGAGGGGCAGAATCTATCGGCAGTCTGGCCCGGAACAGACTGGCTGGCTCAGCAGACAGACACCGTATAAATGCAAGGCACGAGCATGAAGCAAGGCTGCCACCTGCTGATTGGAATTAACCTCAGGAATGCAGATTCTCTTATTTTGTGTGTCTGTCACTCTTGATTTTAGGATTGGTCTTTAATGCCTGACTCACAAAACTAGCACTTTATTCCCGTGGTGCGGCCTTAATGCAAGCAGGGAAAATGGAACCCGCTCCCATGGCATTAGAGTTGAAATATACAGCATCAAGACCGGTGCCAAGGACCGCCCAAATTATATTCCCTGGTGCCACTGTACATACTGTATACATGATTGCTACACTCTTTATATCACATCAGTTGTATAGCATGGGCAGCATCAGTGTACACATTTCGTCATGTCCCTCCAACAAGTAGGTCACACTGATTTCATCATGGCGCACATACACATGCACGCCCCAATGCCTGGTCCTGACACCCTAGGGTAAATGGAAATTGCGAACTTCTTTTTGATGCTTATAGTGCAAATCTGGCACCTCCCTGATAGCAGTACCATTGGTGGCTTCCTAGAATTGCCTAGCAATAGGACATGGGTAGATGGTTGGATGGATGGTTGGATGGGTGGATGGGTGGGTGGATGGGTGGGTGGATGGGTGGGTGGGTGGGTGGATGGGTGGATGGATGGATTTATGGATGGATGGGTAGATGGATGGATTTATGGATGGATGGGTGGGTGGGTAGGTGGATATGTAGGTGGGTGGTTGGGTGGATAGATGGATGGATGGACATCACACAAATATACATTTGTTTCTTACTAAACACATTTGGTTGTCATTACAGGGAGTTATCAGTCCCGCACTGCTTCTACCCACAAAGGCCAAACACCCTCCTGGTAATTAAAAAAGAAAAATGGGGGCAGTGGGGTGCAACACTATCAATCTAATTCGACACGCATGTTGGTCAAATAGAGTGCCTGTACACCACAGGCATTCTGGTGCTAGGAGTACTAAGACTAAGAGCTCAACAGAATAAAACAAGCATTGGAAATGCAATAGGTATCGCATTTGTTTGAGTTAGAGATATTGGCGTTGTAAATGACAAAGTCTTTTACCAATGCATTATGGAGTGTATGTATATAGAGTGTAGTGGAATTATGTGATTTGGATTGGAATTGTTAGTTGTGGAATTGTGCAGCATGGAATTGTGTTGCAAGGAATTTTGTGGTGTAGAGTGGATTTGTGTAATGGAATTATGTGGCATGGTGTGCAGTGGAACTATATGGATAGTAATTATGTGGTATTGAGTGCAGTGGCGGTTCATTTGCAAAACTATTTGAGAGGTTGAGGAAGAGATGCACCATGCAGATTTCCAACACCATATAAATGTTTCTAACAAGAGAGAATCAATGTACGAAACCCTCCTTCAGGATGTTTTTGTCTTCTCCTACTCTTCTATCCCGCCCCACCCTCTAGGTTGCAAAGCGCTCCTTAGGAGCAGAAGGGCAGCACAGGCGCAAGAAAGACAGCAAGGCTTCAGTGATTTAAACGCTCGCTGCTGTTATCTGCAGGTCACGAGTTAGAATTTCAGCAAGGCTAACTCAGTCTTCCATTCTTCTGATGTTCATAAATCAACTAGGTAACAGTAATGGTTGTTGCTTACAGCACTTAGGAACCGCAGAAGCGTGGAACGATGCACTATATATAAAACAGGTGATTATTATAGTAGTGTGATACATGGAAAAAACCTCGCTCCAGTTCGCTTCCTGTCTAAGGAAGGCTCTGTAATGACTGCTCTGTAAACTCGATAAGCCACCCCTGTTGAGCAGAAACCCCTTTAAATAACACTGTAATTTCATTTCCTGCTGGGTGTAATTCCGCTCCTGGAACGGTGCATAGGTCAGTCCAGGCTTAATGGGAACAGGGCGCAGTGCAACCGGCGCAAATATTATTTGCTGGACTAAATAGTTTTATAACATTGGCAGAGGTTGAAAATAATGCACCTATCTTGATTGATACTTTTAAACGCCTACCGAGAAATGTAATAAAAGGAGAACGCCAGATTACGACATACAACGACTCAAAAACAAAAACAATTTTCGCTTTCCAGTGTACATTAAATAAATATAATGTGAAGGTTTTGGCTAAAGAGCTAAGTAAATACTGCACTTTTTTATCTTCAAAATGATCTTCATAACGCACTTGTGTAATTTTTACTGCAAGCAGGGCACTCACGTGCACCAGCCATCCCAGTTGCTGCTATTTCAGGAATGCAGGTGGCCGCGCTGAGTGCAGCAGGAACCAGCTACCAGACGGCAGGAGAGGCCATCCCACACTGTACAGTGTGATGGCCAACAGAAACATTCTCTGAGTGAAATCTCCAGGGAGGAAACTCCGCACACAAAGGAGGGACAGACAATTCCACCAATGCACCAATAATAAGCCAGCATTTTTAAATGCCACACCTAACAACCAATAGCAATTTGGAGGTGTGCTAAAAGCCACAGAGAGATACAACAGGTCGAGGCTCGACCTAAAAACATAAGGGGTACTCATAAACTGGAAGGGGTCTGAAAGTACTTGAAGGGAACTGAATAAAAAATGTTTGAAGACCTTTTTGAAACTGGGAGGAATCTGATATGCGCCTGAGGGAAAACGGGAGGGCATTCCAGTGTTGTGGTCCCAGCAATCTGCACAGCAACCTTCAATTCTACTCTACTTGAACTGGTGGAAGGGTTTTGGATCTGTGTCCTAATTGGCACCTACTAACAGATTCAATAAGAAAGAAAAGTTGAGTCCGTCATTTAAAAAGCACACAGCATCTTGAACTGTTTGTGTTCCTTGACCAGCAGCAAATTCAAGGCTTGGTGGGCAGTGGATAAGTATCCTTGCCATGTAGAATTGCAAACTAGGGTAGGATGACTACATGTTGAAATTACTGAAACTCTTTAATGCTCTTTGAAGGGAGCCCCAGATAGACCAATTGCAACAGGCTACGTGAAGCATCACACAGGCATTGACCACTGACGTGCGTGATGGATGGTAGAAAGAGGATTGTCTTCCAAAGAAGTTTGAGCTGAAGGAATCTAGCCGACCAGATTTTCTGAATTTCAGAGTGAAATGAGAACTTTCAGTCAAAGGTGAGATCCAGGCACCTAACAGAGGACAAAACCTGTGTCAGAGTCCTTAGGCCTTAGATAGTTGGCAGCCATACACCCGTAGATATCTCTTAGACAAGCTCGCAGATGGCCAAGAAGTTAGAATGGGTTTGGTCAAACCAAAGAATCAAGTGCATTTCATCCACATGTGAGAATGCCTGGAAGCCAAATGATCTAATCAGCTCACCTTGGGATTTACACATTTGTTGAAAAATGTATTGGAGAGAGTGCCATACTTGAAGAGACCACATCATTCACAAATATATAGAAATAAAAAATGTATACATTGTTATACTAAAATGTGGTGAGTCTTTGTCCACTCTTTTATGTACAGTATTCACTTTTCTGATTAATAATCCACAAGATTTATTGACAACAGTGGCCAATTCACATTTCTTATTGAAAAACTTCACTGTTCTCATTGACAGCATCATGTGTTTTACTGTAACTCCTGCTTTATCATGGCTGTAACATAAAAATAACAATGATAAAGTTTAGGCCCATAGTACTTAACCTTTTGACCTCTGTGGACATCCCACTTAATCTTTACTGGAATCGGGGGACCCCCACAGAATCACTATTAGAATCCAAAGACCCCCCACTGAGTCATTATTGGAATCAGGGGACCCACACTGAGTCATTATTGGAATCTGGGACCCTAGGCCAGCAATTTCAATTATTTGAACCACAAAACAATGTATAAAAACACAGAAAGAATTCATCAAACAAATACACAAATTCTGGAATATTTTAATTACATCACAGACAAATATAAAAAAAAATCAAAATTTAAATTTTAAAGGGAAGGTTGAAGCTTTTTCTAATATCAATTGAGTGCTTAATTTGTTAAACAAAGAGTGCTGGTGCACAAAGCTCTGCTCAGTATCCGCCGACCGGTGCAATTAAGTGTTGTCGCATGCAATACCAAGGCTGCCTGGTCTGAAGTCCACCTTATGCCTCTCTAATCCACCGCCAGGCACTCTCTGCTCCTTTTTCCTCACTCTTGCAGCTTCCTATTTTCCCCTTTTCTGACAGTTTTTCCGTCTTTCTTTTCCTCCGTCTTTCCACTCTGTTTGCTTTTCCCTCTCTTGCTCACAGTCAGTGTCTGATGAGGAAAAATAAGTGCTGGTCCCCAAAAATGAGTGCCGGTGGCCCCCACCAGCAACCACCTCAAATTAAGCACTGAGCATTGTCCATACTATACTCTGTTTGATGCACTTGCACTACTCCCATGAATCATTCTGAGAATACCAACTTAATTTTTAGCTTCCATTTTTAAATTGCTTCACATTTACAGAACATTTTAAAATTTTCAATTTTCAATTTTGCTTCTTTCTTTACATACACATATTAATCTGTTAATAATATATAATTTTCTAAGCAGGCATGAAACTCCTGAGTAAAAGGGGTTTTGGACTTCCAGGGGTCCCCGGGCGACAGGTTCAGAACCACTGGCTTAGGCTAAAAGATGGTCCATCCAAAATTAAGTACTATTGCCATGATTATTTTGAATAGTTGTGCATGGTTCTCACTGAGCACCATTAGCATGAATACCAGACACTAGGGAGCATCTTTATAAAGGTTTTGCATCACCTTTGCATCACCCATCGCCCTTGCACCACGCAAGGGTGATACAGAGCCTAGATGAGATTTACCAACCCACACAAGGCCACCTTGAGTGGCCCTGCTAGGCTTGCTAAATTTGGAGTAATGCAAGGCAGCGCAAGTCACTGCCTCATGTTACTCTTCCACAGGGAGGCTTACCGTGGGTGAAGCATAAGTGTTCCCATGCATCCACCCATGGATTCCGAAGCATCCCCATCTTTATCAATTCTGGTAGAACTGGGTGTGCATCAAAATGCTATATCTCCCCAGGGGAGGTGTAATGAGGAGAAATATCTTAATTTCTCCTCGTTTTTCCTCTTTCTACGTGTGCTGCAGAATGCAGCACACGTAGAAGGAGGAAAAAGCCTCAGAGGATTGATTTTCTGGAGTATGGTGTCCCTTCCTGAACAAAACAATCCTGCCTGTAATGCCGGCAGCCATGTACCATGGTGCAAGGGTTCCTGTGTTTTCGCTAGGCAGCAGTTTGTGTGCCATCGCAGACAGACAGTGGAATGCAGGATTTCTTATTAGATATGGCACATGCCTGCCCTCTCCCTTTCACACAGCGCAGTAAGGTGTCTTGCTGCGTTGCATGAAATATTGATAATGATATCTGTTTATTCATAGCTATGTTCAACGAATAGTGGGAAACAAAAGCTTTTTCTCTATCTTGCTATGTCATAAAGGAATGATAGTCTGCTTCGAGAGGGCTCTCAGACAACCTGTCATTGCAGCAGCACTTAACTTGAGCTGGTGGTTTCCGGTCCTTAGCACTGGCACTTAATTGTCAACACTGGCACTTATGACAGTGTAACACATGGTGGTGTTGTTTGTGTAGTTTAGAGATGAACAAAACATCAGTTGTTTATTAATTCAGTGCACATTAAAAACAACTAATACTTGCCGTCAAAGCAATTCTTATATCTTTGGGGTCCCTGGAGTAGTCAGAATTGTACCATTTGTTGAAGTGAGATGATTAGTTGTGCTGTTACTGTCAGTGGCAGTGCTGACAGGGGCAGGGGGTGGTACAAGTTGCAGTGGCTTCCTGACAAGGGCAGTGGCACTACATATTTTACAAATTAAGCACTACAGTGCGGCACTGGCTCTCTTCTCCTATAAAGAGCAAATAGCACACCTTTGTGCGAGGAGAGAGAAAGAAGGATAGAGGGTGATGGGGATGGGTGGCATGTGTCTAAGTATTTTTTTTTTTACATTTCGGGCCAGACGGAGAGGCTATGTTTTGTAAGACTACCCCATTACTCCTCAGCTCGTTGCGTAGCAGTTGAAAGCAGGAGAAGCTGATTTTGAGGGCCATACATAACTTAAAGTTATAAATCAGTAAAAAGTGAGTAACAGAGATGGTTTTCACCTCAGGGTTCTGAGTGACATTACAAACAACCTGAGCTTCACTCACGTTGTCTATTTGATGTCACTCAGAACTAGGTCTGGGCGGAATTCGTGGAGTTTTGTGTAGCGGAACTCCAAGAAATGACAAAAGACTCCACCAAGATATGCGGAGTTCGGTGAGTGGCAGAATGCGTTACCTCGCACCGTTCGCCCTGATTTTTAGCGCTGGGTGTTTGTCACGCGCTGTAAAATCAGCAAGAACGGCATCACGTGCAGCGCAAGAGGGCGCTGCTTCTTTCTACCGCTCGAGTAGAAGTTCTACTCGTGCGGCAGCTTCCTCAACGCGAACGGAAGGTTTCTCAACGCGAGCGGTAGTGACCATCCGCGACCTCCCGCGTTGAGAAATTTCGCTGGGAAGCGGTCTAGTGTTGGATTTATCTCACTTGTGCTCGCCAACTTACCGTTTGCGAGAGCAAGCGAGGAAATAACTGTGCTCTGTGGAGCAGAGTTTTTCAGAACTCTGCGAGCTTCGCGGAGCACGGAGTCCGAAAAACTCTGCAAACTCTGCGAACGGAGCAGAGTTTACCGCCCAGGCCTACACAGACCCCCTTTATACAAAAATATCCCTGCTATTAACTATAACCCAGACATAATTCTGTATCTTTAAAACACACATAGAGTAGAATGACCACCTTCAAACACAGTTTCTTATTGGAGACTCAATCCAGACAACAGATAGCTGAGGTAGCAAATAAATCTCAATTTTCATTGCCAGATTTATGTTCAGTGGCTAGCGACCAACTATCAAAATAATTCAAGTTATGTTTCCCCATTGATGTAACAGAATTAGCCAACTGTGGCTTCTTGCTCACGAAATGATAATGGAGACTCATGTACTACCACAGCTATCTTTTTCCTGTTTACAGTCCCCGTCCCCTCTGAAATTACCGGATCCCCAGAGGGTTGGAAATAATGGGATTTTTTACACACCACTCATAATTAAGGCCCTAACGGAACCTGGACATAGGTTCCACTAAGGCTGGGAGAGCTGTAAATAGATGACTGCACTTGTAACCTGGAATAAGGAGGAATAGCTGTGAGAGAGAGTCAACTATTATATTACACAATTAGCCAGAAGCATGGCTGATGCTGCCAACACATTACCAGTCCGCCATTGGTATGCCTGCTTGGCCCCAAACAGAATCAATTCCGTTGCCATACTTGCTCTTTTCTCAGTTCTCACCTTAGGGGACAATACATTGTGCAGGGTCATCCTCTTAGCAAGGCTGTGCACACTACATTCTCCATGTAGAACCCCCACATTTTTAGCCATTTGTAAAAATATGCAAAAGAGAGCCACATCTCACTATCAAATACAGTGTGCACCACACTGTGACCTCTTATCGCACATGCTTCCAAAACTGTGCTTGTTTTACCAGAACTCACCCAATTTTAAGAACATTCTAGTCATGTAAACTGACCCCCCAGACCTAAATCTTTGCTGAATTCATTTTTGTTGACCTTAGGACACTGCAAACCATGCTAAAGTGCTTCTGCTCTCACATGGTGAAATTGGCTGACACCCAATTGGCAAATTTAATTTACTTGTAAGTCCATAGTGAAGTGGTAATACATGTACCCAGGGCCTGTAAATTAAGTGCTACTACTGGGCATGCACCACTGATTGTGCCACCCACGTAAGTAGTCTTTTAAACCTGTCTCAGGCCTGCTATTGCAGTCTATGTGTGCAATTTTGAACTGCATTTTTGACCTTGCAAATAAACCTGTTTTGCCAGACCTAACCCTTCCTTTTATATATATATATATATATATGTCAGCACTTGTGTAGGCCCTAAACAGCCCACAGGACAGGGTGCAGTGTATTTAAAACGTTAGACATGTACTGTTAAGTTTTACATGTCCTGGTAGAAAAAAAACTCTTTAATTAGTATTGCACTATTGCAAGACACACCTATCTCATAGGATACCATTGGGTTACATTGTTAGATTTAATAAGTGATAACGTTTGATTGGGACCAGATAGGAAAGTCATGTTTGTTGTCTGATAAATTGTAATTTAAAACCCACTTTAATGGTAAAGTTGGATTTTAAAGTCACAATTCTGAAAATGCCACTTTTAGAAAGCTCAAAACAAGTAAATGTCAGAATGCACTTCTTCCCTTAAATGTCATCATTAGTGTGAAAAGTAATCTTGTCCTGCGTGCGTTCCAGATGCTGAGAACCGTCCCAAGTCCCAGCTCATTGAAATCTCTCCCAAAGGGGCACATGCTCGCGCACCCAATCTGTCGCACTGCATAGAAAAGGGGGGGAAACAAACACCTCCCACTTCCTCATAAGTAATCCATATTTCACCATTGTACTCCAGTTCAATGTACACATGCTTATTCCAAAATCTTCCTACGTGTTCAATCACTGCGGAGACAGCTTAATTGCACCCGAGATCTTTATTTAACAGTTTCAAATGCGTCTTGTGTGCCCATCCAGGCTTTCACCAATCGCATGCACAGATCAAACATAATCCAAAGTAAGCTTGTTTAATTTGCCCAATGCATTTCGAGCCGAAAAGGCTCTTCGTCAGGGGTCACTGCAAGAGATAGAAAGAACAACTCAGCTGCCCGCTGAATGCAAACTTATTACATGTAACATGAGTACCACAATACCCAGTATCACCACCCACATTCACCTTCACTACCCACCCCACCCTTATCCCTCTAACAACCGTGTACCCAAACCCAAATACTAATCCCTGTCTTTGTGCATGCTCCCACTGCTAAACATCACCATTATTTACGCATAAAACACTCCACGTGAAAACCATACGCCACTCCCCTACTACCCAATACCCCCCCACTTGCCACTTTACCTATACACCTACAACATCATTCTTTCTAAATACCACCTTCCCCCTATCCCACAACAGTTCCTTCTAATAATCACCTTAAACAGCCGTAACCGGCAATCCGACCTTCTTTACAGCTTCCTCTCCATTTACTCAAGAGAATAATTCTGCTGTTTAAGGTTACATGTAATAAGTTTGAAGTGGGAGGTGTTTGTTTCCCCCCCTTTTCTATGCAGTGCGACAGATTGGGTGCGCGAGCATGTGCCCCTTTGGGAGAAATTTCAATGAGCTGGGACTTCGGACGGTTCTCAGCATCTGGAACGCACGCAGGACAAGATTACTTTTCACACTAATGATGACATTTAAGGGAAGGAGTGCATTCTGACATTTACTTGTTTTGTGCTTTGCAATGTACCGTCTCGTAGTGAGTTTGCACCCCATGGATTCTCGTATAAAAGTTAACATTTTTTTTTTTTTTTTTTTTTTAAATTAATTTTTTTCATTTTACAACCAACAAATGTGGACATCACGATAGACAACAGGCACTGGCATTCTGTTCGCAGTGGAGCTAACACAGGAAAATTTTGTACGACCATGGTGCATGCACAGTACATTCCCCAAAGGATACTATACAACACAGTAAGGTAGGGGACATTGCAAAGATACAACATATTAAACAGTCCTTCCCCCATCTCAGCCCTCTTCGACTCTTTAGCTCAATGACACAAAGGCTATACCTGCTTTTCTCGGGGCAAACCAACATACCACAGCAACTAACAATACGCCCCGGCAGTACCAAGTGTCTACTCTCCTATCTCTCCCCCAGCGGACTCGTCAGGGCCAGTCTCGGTGGCTCTATACGCAGCATAAAGCGCCCAGAAGTTCTTGGGCCTACTACGAGGCGGGAGTAGTTCGCTAAAGAGCTCCGTTTGGGTACAGCAATACACCATGTTAGAAAGCCACTGCGCCTTAGTAGGTAGGGGCCCTTTCGCCCAGCAGATAGCAATTCTACGCTTGGCCAACAATAGACCCATGTCTACTAGCCGACGTATCCCTGAGGGCAACGGTCTAGAGTAACCCAGTAGCGCTAGACCCAGCTCGGGCACCAGTGTCTGTCCCACAATCACAGTCAACTCGGAGAACACACTCATCCAATATTGTGCCACGCCCGGGCAGAGCCATGCTACATGCAAGAAATCCGCAGTTGGAGCCCCACAGCGCTCACACTGTGCATCGTCCCTCAGCCCATACCGTTTGAGTCTCTCTGGGGTGTAGTACACCCTGTTAAGGAACTTAAAGTGTATCAGTCTATGTCTGCCGTTAAGCGACACTCGTTTTGTGCTGGTACAGCAATAGGCCCACATTTCATCTCCGACCGCCTGACCCAGGTCCCTTTGCCATGCCAGCCGAGCAGCTGTATACTGATGTTCCCTGTGCGCCATCGAGTGTTGATAAATTTTAGAGACTAATCTCGTCGGCTCTGCCATTTTAATTACGAGTGTGAGAGCAGTAAGCTCAGGGGGCTCTTCCAGATCGGGCCCCAACAACTGTGAGAGTGCATGTCGAGTTCTGTGAAACTGGAATCTAGTAAGCAACGTAGGTGATGATGCCCCGACGACAACATCCTCCCACAACCTAGCGACTCCGTCAGCAAACAAGTCCCCTACAGTGTGTATGTCAATCGAGGCTAGCGCCCGAACAACGCCCCCATCCCGACAGGGCGGTAGCCAGCGGCACCATTCCAATCTGGTCAGAGGGGAATACAATATGACACCCGACTGTAATTTAAGGAGGTGATGCCAGGCGTGAGTAGTGGCCCCGACCGAGTCAAGGATACCCGTTCTGCGATCAGGAGGTGCAAACAGCCGTGAAGGCAGCGGCCGGGGGGAAGCCACCTCTCTCTCAATGCGCAGGTGAGGTACCTCAGGCGCGCCATGTATCCATAAGAACGCGTGGGAAGCCTGCGCAGCTCTATAATACAACTCGAAATCTGGAGCGCCCAGACCACCCATACGATATGGCAGCATCAGCACCTTCCACTGCACTCTCGGCTGCTTCCCGGCCCAGGCCAGTTTTAACAGCGTAGTGTTAAGCCTCTTAAAAAAGGTACCCGGGAGTACCACTGGAAGATTTGTGAATAGGAATAAAAACCTTGGAAGTACCACCATCTTCATAATAGAAATTCTACCAAGGAGAGACAATGGCAGACGGATCCATTTGGTCACATCATCTTCCAGTTTGCTCAGTAACACGCCATAGTTTTCCCGAAGCATAACCTCCGAGTCCAGGTGTATCCGTACTCC
Organism: Calotriton arnoldi; assembly: GCA_963921515.1. Lineage (NCBI taxonomy): Eukaryota > Metazoa > Chordata > Amphibia > Caudata > Salamandridae > Calotriton > Calotriton arnoldi. Next base: position 1,907,779 of record CAWUFW010002798.1, read on the forward strand.
GAGGTAGCGCACCGGATCAGTAGTCCACTGCAGCGGGAAGTCCATGTCGAACTGAGCAGTAGAGGGGGTGAGTGGGAAAGTAACAGACTTCGCCCAATTAACACTAAGGCCAGAAACCCCGCCAAAGCGGACTATTTCGCGAAGAACCGGGGAGAGGTTGCGCCCAGGGTCTCGAACATAGAGAAGGGTGTCGTCCGCATAAGTCGAAACAATAAGTTCATAGCCAGGTACTCGTATTCCTTTAAATCTGTGATATTCGCGGAGCGCGCAAGCCAAGGGCTCCGCCACCAGGGCATAAAGAATCGGGGAAAGAGGGCAGCCCTGTCGAGTCCCCCTCGTAATATTAATAGGGGCCGTCACCAAATCACCAACTTTTATCCGCGCCTTTGGAGCGTAATAGAGAACACCCAACAGCCTGAGGAACACCTCCCCCAGTCCCATCCGGGACAAAACCTGACGCATAAAAGGCCATTCAACAGAGTCAAAGGCCTTCTCCATATCGAGAAAGACCGCTACAGCCGCCGTCTCGGGTTTGGTATGCTGTATGACACCAAAAACGGTGCGTAGATTATAAGTGAGGTTTCGGCCCGGGACGAATCCGGCCTGTTCCGGGGCCACCAACAACGGAACCAGAGGGGTCATTCTATTAGCCAGCACCTTAGCGAAGAGCTTCGTATCTACATTCAGCAATGAGAGAGGGCGATAGGACGAGCATTCCGAGGGGGGCCTATCAGGCTTGAGTATAGCCACTATAACCGCCTCTCTCATCGTGGGCGGCAACATACCTGACTCGTACATGCCTTCGAACAAAGTCTGTAAATGTGGTAACAGCAGGTCCTGAAAAGCCTTATAGAACGCAACAGACAGGCCGTCCAACCCCGGGGCGCTCCCAGATTTCATTGTGGACAAGGCAAGTCGGATCTCCTCCCTTTCTAGGGGGCGCATTAAAAGCTCCCGGTGGGCGTTAGTCAGCAAGGGGAGCTTAATGTGGGTTAGGTAGTCTAAGATATCTTCCTCAGTACCCTGACTCCTCGAGGAGTATAGGTTCGAATAAAACTGTCTGAAACGCTCTGCAATATCCGAAGGCTCCGTAAGTAACCCCCCTCTGGTGTTAAGAGTTCTGTCACGCTTGCCTGAGTTCTTCGTTTTTTAACAGTTGTGCTAATACTTTCCCAGGCCGCTCCCCTTCTCCGTACCTGCGTGCCACGGCATATTTCCCTAGATGTTTAATTTCTGCATCCGCCGTATCCTGGAATTCTTTTAGTTGGGATTGGAATTCTTGCTGTACGTCAGCCCCCGCGCCCTGTTGCAACTTTCCCTCTAATTCCGCTAGTGACCCCTCAAGACTAGCTAGCCTCCTGCGCAGCGCCCTCAAGACTCCGGAATGCTTAGACATGGTCACCCCCGAATATACACTTTAAAAGCTTCCCACACTACCATAAAGCTGTCAACGGAGCCCACATTTTGTTCAAAGTAAGAGGCTATGTCTTCCGCGAGTTCGGCTCTGAAGACCTCATCCATCAAGGAGTATGGGGAAACCGCCAGGTAAAGGGGGGTATCGTTGTGCGGGGTACCTCTAGTACAACCAAAATCGGAGAATGGTCAGACAAGGTGCGGGGTAGAACCTCGCATTCCCTCACTTGGCCATATAAACTGTCCGCTGCAAGCCAGTAGTCTATGCGCGTGTATAAATTGTGGTATGCCGAGTAATGAGTGTAGCCTCCCTTCTCAGGGTATCTGCACCTCCAAACGTCACTTAACTCAAGCCGCACCATTGCGTCAGATAGGGCTTTGGCTGCCGCCGAGACCTGCCTAGTCGCACCCCCGAGCGATCTATCTCCGGGTTCAGGACAACGTTTAGGTCCCCCCCCCACAGTTGCTGCTCCGAACCAAACCCCCTCACCTTGTCAGCCAATACAGTGTAAAACTCTGGGTTATCAAAATTAGGGCCGTACACGTTGACCAACAAAAGATCCATTCCCCTACCTCTGCATCTCGAAATGGCATATCGCCCATCACTGTCCGTGGCCAGGGGATCCAACCTAAGTGAAGATTTCGGGCGGACCCAGGTCAACACCCCTCGGGCATGCGTTGTGAAGCCCGCTGCGTGTATGCAGTCTCTAAGCCCTCTACTATTAAGCATAGGACTGGCAATTGGAAGGTGGGTCTCCTGTAAAAGAGCTATATCTATTTCGTGTCTCGTTAAATAAGACAGCACCTTGCGTAACTTCCTATGGTCGTTCAGCCCCCTAACATTCCATGTGAGGGTCCTAATCCTACCTCTTGTCGTCTCTACGCTCTGTAGTCCCGTAGTGTGCGCCGTTTCATGCAACCATGGCCTATCTGAGCCACCCATAGAATCCCCTGTCATCAAGAATTGCAAAACGTGTCATACAGTGCCTACCATCCATACTGAGTCCACAAACACCCCCCACCCACCCCCTCCTCCCACCCACGCCAGACAATCCCCAACAGTGTCAAGACGAGACTTGAACAACCAGACCCCACAAATTATCATGGTAGCCCCCAACGTGAAGGGCACAACACGATTGCCAATGTAGCATAGGGGTCCCCGTTCCCCTCCCCCCACCCCAACAAGCAAAGATTTCCCTGAGGTGGAACACACGCTGAGGCAGAGGTAGCTCACCCTATACAGTAGTCCTAGAAGTATTAATTCCAGACAGGCCTCCGCCCCGCAGGCCACCAAGGCTAAGTTAAACAGCTAAAGCTAAAATCTCACAACGTAATTAACCGTCAACAACATCTTGTTTCCCACTCAAAGTGCCTGTGTCCCATTTCACAGCCGCCCCCGAGCCCCACACTTACATCAGTAACCGATTGGACATACTAAACAACAAAATCAACTTTTACTACTGTAGCATTTTGCCCGTGGATGCTCCGCCGTCCCACAAGCTCCACAGCCAGCCATTCCTTACTGTTACCGTCAAGGCTGTGGCCTATCCTCCCCAGCATAACAAGGGGAAACCGCCTCAGTCTTGCTTGTCTAGCTCCCCGCCCTCCGCTCCCCGCAGCGGGGACCTCTCAGGGCTGCGGCGTTTATCTTTGGCCCAGTCCTTCATAGCCTTCCGCAGCGCCGCTGGGTCAGTGAATATGCTTGACTGTCCTTGTCGGTTCACCCGGAGCCTGGCGGGGTACAGCATGGCATAGTCTACGTTGTCGGCACGCAGCAGTTTCTTTAGCGGGGCAAATTGTCGTCGCGCTTCTTGTACTTTTTGCGTAAAGTCCGGGAACAGTGAGATGGTGGAGCCCTCATACTGCAGCGGTTGCTTATCTCTGGCGGTTTTTAGTGCTGAGTCTCTGTCCCGGTAGTTGAGCAGCTTTGCTATTATAGGGCGCGGCGCGGCCCCGGGAGCCGGGCGCGGGCCCAAGGAGCGGTGGGCTCTCTCGACGACAAACATAGGCGAGAACGTCTCAGCGCCCAGTAGGGTGACCAGCATCTTTTCCATGAACTGCTCCATGTTGCCAGTGTGCGTCGACTCCGGAAGGCCAGTGACTCGCAAGTTGCAGCGCCGAGAGCGCGCTTCTAGGTCTTCCGTCTTATCCTGCAGGACCTGCATGACTCTGCCCAGTTGTTTGTGACTCGAGTCCAGCAACGTTTGCGCTTCTTCGACCTCGCCGACTCGATGGTCCGTCATGTCCAGGCGCTGCGCATGATTGTCCAACCGCTCGGACATCCTGTCCATACGGTAGGACAGCGCGTCAATTTTGGAGCCAAGGACCGACATGCTGTTCTGCAATCCCTTGTCCATTGCAGTGAGCATTGTTCGTATATCGCTGTCCACATCTTCCACAGGCAGGTCGGTTGTGGCCTCGCTGTCCTCCGGAGTCGCATCTCGAGTCCTGGGTTTTTTATGGTCAAACGACAATTTAGGCTGCGTGCGATCTACCTTCCCCATTGTAGTCGACGCTCCGCTCCTCAAAGTAGGCAAAATAACAGCAGTGTTCTCTTCGCAGCGCTGGCTGTCCCCCAGTGCCCCTAATTGACTGTGTCTGCAAGGCCGAGCCACCTAGACCGGGCAAGACCCGCCGATCCTCCGTACCTCTGTAGGGCGGCACTAGACACCCTCTCAGCGTGGGAAATCACTTCGCCCGGGACAACAGCACCTCCGGTGGGCCCTGCCAATTCAGTCAGACTATCACAGCGATGCCTGGGGTTCCGTCACTACTCGTAGCCAGGACTGCAATGGGCCAGACAGTAGCAAGGATTGAGCCCCCGCAGCAGGAGACCCCACGCCCAGACACGGTCCCAGTCAGGGACCGCACTCCAACGTTTGCCGCTAACCCACTTAGGGGTGTGCCAGGGGGGGGGAAACACTGGGTACAGCCGCTGCTCCCTCGCCGCTCCTCCAAAGTGCGATCTTGCCAAAGCGGCGTAGGATGTGCTGTGCTCAGTACTTTAGTTCGAAACCCAGCATGCGTCACAGGACCTTTTCACCCTCTGCACCACTCCATGGGACTGCAAGGTCGTGGATCCCCACGGCGTGCACCGCTGCTCCTACCTGCCTCAGGCGCTGCAGCTCCACAGCTCCAGCCGATGCCCCAGCAGTATCACAGCGAGCCAAATGTCATCAATAATGGCCGCCGCGTCTCAGGGGATTAACAATAGGGGCCGCCGCTTCCCGCAACAGGCTGTGCCTCCGCGTTGTCGCCTGCTCGACCGCAGGGGGAGGAAGGGGAAAGGTCACTTGCGGTGGCAGTCGTCGCGCCGGTGCAAGCGCGGATACTCCGTGATCAAGCCTCTCCCTTCACCGTCTCGTCCCTCAGAGTGTCCCGTACAGGTCGCTTCCCGGGCGGCCGCAGGACCAGAATAGAGCTCGGGGATTTAGGCCTATGTCGACCTCAGCACCGTGGACACCGGGTATCTGCGGCGTCTAGACGAGTTAAGCCGCCGGGGACAGACCGCTGTGGGCAGCAGCTCCTGGTGCGTCGATGACGGTCCAGGAGGGTCGCAATCGTAGCCTTGGCTGTCGGATAATTGTCGGATCGTCTGGTGGACTTGCGGTGCTACGCGCTCAAGCGGCCATCTTGGTCGCTAGCAAGCTCCGCCCCCATAAAAGTGAACATTAATAAAGAACATGAATTGATCACTTCGGAGACAGAGGCGCAATGGATAACCGGAGTGGAGTTTGTTGGATCATTCTTGCACGAAATGAGCGCAATGTGGCAGCTGAATGTTGATTGTTTCATCAATGTAGATTTGGTTAAGTACTGAACTACTGTGGACTTATTCATGATGTGTTAGCACGAAAATTGGTGGTTTAAGCTCGATTTTTTGAGCAGTTCTGTTAATGAAGAATAAGTTATTATCTGGGGAACATTAGCATTGGGTTCATTTATTTTGTTTAGTAACTAAGGGAGCATTGTGGGAGTTTGAGTTTTTCTTCAAATATTCTGTTTTACAAAATCACGTGAGAGGAAGTAAAGGTGCGGGGTGAGAGCGTTTTAGTGTTTCAATTAAACGCAGAGGGTACACGTGGGTGAGCACAGTATATTTAAAGGTCGAATCGGCAGCAGGGAGGGGTTAAGCAGAATTATTCTCTTGAGTAAATGGAGAGGAAGCAGTAAAGAAGGTCGGATTGCCGGTTACGGCTGTTTAAGGTGATTATTAGAAGTAACTGTTGTGGGATAGGGGGAAGGTGGTATTTAGAAAGAATGATGTTGTAGGTGTATAGGTAAAGTGGCAAGTGGGGGGTATTCGGTAGTAGGGGAGTGACGTATGGTTTTCACGTGGAGTGTTTTATGCGTAAATAATGGTGATGTTTAGCAGTGGGAGCAGGCACAAAGATGGGGATTAGTATATGGGTTTGGGTACACGGTTGTTAGAGGGATAAGGGTGGGGTGGGTAGTGAAGGTGAATGTGGGTAGCGATACTGGGTATTGTGGTACTCATGTTACATGTAATAAGTTTGCATTCATCGGGCAGCTGAGTTGTTCTTTCTATCTCTTGCAGTGACCCCTGACGAAGAGCCTTTTCGGCTCGAAATGCATTGGGCAAATTAAACGAGCTTACTTTGGATTATGTTTGACCTGTGCATGCGATTGGTGAAAGCCTGGATGGGCACTCAAGACACATTTGAAACTGTTAAATAAAGATCTCAGGTGCAATTAAGCTGTCTCCGCAGTGATTGAACACGTAGGAAGATTTTGGAATAAGCATGTGTACATTGAACTTGAGTACAATGGTGAAATATGGATTACTTATAAGGAAGTGGGAGGTGTTTGTTTCCCCCCCTTTTCTATGCAGTGCGACAGCTTGGGTGCGCGAGCATGTGCCCCTTTGGGAGAGTTTTAGAAAGTTGGCATTTTCTTGTGCTAACCATTTGGTGTCTTAAGCCAGTTCCTGGGTCACAGGACTAGGTGTCAGCAGTTGGCCCTTGTATATTTCCCCCAGACAGTTTCACTATAGAGGGTCTGGGTTCTGGCAGAATGGCCCATCTCTGGCAGGATGAGGGGCAGAGCTGTTACCTACCACCTCAAAGGGATGACTCCAGCAAACTCACAAAGGATTTCACAATAGTCTGTTGTGAACCCAAACAATCTAGGGCCAGGACAGGGAGGAAGGAAATTCCAAACACAAACACATCTGTGTGTGGTGGGGACTCCAGAAGCTTCTCCCACTTCAAAGTGGGCACCAGATATAAACAGTGGACCCTCAGACCCAAATTTTCAGGTCACTTCTTGACTTCTGAAGACTCAAAGGAAGGACTGCTCTGCTGCCCTGCTGCTCTGCTTCAAGAGGGACTGCCCAGCTTCTCTGCTGGCAAGAGGGGCTGTTCTGCTGCCCTGCTGCCTGAGGAGGAAAGACTGAACCTACACCTTGAACCCAGGACCACCAGAGTGACTCCAGGGGCTAGTTGACTGGCCTATTCTGAGCTACAGGGACACAACAGGCTCCTCTGTGCCAACACAACTCGATGCATCTTGATGCAGGACTGTGCATCATAGCTTCCATTCGGCGTCTTCACAAGCACCAACCCAGCACAATGCAGTTTGACGCTGACAACCAGCTCAGCTCAACGTATCTTGACTCAGCATGATGCATCTTAAAGCAGTCTTCGCACCTCCTAACCGGCAGCTTCACCGGTGCCATCGCAGCATGACACATCTCAACGCAGGGCATAACACCGCAAGCTTTCATCGACGGCTCCTCGATGACTGCTTCATGCAGGCCAATGCAAGGACTTCGCATCTTGATGCCCAGGAAACAAGGTACTGTTAACAGCAGACTAAACTCAGTCATCTCGTCAGCTTGACTAAGTCGCTTGAACCCTGTCTACGGCGACCAGATAACTTCATGTTAGAACTGGGATTCCTGGTTTTCTGAGGTACACACCCATGCCAGGCAGGAACCACCACTCTAGTCAGGGTAAGCTATTTACACACTAAAAGGTCACCTGTGCTCACCCTCTGGTAGCTTGGCACATAGCAGTCAGGCTAATCTAAAGAGGCAATGTGTAAAGTATTTGTGCAACACACACACAGTAACACAATGAATGTACCACAAAAAGACTCCACACAGGGTTAGAAAAATAGATTATTATATTCTGAACAAAACAATACCAAAGCAACCAAAATCGAATGAATAGAAGTTGAGATATTGAATTTCAAAAGAGAAAGTGAAAAATAGCACTGAGAGGCAAATAGAGCTTTAGGGGTTACTCAGGGCAAAGCCAAAGTTTGGACCAACCACAACGGAGCACCGGCTGGCTGCAGGACTCATGCAGACCCCAGTGAACAAAGTACCTTTCCTGGTTGCAAACGCAAGATGCGTCAGGAGATGCATCAATGTCTATTCCGCAGGTCGAGGAAGCGTTGATTCTTCTCCAGGCAGTGATGGCGATGTGTCTGTTCCAAAGGTGGGCCACCAGGCCGAGATGCACTGGTTGCATAGAGTGATAAGCCGGGTTTCTCCATCCAGTCGAGCGATGCGCCGTCTCTCTGTGCTGCTGTGACAGAGAAGCACGGTTCCGATGTGTTTGCTGCACTACCATGTGTGTTATCAATATGTTTTCAAACCGCATCCGGTTGACTGAAATCCCGGGAACTGACGGGACGTGTTGGCGTACTCGCCAAGATTCGGAACTTGGTAGTTACAGACGTCTTAGTCTTCCGTCTGTTGGTGTGTAGCAGGCACTCGGATGAGGAGCGCCGCATTTGGGATTACTGAGTGTTACTGAGAGGCTCGGACCAGACACGATATGCTGGATCTGAGAACTTGAATGATTTATTTCTATACTGAATGCAACTTTGAGGACGTAACCGCCGGGTTGGAATTATCACCGGTTGAGAGGTCTGATTGGTTTTCCAGATTACAATTAAGCCCTGAAGAAGTCAAGGGTTATCACCCACTGACGAAACACGTGTTGGCTGGTTTTGTGAAAACCCTGAACATTAAAATGAACCACACCGGCTAAGGACTTCATTGTTATTTTGTACTTCTAGGACAGTGTTTCATCACTACCCTGTATATTGTTTGCGTGTGCATAGGATTGGTTGTTACTTATTGCTTAGGACCCTTGTCCTGGCTTGGGGGTTTATGGGGTTATTTCCCCCACCTATAGCACAGATTAAGTTTGAATTGGATCTGTACTGATCACGTTATTAGGTTTAGCGCCATCGAAATCACCTGTGAGAATTAATAACCCCCCTCCGTCTTAACCTCATGTTTTCAAACCGTAGCTTATTGCCACCAAAGTAGACCATTCATGTGAGAAGTTGGCCTGGTATATGCTGTTCACTAGTTAAAGTGGACACCTTGCACCAGTACAATTCGACTCTTATGGTAGGTAGGTTTAAGACAACCTTTATTGAAAGCTATCCTAGTGGTAGCTGTGGAGAGCAGCCTTCAGGCTAAGTCTTGGAGGAATGTAAAGCAGCTTGTTTTACCACACAATCTCTTGAATCACCAAATGAAAAGACACCACACAGGTATATATATCAAATATATATGTATTTATTACCAAACAACTCTCTACTAATCTCTTGTGAGATTAGAAGTCAGGAACATATGTACAAATCAACGTTTCACAATAGATTAAGCACAAATATGGCTGGGGCCCTAGGGGCGTACCAGACCATATACTAAAAAAGAGACTTAAGAACAACGACTTGCAAAGGGACAAGGCCTAGGGCCTTCAGAAGTGCTGGGGCCTCACGAAACCACCCAAGGTAGGTAAGTAAAGGACCCACGGGGGACGCGTTCAGTGAGTGAACACAGGCACGGGTCGCCGTTGACTTCAATGCGGCAAGTCGCGGTTGGAAATAAAGAGTTTCAGGGCACTTCGGGAGTAGCTACAAGCAAGTCACTTACAGGGTAAGTAGTTCTAGGGCCAACACCCACAGGAGCACCATAGTGCTGGAGTTACCTCACCCAGGGAAGCCGGGTGCATAGGTGTCCTTTGGTGTCGGGTCGCGGCGTCGTTTTCAATGGGAGCCACTGAAGACTTGCTGCTTGCGGCGACAGGAGATGTGTCCGGTGGAATCCAAGCCTGGATTCGGAAGAAGGAAGACCTGAAAGCAGAGGGGACAGTGTTCAAAGTCACTTGGCAGTGACCCGGGGCAAGGAAGATGAATGCCCACCGTCGTCGACAGATTCAGGTCATTCACGGGTGTCTTGACTCTTCGACCACGTGGTCCAGGCGGCGTCGATGATGACCAGGAGCTGGATTCGGTGTGTCCCATAACATTTGCAGCTTACTGAGGTGTCGGTGACTCGATTGGAGCCAACAAGCCTTGGTAACAGCAAGTCTTGGGGAAAGCGTAAAAAGTCAATGGTGCAAACCAGCAAGGTCTGGGGAACTCACCCAGCAAGGGTAAGTCAGGGCAGGCCTGGAGCAACCAGGGGAGCTCTTTGGTTCTTTAGGAAAGTCTTCAGGGGACCCACAAGCCGGCTGGCAAGGGATCGCAAAGATGCCTCGGGAGGATTCCTTCCAGAGGGGCCCACGGTCACTCGGGATGGGGTAGGCCTCTGATCTTTGGAGTGATTCTTGCTAGAGGCTGGGACCACACGTGGTCCAAAGCACAAGTTCGTAGAACATCGTGAAGGGGTTACACTCGAAAATAGTGCACGGTACCCAGGGACTGCGGTTCCTCATCACTCGTGGGGTCCACTTGCCTCATCTTCACTGGGGACTCACGATGGCCTTGGAGAAGTCAGGAAATCCTCTTTCTGGGCTGCAGAGACTTCGGGCTCCGGCAGGAGCGGCATAGTTTGCGACTGTTGTTTGTAGTTTTTGGTGCCTGCCAAGCAGGGGAGTCACTCCTTGACTCCAAGGGAGATTCTTCAGTCTTCCAGAGGTAGTGGAACGTCGAAGGTCCAGGATTCTTCTTAAGAGCGTCATCCAGGGAGATATGGGTTGCAATGCACAGGTTCCCCCTCTTATACTAAAAAGAAGGGAGGGACTAGCTCTATGACCCCACCTATGGGAGGGTCAGGGGAGGGGTGGCTACACCCACTTCCCTTTGTCCAGTTTTGCGCCAGAGCAGGGGCAGGTAGCCCCTGAGCTGGTTTGAACTGGCATATGCACAGAGGAGCCTTCTGCTCCCCCAGTGCAGGACTTCAAAGCACTCTAGGAGTGCACCCACCCAGCCCCAATACACTAAACCCTGTCTGGGAGGTGGTCACACCCCTTGGGACAGGATACCTATTGTTGGGCCTCCTCCACTGCGAGTGTGGGTCATCAGCAGGAGGGCAGCCCAGTGTCTGTGACTGGTGGCATCCATTTTGTGATGCCAGGGTTCTTCAGGATTCTACCGCGTTTCCACAGTAGGTACATATCTATCCCTCTAGAAGGGTGGAATGCTACCCCCGCTGCCAGAACTGGCGGGGGGGTAGTATTCCAAGATGTTTGACACCAAACACAACATGTTTCCGTGCAGCCATCCCAAAGTTAGCATTTAACGCGAGGTTATAATGCGCTTTAGAGTATATGGTCAGGCTGCACTACAAACAGCCTCAGAGAAGGGTCTCCGAATGCTGCAGAGGGGTTCTGATCATGCAGGGGCACCCTCTCACATAGGAACTAAGCACTCTGCCTTCAGGATTGATAAGGCCTGCCATAGGAGTGACTTATAGGTTTATATGTGTGTATCTATGTAGTGATATAGGTAGCCTATATCACAGTAAGAGTGCATGCACCACCTTACCCAGGCTGCAGTAGCAGACCTGTGGTGTCAGATTTAGTCTGTTTCCCAGGGGTGGCATAATACATGCTTCAGCCCCTGGTAGGCCTGTGAAGTACCTATGCCCTTGGTACCTAAGGTACCATATACTAGGGACTCATAAGGTACCACAGTATCCAATCACTAGTGCACCTAGAGTGCACTCCAAGTCGTTTAGAGAGAACAGAGAGGCTGGGGCCCTGATTGGCAGGGTCCCAGCCTGACTATAGCCAGAAACCAGTGTAAACATCAGAAAAAAAGTGGGGGCAACATAAGAGGCAGATCCTACTCTCCTACACAACCCCCCAAACGCAGGGACACTAAACTAACCTTGACCAGTTGAGTCTTTGTGTTCTAAGTGGAAATACCTTGAGAGTCCATCTGCATTGGCATGTTGGGTCCCAGGTCTATGTTCCACTGTATAGTCCATCCCCTGTAGGGAAATGGACCACCTCAAAAGTTTTGGGTTTTCATCTTTCATCTGTTTAAGCCATAGGAGGGGCTTGTGGTCAGTCTGAACTATGAAGTGAGTGCCAAACAAGTATGGCCTCAGCTTCTTCAGGGCCCACACCACAGCAAAGGCCTCCCTCTCTATAGCTGACCAACGTTTCTCTCTAGGGGTCAGCCTCCTGCTAATAAAAGCTACTGGCTGGGCTTGACCTTCATCATTCAGTTGAGACAGTACAGCTCCCACACCCAGCTCAGAAGCATCTGTTTGGACAATGAACTTTTTGGTGTAGTCTGGACTCTGTAAGATGGGGGCAGTGCACATGGCCTGCTTTAGGTCTTCAAATGCCTTCTGACAGCTAGCTGTCCACTGAACCTTTTTTGGCATTTTCTTTGAGGTTAGATCATTCAAGGGGGTCACTATAGATCCATATCCCTTCACAAACCTCCTATAGTACCCAGTCAGGCCTAAGAAGGCTCTCACCTGTGTCTGGGTGGTTGGAGCAACCCATTCCATTATGGTTTGGATTTTGCTCTGTAAAGGCTGAACCTGGCCTCCACCTACTAGGTGGCCCAGGTACACAACCTGACTCTGCCCTATCTGGCACTTAGTGGCCTTGATAGTGAGGCCTGCTTTTTGCAGAGCCTCCAAAACATTTCTGAGGTGGACCAGGTGATCCTGCCAGGAGGAACTAAAGACAGCAATATCATCTAGATAAGCTGAGCAATAAGTTTCCATTCCTGCCAGAACTTTGTTCACCAACCTCTGAAAAGTGGCAGGTGCATTTTGCAATCCAAAGGGCATCACCACAAAGTGGTAGTGCCCACCAGGGGTCGAAAATGCTGTTTTGGCTTTTGCATCATCAGCTAATCTGATCTGCCAGTAGCCAGCTGTCAGGTCAAATGTACTTAGATACTTGGCTGAGGCCAAAGTATCAATCAGCTCATCTGCCCTTGGTATGGGATAGGCATCAGTCCTAGTGACTGCATTGAGGCCTCTGTAGTCTACACAAAACCTCATTTCTTTCTTACCACCCTGGGTATGAGGCTTGGGTACTAGGACTACTGGGCTAGCCCAAGGGCTATCTGAAGGCTCAATCACACCTAACTCCAACATTTTCTGGACTTCAGTCCTGATACAGTCCCTGACACGGTCAGGTTGCCTGTAGATTTTACTCTTGACAGGCAGACTGTCCCCAGTGTCCACCTCATGGGTGCACCAGGTAGTCTGACTAGGGGTCAGGCTAAACATATGTCTGTACTGCTGCAGAACTTGTCTGCACTCAGTTTGCTGATGGTCAGTGAGGCTGCTTGCCAAAGCAACACCATCTGCTGACCCATCATCAGGGTTCTCTGAGAGCAGGTCAGGGAGAGGGTCTATCTCCTCCTCCTGTTCCTCATCAGTTGCCATGAGCAAGCCCATGTCAGCCCTGTCAACATATGGTTTCAATCTGTTGACATGGAGCACCCTCAGGGGGCTCCTGGGAGTTCCAAGATTCACCAGATAGGTGACTTCTCCCTTCTGCTCAACTATTGTATGGGGGCCACTCCATTTGTCTTGGAGGGCTGCTGGGGCCACAGGCTCCAACACCCACACTTTCTGTCCTGGCTGGTACACAGTCAGCACAGCCTTTGGTCATGCCAAGCTTTTTGTAATTCTTGGCTGGCCTCCAGGTTTTTGGTTGCCTTTTTCATGTATTCAGCCATCCTGGAGCGGAGACCAAGTACATAGTCCATCACATCCTGTTTGGGGGCTTGAGAGGTAACTCCCAGCCCTCTTTTACCAAACATAATGGACCTCTTACAGGATGCCCAAACAGAAGCTCAAATGGGCTGTAACCAACCCCCTTCTGTGGAACCTCTCTGTATGCAAACAACAGGCAGGGAAGAAGAAGGTCCCATTTCCGCCTAAGCTTCTCTGGGAGTCCTTTAACCATTCCCTTTAGGGTTTTGTTGAAGCGTTCAACCAAACCATTGCATTGTGGGTGATAGGGGTGGTGAACTTATAAGTCACACCACACTCCTTCCACATTGCTTTCAAATATCCTGACATGAAGTTTGTACCTCTGTCAGAGATGACCTCCTTTGGGAAACCCACTCTGGAGAAAACACCAATGAGGGCTCTTGCCACCACAGGGGCTGTGGTGGTCCTCAGAGGAATTGCCTCTGGGTACCTGGTGGCATGATCCACTACCACCAGGATAAATCTGTGCCCAGATGCAGTTTGAGGGTCAAGGGGACCAACAATGTCAATCCCTACCCTTTCAAAGGGTACCCCCACCACAGGTAGTGGTATCAGGGGGGCCTTTGTTGTGCCACCTGCCTTGCCACTGGCTTGGCATGTGACACAGGAGCGACAAAACTCCTTTGTGTCCTCTGACATATGTGGCCAATGAAAATGTGGAACAAGCCTGTCCCAGGTCTTGTTTTGGCCCAAGTGACCTGCTAAAGGGATATCAAGTGCTAGGGTCAAGAGGAACCCCCTAAACGTCTGAGGTATTACCAACCTCCTGGTGGCTCCAGGGGCTGGGTCTCTACCCTCAGAATATAGGAGTCCCTCATCCCAATAAACTTTATGGGACCCACTAGCACTCCCAGCAGCCTCAGCAGCAGCCTGCTGTCTGAGGGGTTCAAGAGAGGGGCAGCACTGTTGCTCCTTACTCAGATCTTCCCTAGAAGGGCCCCCTGCCCCCAAGAACTCAACCTGGTCAGGCTTAAGTCCCTCTGGGGCAGTTCCTTCTTCAGGATCTGCTTCTCCTCCCTCAAGAGGGGAATCTGTGATCTGAGACAGAGGGGAAGGCACTGCCTTAACCCTACTGCTCCTCTTCTTGGGAAGCATATGGTCCATAGTTTCAGGATCCAGAGCTTGTTCAGTGTCATGCATTTTGGCCTGTGACCTGGTCACAGCAAATACCTCTGCAGGGATGCCCAACATCTCAGCATGAGTCCATAACTCTACTTCAGACCAGGCTGAAGTTTCTAGATCATTGCCCAATAGACATTCTACAGGGAGGTCTGCACTGACTACAACCTTCTTGAGGCCAGTTACCCCTCCCCAGGAGAAGTTCACAACTGCCAGACTATGGTTGGTCCTGGCATTGCTTGCATTGGTCACCTGGTACATTTCACCCAGGATGATCTGTCCAGGGTCCACAAGATCCTCTGCCACCATGGTGACACTAGCACCTGTGTCCCTAAATGCCAAAGCCTGTTTGCCATTTATTACAGGCTGCTGTTTGTATTTGCCCAGATTACTGGGGCTTACTAGGAAGGACATGTCAATGTCTCCATCACAAATCAGCATTGCCTGAGTGGGTACTCTGACTAGGCCAGAGTCCACTTCAGAACCCAGGGTCAACCCTACCACACCCTTATTCTGAGTACCACCTCCACCAGTAGCTGAACTAGGGGGAACAGTTGCCTTAGGGGCAGGAGTGGTGGTGGTTTGGTCTTTGGACTTGTTACAATCAGAAGTCCAGTGCCCTTTCTGTTTACAGAATTTGCACCAGGGCTTCTTTTGGCCTTTTCCCTTGTTGGATTGTGACTCCCCACCAGATGCAGATTTTTGGGGCCCTTGTGAAGACTTCTGGTCTTTTGACTTATCCCCACTTTTCTCAGAGCCCTTAGAATCCTGCTTCTTTGTGTCACCCCCTTGGTTCTGAGTTTTCTGCCTCACCCTGGTTCTGACCCACTTGTCTGCCTTCTTTCCCAATTCTTGGGGAGAGGTCAGATCTGAGTCCACCAGGTATTGATGCAACAACTGGTTCTGGCAATTATTAAGGATCTGTTCTCTCATCATTAGATTATACAATCCCTTGAAATCAGTAACCCTACTGCCAACCAGCCAACCCTCCAGAGCCTTGGTTGCACAATCTACAAAGTCAGTCCAGTCCTGAGTCTGTGCCTTCTGGGTGTCTCTGAACTTCAACCTGTACTGCTGACTGACTGACTGCCTGACTGACTGACATATTTGTAGAGCGCACTAATGCCGAGGCGTCTTGGCGCTAAGTGGTGTGCAGGGACAGCAACCAACAGGGATCATGGATAGGTGAAAAACCAGGTTTTTAGTTCCTTCCTAAATGCCAGCCTGCAGTGGTTAAGCCAAACCCATCTATCAGTGCACTCTTCAGGACCTCATAGTCATCAGCATCCTCTTCTCTAACAGTGAGGAGCTCGTCTCTACCTTTATCTGAAAAGGAGAGCCACAAGATTGCTGCCCACTGCTTTTGGGGGACCTGTTGTACTCTACAGGCCCTCTCCATAGCAGTTATCCACTTATGGATATCATCCCCACTCTGGTAGGGAGGAACAACCTTGCTCAGGTTCCTATGGTCTGGAATATATTCTCTGCCTCTAGGGACACTGTTGCTGCCACCAGGGGGTTCTAACCCCTCTTTTCTAGAAGCTCTCTGGAGCTCAAAGGCTTCTCTATCTAATGCCAACTGCTTGGTTTTGAGGGCAAATCTTGCTTCCTCATACTGCAGCAGTTTGCACAGTCTTTCAGAGGAGGTCTCTCTTCTTGGGAAGTAGGAGTTCCTCTGCTGGACAAATTCTCTGCCAGAGTGATAGGAGCGGTCAGAGTCCCTAGACAGGGACCTATGCCTCTCCTCCACTGTGTCAGTTCTCTTAGGGAGAATTCCTCTGTCCTTTTCAGACCCCTTGGGGCCTGGCCCTACAATCACAGAGTCTTGGTCAACTTGATGTTCATCATCTGACCCAGGCACTGTAATTGACCCACCCCTGATTCAGACCCATTAGCTCCTAGAGCTAATCTAAGATCATCTGCTGTCAGCAGATCTATCAGGTGTAGTGTGGAGGGACTCTGTCCTATCTTCAGGTGCCTCTCAGCACACATGGCTTTCAAGTCAAAGAAAGTCATGTCCTTATACTGAAGCTGGGTGGATCCACTGGGTCCATCCCTTAAGGACATTCTAGTGTTGTACAGTGTTGTACTACCTACACTAGTTTGTGGCCTACTGATCCTAGCTTGAGCTGTAGGAAGGGTGTGCTATCCCTTGGCACACAGCTCTAAGTTCAGTAGAACTTATTGATACTAAGCTTGACTTTATATGTACCTTGAGTACCTATAGTGGTTTTCAGTTAGTAATTCAAATAGAGATTTTCTGGTAAAACAATAGCAAGCTGGAATCCCACCGCTGCCACCAATGTGAGAAGTTGGCCTGCTATATGCTGTTCACTAGTTAAAGTGGACACCTTGCACCAGTACAATTCGACTCTTATGGTAGGTAGGTTTAAGACAACCTTTATAGAAAGCTATACTAGTGGTAGCTGTGGAGAGCAACCTTCAGGCTAAGTCTTGGAGGAATGTAAAGCAGCTTGTTTTACCACACAATCTCTTGAATCACCAAATGAAAAGACACCACACAGGTATATATATCAAATATATATGTATTTATTACTAAACAACTCTCTACTAATCTCTTGTGAGATTAGAAGTCAGGAACATATGTACAAATCAACGTTTCACAATAGATTAAGCACAAATATGGCTGGGGCCCTAGGGGCGTACCAGACCATATACTAAAAAAGAGACTTAAGAACAACGACTTGCAAAGGGACAAGGCCTAGGGCCTTCAGAAGTGCTGGGGCCTCACGAAACCACCCAAGGTAGGTAAGTAAAGGACCCATGGGGGACGCGTGCAGTGAGTGAACACAGGCGCGGGTCGCCGTTGACTTCAATGCGGCAAGTCACGGTTGGAAATAAAGAGTTTCAGGGCACTTCGGGAGTAGCTACAAGCAAGTCACTTACAGGGTAAGTAGTTCTAGGGCCAACACTCACAGTAGCACCGTAGTGCTGGAGTTACCTCACCCAGGGAAGCCGGGTGCATAGGTGTCCTTTGGTGTCGGGTCACGGCCTCGTTTTCAATGGGAGCCACTGAAGACTTGCTGCTTGCGGCGACAGGAGAAGTGTCCGGTGGAATCCAAGCCTGGATTCGGAAGAAGGAAGACCTGAAAGCAGAGGGGACAGTGTTCAAAGTCACTTGGCAGTGACCCGGGGCAAGGAAGATGAATGCCCACCGTCGTCAACAGATTCAGGTTGTTCACTGGTATCTTGACTCTTCGACCACGTGGTCCAGGCGGTGTCGATGATGACCAGGAGCTGGATTCGGTGTGTCCCCTAACGTCTGCAGCTTTCTGACGTGTCGACGACTCGATTGGAGCCAACAAGCCTTAGTAACAGCAAGTCTCGGGGAAAGCATAAAAAGTCAATGATGCAGACCAGCAAGGTCTGGGGAACTCACCCAGTGAGGGTAAGTCAGGGCAGGCCTGGAGCAACCAGGGGAGCCCTTTGGTTTTTTAGAAAAGTCTTCAGGGGACCCACAAGCTGGCTGGCAAGGGATTGCAAAGACGCCTCAGGAGGATTCCTTCCACAGGGGCCCACGGTCACTCGGGATGGCTAGGCCTCTGATCTTCGAAGAGATTCCTGCTAGAGGCTGGGACCACATGTGGTCCAAAGTACAAGTTTGTAGATCATCGTGAAGGGGTTGCACTCGAAAATAGTGCACGGTACCCAGGGACTGCGGTTCCTCATCACTCGTGGGGTCCACTTGCCTCAGCTTCGCTGGGGACTCACGATGGCCTTGGAGAAGTGAGGAAATCCTCTTTCTGGGCTTCAGGGACTTTGGGATCCGGCAGGAGCGGTGTAGTTTGCAACCATCATTTGCAGTTTTTGGTGCCTGCCAAGCAGGGGAGTCACTCCTTGACTCCAAGGGAGATTCTTCAGTCTTCCAGAGGTAGTGGAATGTCGAAGGTCCAGGATTCTTCTTAAGAGCGTCGTCCAGGGAGATCTGGGTTG
Organism: Calotriton arnoldi; assembly: GCA_963921515.1. Classification (NCBI taxonomy): domain Eukaryota; kingdom Metazoa; phylum Chordata; class Amphibia; order Caudata; family Salamandridae; genus Calotriton; species Calotriton arnoldi. The sequence continues at coordinate 1,926,224 of CAWUFW010002798.1, forward strand.
CAATGCACAGGTCCCCCTCTTATACTAAAAAGAAGGGAGGGACTAGCTCTATGACCCCACCTATGGGAGGACCAGGGGAGGGGGTGGCTACACCCACTTCCCTTTGTCCAGTTTTGCGCCAGAGCAAGCGCAGGTAGCCCCTGAGCTGGTTTGAACTGGCATATGCACAGAGGAGCCTTCTGCTCCCCAGTGCAGGACTTCAAAGCACTCTAGGAGTGCACCCACCCAGCTCCAATACACTAAACCCTGTCTGGGAGGTGGTCACACCCCCTTGGGACAGGATACCTATTGTTGGGCCTCCTCCACTGTGAGTGTGGGTCATCAGCAGGAGGGCAGCCCAGTGTCTGTGACTGGTGGCATCCATTTTGTGATGCCAGGGCTCTTCAGGATTCTACCGCGTTTCCACAGTAGGTACATGTCTATCCCTCTAGAAGGGTGGAATGCTACCCCCGCCGCCAGAACTGGCGGGGGGTAGTATTCCAAGATGTTTGACACCAAACACGACATGTTTCCGTGCAGCCATCCCAAAGTTAGCATTTAACGCGAGGTTATAATGCGCTTTAGAGTATATGGTCAAGCTGCACTACAAACAGCCTCAGAGAAGGGTCTCCGAATGCTGCAGAGGGGTTCTGCTCATGCAGGGGCACCCTCTCACATAGGAACCAAGCACTCTGCCTTCAGGATTGATAAGGCCTGCCATAGGAGTGACTTATAGGTTTATATGTGTGTATCTATGTAGTGATATAGGTAGCCTATATCACAGTAAGGGGTGCATGCACCACCTTACCCAGGCTGCAGTAGCAGACCTGTGGTGTCAGATTTAGTCTGCTTCCCAGGGGTGGCATAATACATGCTTCAGCCCCTGGTAGGCCTGTGAAGTACCTATGCCCTTGGTACCTAAGGTACCATATACTAGGGACTCATAAGGTACCACAGTATCCAATCACTAGTGCACCTAGAGTGCACTCCAAGTCGTTTAGAGAGAACAGAGAGGCTGGGGCCCTGATTGGCAGGGTCCCAGCCTGACTATAGCCAGAAACCAGTGTAAACATCAGAAAAAAAGTGGGGGCAACATAAGAGGCAGATCCTACTCTCCTACAATTCATAATTCTATTTATACAAACAAGGGTTGAGAGGCAACTTCAAGCAACATGAATGAAAGCACATTGCTTCATTGGTCACAAGAAAAGATGAATCAAGAGGTTTGTTTCTTGATGGTGGTAATTCTTTTATTCAAGGTCTTCTTGACCATAAGGGAATACATTCACGCAGCCAACGCGTTTCGCCCAGTTATGGGGTTCTTCAGGGCCGAAATGTTCTTTTCATTTGTTTTATTCTGAGTTTCTAAAAGGGCATTCCACAGTTAGTCCAGATCCCTGCGCAACGTAAATACTGCACATCTCTATTATTCAATGAGGGTAAGGATCTCGAACAGTTCTTTCAGAGTCACGTCACGTAGTTTATTTAGCCATTATCTGGTGTGTTTCATAATTCTCAAGTCCTCTTTGAACCTGAGGCCGTGTTCGACCGTCTGAGACCACGCGTATTCGGCGTTCTTCAAAAACCGTTCAAGGTTCTGATGTGTTGGGCTCTTGAGGCGCTGCGTTGGTTCCAAGAACGATTTTACTCCAGCAACTGGGTCGATGGGCCAGCTCTGCTACACGCATACAGCAGATGCATCGAAGTCCATGTTGCAATAATCTGGGCCACTTCCAGTGAGCCAGGCACAGGAACAAGGGTAGAGACTTTGATATCCATGAGTCTCAAGCAACGGGAGGCAAGCCAACAAGCCCTTGAAGCACATTTGAAGAAAAGGCAGAGTACAGCTCTCCTTCAGCAACATCAGAGAGCAGCATGCAACAGGGCAACAAACAGAAAAGCCGGCCTTCCAGATCAGCAGTCGAGTTGAGTACATTAAGCAGAACAGCAGTGCTTCTGGCAGAGCTTCAGTTACAAGTCCAGTAGTGCCTCATTTTAGGGGGTCAGAGACTCTGTACTTATACCCAAAAGTGTCTTAGAAGTGGGGGTGACTTCAAAGAGTGGTCTTTGAAGTGCACAAGTATCCTTTCAGTCCAGCCATGTCTGCCAGACTATCTATGGGGGGTAAATCAGCTCTTTGTGTGGGAAACAGGACACTGCCTATTCAGGTGTAAGTGTCAGCTCCCCCTCTCTCTTCCTGCCCAGGAAGATCTATCAGAATGCAGACGAATTCATGTGAATTCTCTGTCACACCCACCTCTCCTGTGTTTGTGTCTGTCTAGAGGGAATGCCCAAAGTATAGCTATCACCCACCCCAGATGTGTATCAGGCTGCAAGGCACACAGAGCAGTTAGAGCAGAGAAATGCCCACTTTCTAAAAGTGAAATTTCTAAAATATTAATGTTAAATCCAACTTTACCAGTAAAGAGGATTTATCATTACTATTTTAAAGATGTGAAACATGATTCAGCTACTCCTTTCTAATCAGAAATTACAGCTTAAAAGTGTATTAAGGAATTCCCAATGCTAGCCTTTCAGAGGAGTAGGTCTTACAGTAGGGAAAACAAATTTAGCTGTTTGTCACTACCAGGATATGTAAAACTTAATAGTACATGTCCTACCTTTTACTTACATAGCACCCTGCCCTTAGGGCTACAGAGGGCCTACCTTAGGGATGACGTATGTGTGATAAAATGGGAGTTTAGGCTTGGCAAGGAGTTTTAAATGCTAAGTTGATGTAGCAGTAAACTGCACACACAGGCCCTGCAATGGAAGGCCAGAGACAGGTTTGAAAGGCTACTTGTGTGGATGGCACAATCAGTGATGCAAACCCACTAGTAGCATTTATGTTACAGGCCCTAACTACATGGTATACCACTTTACAAGGGACTTCCAAGTAAACTAAATATGGCAATTGTGTATACACCACTGTTACCATGTTTTGGGGAGAAACACATGCACTTTAGCACTGGCCAGCAGTGGTAAAGTGCTCAGAGTCCTAAGACGAACAAAAGGAATTAAGCAAAAAGAGGAGGAGGAAGGCAAAACGTTTGGGGTGGCCCTTCAGAGAGGGCCATTTTCCAACACCTCAATTGCCGCTTCATGCTTCTATGCGCTACTTTTCTTCAAAACCTTTAAAATTGCATATCTCTGGTTGTAGTAATTGGATGTTTTTCCTTTTGGTCTTAAACTATTTATTAAAGTTTATTCTATTTTCTTAGATTGGTGTGGGATTTTTCTTGTGTTGTGCTTTCACTTTATTACTGTCTGAAATGGTGCATAAATACTTTACACATTGCCTCTAAGTTAAGCCTGATTGCTTTTTGCCAAGCTACCAGAGGGTTAAGCACAGTTAATTTGAGTTCTGCTTGTATTTCACCCTGACAAGAATTGTGGTTGTTGCATTTGTAGTGTTTCACCCCCTCAACCAATAACCCCATTCCTCGCACTCTGTCACAAACTTTATGTCTGAAAAACAGAACTTCTTCAAGTGTTATGAAGGAGACTGTGGAGCACAATATTATCTTTAGGTCACAGTGTTGAAAGAAAAATGGGCATCAGCCAAAAGTCCACTGGGTTAACAGGCCAGTGTGCCTGTAGATTCTACAGGAACCATAAGATAGGTCCCATGAAAAGTCTGTGTGATCTGCCTATTGGCTAGTGTAACCAACATGGCACTAATGGGAACATATTATATTTTATGTTGCTTGTTTGTGTACCATGTAATGTATTGTACAATAGTATTAAATCACTGGGTAGGGGCGGTGTTCAAAAAGAATAATCAGAAAAGAGTAAAGGATGACACAAAATAAATGGATTGAGGAAGGAACCTTTTGAACATAGTGGAATATCATAAAAGACTACAGTCACACAAGAAAGAGCAAAATGGCATTGTGAGCTGTGGGCTTTAACTTTTGTCTAGCAAGAAGAGAGGGAGGTAAATTGGAGACATGTGAGGAAAATGAGAGAGAGGAAAGAAATATAGGAGAGGATAGAAGAATAAGTCAGCAAGAGGATGGATTTTCAGGAGTGACAATCACAGTAACTGTTTAAGAGGTAGAAGGATTTTGAAGTATGAGTCCTTGAGTGGAAGAGGTGTCCTCTTTTCCCCTACCCAATGCACACAGTAAGATCTCGCATGTAGCCTCTCTGAAATAGATATTCAAGGCTACCTTTCCCTACTACTTGGTATATCCTTCTATAGCACAAATAATCAATTTAAGACCCAATATGGCAAAGGGTTATTATTGCCTGCTTGAAGGTTGTACTGTGGTCTGATAGGCTGACCACACATGTGTGAATGAGTTACGTTAAATTCTTCGAGGCTGAGAGAAGAGCTGACCTCTGAAGAGAGAAGAGAGAGGCTCCTGGGCACTGCCCAGAATGCAGCCTCACAGAACCTATGCGCTCGCAACCAACATTGATGCCAGGGACTTGATATCACCCTTGAAAGGAGGACTAACCTGTTAGTCCAGGGCTTCTTGTCTGACAGGAACCACAGCATTATCTTTGGGACCTAAACGCTGTACGGCAAGGCTCTAACCCACACAAAGCTACTAATGGACAGTCTTCAAGGCTAACCATGATGAGGATACCGTCTTCACTAGGTATGACAGTGTAGGATACAGTGAGGAATTGGCATTTCCAGAATCACTGTTCCTTAGTGGTTAGCAAGTGGGCAATGCACATCAAGTCACAATTAAGGTCTACCAAACCCGTGGGTGAATTAAAGGACTCAGTTGGCAGTGCATCCATCCAAATGGAAGGATTTGTTGCGACAATGACCTTGGCCCACAGCTATGGCCTCGCATATATGGTTTGGAGATCATTGTGAATACGCTGTGCAGAGTTCAATACTCAACTTCGACTCCTATGCTAGTTTCAGCCATGAGATCTGAACCAGGAAGAGATCAGGAACCCAAATTTCACTCAACCACCTGGAAAGTGCAGAACCCCAAGAAGCCCAAATAGAACAAGAAGTGAATAACCATGGCCCTAAAAAAGGGCAGACAACATAGTACAAGTAGCGAGACAAGGACAATGAAGAAGACGCTAACACCCGAATCCTCCTGGGAGATATTGTCCGCCAGGAGAAGAGAAGCTCTGGGAGTGTCACTGATCCAGCGATAATTTCTCAGTAATTTCTCAATGCAAAACCTCATTTACCTCTAGTTTACCGCTGTAAATTTGTTGGACCCTTGCCACCGTATATTACCTTCAGGAGACTTTACATAAACATGAAAAATCAAAAATGCAATTAATATTTAAGCCAATAAAAAGAGTTGTGAGTATTTTTAAAGGGTTTTATTTTCTAGTTAAAAGTCAAGGTTCTCTGACCCTTTATTCATTAGTCAAATATCAATCAGGTTACAGAATTGAAAATAGGAAAAATAGAATTAATACAAAACATATTATAGGTTGCATACAAAGCACTCCATAAAGGAGGAAAAACCCCTAATTCTATGTCAGTCAGAAATCTTTAAAGAGTTTCAGGAAAAATATAATTCAAGAGTGAGTTTGCAGGGCTAATCAATAATTAATAATTGGCAAAAATCTCCCATAAAGAGAAATAAATGCATAAGACAAATAAATCTTTTTCAAAACTAGTTAGTTAGTCAAAGCATAAACTTAGAGTTTTAGCATCTAAATCTAAACCTGTTCCATCAGCTGCACTCTCTGCCCTGGTCTGTTCATCTGTCTCTCTCCCTCTCCATTGTCTGACAGAGAGGCTGCTCCTGAAAAGGCCCCTCCTTCACAGACCACAGAGGAATGTGATCTGCCTTGCCAAAAATATGACGTGCAAGGACTCTCTGAAACAAATATGAGCAAAAGCCCCCATCTCCCTCTGTCTCTCCTCGGACGCAATCTCCTCCCAGGCTGCACCCGCGACGTTCACGTACCTAACCCATATGATGTCTGGTCTCATCTACTCCCTCTCCTCCTATCTCTTCTAGACCTAAGGCTGCTAAAGCTGCTAAAGCTGACACGCCCCCTAAGGGACCATTATTTATACTCTAATTCTTGGCTGACTATACTAATAATGTTGCAGTTTCAGTAGAAACTCGCACTGTGATTGGTTAGCACAGGTGACATAGGGGTCTCATCATCCTGTTCTCATTGCAAATCCAACCCATACCGGTTCTGACAATGGAAGCGTTAAGGCTTAATACAGTCATATGTAAAATTCCCACATTGAAACAGCAAGCCGAACAAAACACACAGCAGTATGTCTGTGACGCACAATCCCACAATGCAATTCCCTTGCGAGAGTCCAGAAAGTAAGACTAGTGGCTACAAAAAGCGTGCATCTTCACCGCTCCCGCCGTTTCAAAGAAGCAGTCACCAGGACCAGAGTCAATTTTTTGTCAAAGTGAAGTGCACTGCAAGCAAGCGAAAGTAGTGATTGTCCATTCACGGAAGGTTTATGTATATGTTGATTCTTTATTCTTCAATTTTCAATAAAAGCAACAGCCAAACAGCCGACGCATTTCTCTGACTGCAACTGCTCGGCCACCTGACGGGAACAGGCGGAGATGAAGGAGGTCTTAGAGCCATGAGAAAGGCGAGCTTCGTGCATATCGTTCTCCGCCTCAGTCTCCTCCGCGGCTGTTTTCTGCATTCTTCAGCAGCCCCCTCAGGCACAAGAGCCATCATGACTTCACACTGTCCCTGGATCTAGGAGGGTACAGTTGCCTTCATCTTCTTCTACACTGCTGACTCCAGTATAAAACCAGTTGACGTTATCTTACAGATACTTAAGCCCTGATGAAGTCCACAATTTGGACGAAACGCGTCTGCTGTTTGGCTGTTGCTTTTATTGAAAATTGAAGAATAAAGAATCAACATATACATAAACCTTCCGTGAATGGACAATCACTACTTTCGCTTGCTTGCGGTGCACTTCACTTTGACAAAAAACAGTCATATGTAACACCATCAATAATTATACAATATTGCAACATTTATGCGGAAAAGTGTATCAGTCCATTTCCGTCTCGCTTTCACATCGCACACAAAAATGACACTTTCCCACAAATACTGATACATTGGCACGATGACAGGAATGTTCAGTTCATTGTGGCCTTGACCCATGTGTCTTCACTTGAGGTACTTGGCAGTTCATGCAGCTGGCTCTGCCCATGCGTCTCTCATTCAGCACACTGCCATAAATTCTCAGCCATGCTGGATTCCTAGGCATCCATTTTATAGTGGACCCAAATGTATACTAAAGTAAAAACAAACACACAAGAATATTAATTTATGAAGTAAAGCCCATTATGTTTACCTCCCCCATACTAGTACCCTGTATTAATTATTACCTAGCAAAAAGCTATTAATTTAAAGCAGCTTTTCTATTATTTGTGCACCACATGCAAAATGTGCAATGTACAACATAGCATAAACATGCTCTAGTGCAAATTTTCAAAGCGCAAACAGTTAATGCATACTCATAGCAACATGCTCTAATGTTTTAGATAGCTTTTCATGCAAAATGCGTTTGCCCCATGTGTAGTGTTGGTGCATGGTTGATTAATTAATACACATTATAAGAAGATGTGTTATGAACTGAATATGCATTGTCTAAATATGCAACAAAGCCAAAGTCTCTTGAGACAGGAACAGAGAGTGTAGATTACAAGGAAAAGGAGCTGGGCAAAGCTAAAGAGGCCACAGTGAGCCTTCTAAAGGAAACTGAAATCACAAGTTTTCTACACTGCAAAAAACGCATGTTAATTCAGCACAAGCATTTCAGACTGAAAGCATTTTTGACCAGGCCTCATTTCATGTTTTTCACTTTGCATGCACCAAAAGTGCAATTTTGAAATGCAGTCTGTCTGAAACAGAAAAATAAAGCAATGCCTGAATCCAGATGAAATCTGAGCTACATCAATCCTCCCTTTGATGATAACTAATCATGATACCTCAAATGATTTGTAAATCATCACACTTATTTAATCTCACAGGTGACTTTTTTTTTTATAGTGCAAAAGCTGAGCATATAACAATTTTACCTCTGTTTCTAAGGCAACACAAGTTTTGTCTGTAATCAGATCATATATAGCCAAGCTCAAATGTTTAGTGCAGAGTTCTGTAAGTAGCTTCTTGGAACTGTTAGTCTTCTTTAAAATAAGTAACTAAAATAATAAAAGGAAAATTCAACAGGACAGTTCACTTTTATTTTTTTATTTTTTTATTTTTTACTTCTTCATCTTTTCTTCTTTTTCTTTCATCATTCAAAGATTCTTTTCTCTTCAGCTCTTGACAATTCTCAGTTATTGTTTCAGCCTTTCTTTTTCTCTTTGTCACCAGCTTGCCATCATGGTGGCTCGTACAGTTCATTCAAAGTGGCATTCTGTACTTTTTCCATGCATTTTGAGCACTCAGGTGCTGAGAAACTCTGACAGAGCACCATCAGTTCTTTGCACTTTTTCAATCCAAGCCTTTCACTTTTATTTTCACTTTGATCAGATTCAGATGTTTCAGCTATGGGTGCAAATGATTTTTCAAGGGACCACTGTAGACTTTTTGGATACCCTTTCAGCCAGCTTTTTCCTACCTCCACTCGTAGGCCCACATCACTAATTTCTTCTTCAGAGGCTGCATCTGACTCTTTCACCCTTTGGACACCGCTTTCATCTGAGTCAGTTTCTACTTTTTGCTTTTCCAGTGCCACTTCAGTTTTCTCTAGTGCTGCTTCAGACTCTGTGTGTTCCCTTACAGCTTGACTGACCCTCTTCTGTGGACTTTTGACCACTGCTGGCATCTCTTCTTGAAGAGGAGCTATTTTATCAGGGGGACACAGGACCATACGTGTGTGAGAGGCATGCACCCAATTTGGAAGGCCACCACATTTCACAACAGTCTTTGCCACGATCATTTGGAACAGGCCTTTCCATTTCACAGCATCTCTCAGATCAAAGTTTTGGCACCATTCATTATGCAGATCTTGTGTAGCAGCTGCAATCTGGTGAGAAACTGCACGCTCCACATCAGCCAGACCTTCACAGCAATGGCTAGTCTTTTCATCTGTGTTTTTCACAAGTGCATTTGCATGTCCATTTTCAAGCCACTTCGGTGATGCTGAAACACAGTCTTTGCAAAGTGTAACTCTGTACTGTCTTTGTGTTGCTTTATCATGCTTGGAATTTCACGCAGATATCTACAATACAATCCTTGTCCTATCTGTGGCTCTGCACACATCATCTTTGAGACCTTATTATGATCTGATTTCAGAGAAACTGGCAATCTATACCTGGGCATCAGTTTTTGCAATAACACATTTGCTACTATGCAGTAGTCATTTTTCTCAACATAAACAATATTCTTTTCATATTCACCTGTGGAAATCCCATTGAATGTATAGGCTAACACAATACAATTTTGTGCAACTGAATTAGCATTTCTCTCTCCCATGACAACAGTGACTCCCATTTGAGCAGATATACTGAATGTTATGGTAAGGGCGAATCAATTTTGAATTTTGGGCTGAGGTAACTACTGAAAGCCATGAAGCTTTGACAACATAATGTATAAGGAGCACAGCATGTGCTGCTTTTAATGTGTCATTATTACCTTTCAAACATGGGCCATCTACAAAATGGACATTGTTGGGCTGAATCAGACTTTCATCCTTAAAGTCTGATCTTGGCTTTATGCATATTTTCATGACATCTAGATACTCATATTCAGTTTCATTGATGTTGGGGTCAAAGGTCATTGGGAAATACATCACAGACCCTTGAACACATTCATGTTTTTGATCAGGCACTGAGAGAGCGCAGCCCTCCCTCTCACTGCAAATTGGTGTATTTTCTTTTAAATAAACTTTCATTCCTAGTGCTGGGGCGCGACACTTTTTCTCTTTCATCTCTAGGAATGCTTTTGTGCAATTGTTGTCCAATGGAAGCGGATCAGACACATCCTTGTGTGTCAGCCTCAGTAAAGGCTTAGCCACTAGGGAAAGGTTTAGTAACCACTCTCTACAGCAACTAACCATTCCCAAAAACTTCCTGACTTCTTTTTTAATTTGAGGTGGATTCATCTGGTGAATTATTTCCACTCTCTCTGGTGACACCTTTCTACCTCCCTTTCCAATTATGTGTCCCAGACATTCTTTTTCTTTTTGACAATACTCCTGACTATCTTCATGCAATGGCACTGTGACAAGAACTTGACAAAAATCAATAACAGTAAGCCATTCTTCAGCACATGGAATGTGAAAAAATATATTGGCTGGATTCGGTACCACAGGACCACAGGACAACATAGAAAAGTTATGCTATTAATCTCCTGCACTAATCTGTTCTTTTCATTTAGTTTCTGTGAACCTGTGATCAGAAAGTTACATAATCCTTTACTCAGTTTATCTCCAATTATGGGTAAAATTTCTGCAACTGATGGTGTTCTTGAATACATGTCATCTGGTTCTAATTTAAATAAAACATGGTCTGCACATTTTATTAATCTGACATCCTTCTCTGTGAACTCTCTTATTTCTGTGTTTATTATTTCTTTCAAATCAGAAGGTAATTTTTCAACTGTTTTTTCTGAAAACAATGCTGCAGCTGTCTCTTGTTGGGCCACTTTAAAATGTACCTCCTCATCAGGAATCTGAAAATTAACATCATCTAGTGTACAGTAATCTGTGCTGTTTAATTTGCAAAACAATTGTTTTCCTGCCAGGCCTGAGTCACAAACAACAACTTGGCAATTTTTATCAAATGGGCCTATTTTTGCTCCAACCTTTTCTAAAACTGGGTTTGTAATTTCTTTGTTTAAAACTCCTACAACTAAATCTGGACCTTCCACTGTTTTCACAATGGACTTGGTAAATTCAGAATTGTTAGGGATAAAACTTTCATTTTCAAATACAGCAACCTGTTGAACTGGGTTCTGATTTTGTTTCTGGAAAGAATTCACATTTGCTCTGGACAACTTATTTAAATTAATTTTAGCATTTTCCATATTTTGTGGGAGCATCTGGGCTTGAAAAACTCCTGCCATTGATACCTGTTTCTGAACTGATATTTGCTTTTGCTTAACTGGCATATCTTGCACCTGCATTTCTCTCTGTTTTTGCACATTTCCACTTGCTGCATCATGTTTAAATTTACATTTCTTCTTCCAATGCTCAAATCTGTTATAAAGATGGCAAAAGGATACTTTTTCCAGCAGTGCAACATCCGTACCTGAATTTGCACAAACCAAAACACCTTTACTTCCATCCTGTGTTCTTTTAATCTGTACCCAATTAACATCCTTTGCTGGCACTCTGCCTTTCAGGAAAGTAATCACTGCTACGTTTTTCTCCATAACAACAGAAAATGATGGCGCATTCATGTAAACCCTTTTCATTGTCTCCTCACCTGACCTTTGCACAGCAACTTTATATTTAAACCACAATTCAGTCTGCATGGCAATGTCAAAGAACATTTGCAAATTAATGCACAACTCTTTTAAAATTTCAACAAATCCATCAATTTGTGGGTACCACAGCATAAGTTTGTCTCTCAATTGTGGTATTGTGTTCAGAAATGCTGCAAGTTCACTTTTGTTCCGTGGCACATGAACATGCACTTCTTCCACCTTTTCTCTCAGTGAGTAAGCAAAAGCTTCTCCCTCATCCTGTTTATTATTTTCCCTAACAAGGTCTGGTGGTTTCTTTTTCTTCTCATGTTTTCTTGCCCACTTGTCTCCTAATTTCTCAAACCCATCGCATTTGAAATTATATTTTATTATTTCTGCAATGTGCAATTGCATTCCTGAAGAACACATTTTCTCAATTGCTTCATCATTCATATGTACCCTGAAACTTTTCTGAAATGGAAAACTTCCTGAAACATCAATTTCATATTTTTGAGCCAAATCAGTCAGTCTATCATGTGTAGTTACTGCACATGTAGCTGTTTCCTTACTCAAGGAAATTAATTCTTTTTCCTGACACTGGTTCACATTTTCATGATTTAAACAGCAGGGACTGTTAATTTCTTCTTGTTCAAATGTTGATTTTAAAACACTAAGCTGTCTCTCTTTTTCAGGGTCTGGGTTAATTTGTTCCCCCATGCTCTCTATCTTTTTAAGCACTGCTGCTTCCTCACAGCAGGTTTGAAAAATCCCATCTTCAAATATATTTATTTTACCCTTGGCTGCAGATGTTGTAAAGACCAATCTTCCCCCACCTTTCAGTGCTTGGTCTATCTGGGGTAATTTCTGTTCAATAATCTGTGAATTCTGAGTTTCTGAAATAAACCCTGACATAATTACTCCTTCTGAAGCTTTTTGAACCTTTTGAATAGGGGCCACATTAATTGGGACAGTCACAATTTTTCTAGGCATTGCCTGTGCATCTGCAGTTTGTAATATTTGGACTGAATCAGTCACATTTGAAGTAGTAATACCTGGAGATATCACTGTCAGTGCTGAATCAACAGGTAGTGGGTTAATCTGAAATGTCTGCACAGTTCTCTCAGTCTGTGTTTCTCTCTGTTTAACAGAAGCAGTAGCCACTGTAGTACTTACTGGTACACTATTTTCAGTATTTTTAATGGGAACCACATAAAGTGGCGGACACTCAGTTAACAATGCATCCATTATTTCATCCCCTGAATCACTATTTATGTGAAGCTTTTTATCATCATTAATTCCCTTCTCCTGTATCTGGTGCTTTACCTTTTTATCCTCACTTGCTTTGTCTCTTGCTGTCTTTTCCCACATGCTTAAAGCCTCAAATTGTGCTGCTCTAGATGGTGTCTTTATTTCACATAACACTTCCCTTAATTTGTCAATAATTTGCAATTCAAAAGTACCATCTTTTGGAAACCTCAAAGGACCCTCTTTTTCAGTAACCTTGCACCATTGGTGAACCCACATACATGAATTTTGTCCCAAACTGGTAGACATAAAATGCACGGGTGTTCCCTCAGGAGCATCACCAATTAAAAACTAATTTTTCACTTTACCTCCCAACAGTTTCTTTAAACCTTCAAACATTTTCATTTCTGCAATAGTTCAATGGAATTTCTTTTCTCCAATGCTGTCAGTTTCAATTTCAGTCAGTTTAACTCCTACTACTGACCCTCCACAAAATCTTACTGCAATATTTTTCTGAGTTTTCTTAATCAAAATTCTGTTAGTAACAACATAAAAACATTCGCTACTCTGTCTGTTCCACTAAATAAAGGATAGATTTCTTTTCACTGCGAGTAACACATTCCACTTACTCTTCACAAAGTAAGAACTTCCGTTTACTCTTCAAACACTGCGAGTAAATCCCTTCCGCTTACCCTTCACTCAAGCTCAGAAGAACCTGCTACTCCTTCAGTGTTACCCTTTCTAGGTTATGTAAGACCAAAGTTTCACCAGCGAACTCTTTTGCTGTCACTCAAGCTTGGAAGAACCTGCTACTCCTTCAGTGTTACCCTTTCTAGGTGATATAACACCAAAGTTTCACCAGCGAACTCTTTGCTATCAATCACTCTCACTTTTACACAGAAAATAGTCCCTACTTTAACACTGCCAGCCCTACCTAGCTTCTCAGTGTTATTCCAACAGACGAGTAACATCACTGCAGTGTGGCTTCTGTCACCACCCGCAATTCATTCCCGGGAATTTTCCAGACAACATAAAACAAGACACTAACTTTTCATGTTAAGAACATATAATCAATAATCAAAAATTCTGTCCAATGAAATTACCAATATAATCAATAAAACCATCAAGTCAAAATGAGCAAAATTTCACCCACAGTCAAAACCCTTACTATTTTCAACACTTCAGAAATACATCCTAGCACATTAACAACATTTCACAACCCTATTGATACTCACACCATTCCAGCAATCGCCTTCTTGCATCACCTTCCAGTACTGCTTTGCCAGTCTTCAGGTTCTGAGCATTGGAATCAGGAATCAGGACTTGGACATTTATCTAACTTGGGCAATTATTTTTCTAGCTCTATTTAGGCTTTTAAACTACACTATGCTCCTTTTGGTGATGGTGTTAACCTTACCTCTACTACCAGAAACTGATCTAGCGGGTTGTGGTTTTTCTTCACTTTGATCTGTATTAGTCAATATCTAAACCAATTTTCACAGACCAACTTTCCTCCTAAGGTCAATGGACCATTAGTCGAATAGTTGATGGTGATATTAATAATCCTTAATCACCAAACTAATTGATAATAACCATCTTCTTGCTACCAGAAACTGATCCAGCGGTAATTTCTCGGTAATTTCTCAATGCAAAACCTCATTTACCTCTAGTTTACCGCTGTAAAGATGTTGGACCCTTGCCACCATATATTACTTTCAGGAGACTTTACATAACCATGAAAAATCAAAAATGCAATTAATATTTAAGCCAATAAAAAGAGTTGTGAGTATTTTTAAAGGGTTTTATTTTCTAGTTAAAAGTTAAAGTTCTCTGACCCTTTATTCATTAGTCAAATATCAATCAGGTTACAGAATTGAAAATAGGAAAACTAGAATTAATACAAAACATATTATAGGTTGCATACAAAGCACTCCATAAAGGAGGAAAAACCCCTAATTCTATGTCAGTCAGAAATCTTTAAAGAGTTTCAGGAAAAATATAATTCAAGAGTGAATTTGCAAGGCTAATCAATAATTAATAATTGGCAAAAATCTCCCATAAAGAGAAATAAATGTATAAGACAAATACATCTTTTTCAAAACTAGTTAGTTAGTCAAAGCATAAACTTAGAGTTTTAGCATCTAAATCTAAACCTGTTCCATCAGCTGCACTCTCTACCCTGGTCTGTTCATCTGTCTCTCTCCCTCTCCATTGTCTGACAGAGAGGCTGCTCCTGAAAAGGCCCCTCCTTCACAGACCACAGAGGAATGTGATCTGCCTTGCCAAAAATATGACGTGCAAGGACTCTCTGAAAAAAATATGAGCAAAAGCCCCCACCTCCCTCTGTCTCTCCTCGGACGCAATCTCCTCCCAGGCTGCACCCGTGACGTTCACGTACCTAACCCATATGATGTCTGGTCTCATCTGCTCCCTCTCCTCTCTCCTCCTATCTCTTCTAGAGCTAAGGCTGCTAAAGCTGCTAAAGCTCACACGCCCCCTAAGGGGTCATTATTTATACTCTAATTCTTGGCTGACTATACTAATAGTGTTGCAGTTTGAGTAGAAACTCGCACTGTGATTGGTTAGCGCAGGTTACATAGGGGTCTCATCATCCTGTTCTCATTGCAAATCCCACCCATACCGGTTCTGACAATGGGAGAGTTAAGGCGTAAACCAGTCATATGTAACACCATCAATAATTATACAATATTGCAACATTTATGCGGAAAAGTGTATCAGTCAATTTCCGTCTCGCTTTCACATCGCACACAAAATGACACTTTCCCACAAATACTGATACATTGGCACGATGACAGGAATGTGCAGTTCATTGTGGCCTTGACCCATGTGTCTTCACTTGAGGCACTTGGCAGTTCATGCAGCTGGCTCTGCCCATGCGTCTCTCATTCAGCACACTGCCAAAAATTCGCAGCCATGCTGGATTCCTAGGCAGCCATTTTATAGTGGGCCCAAATGTATACTAAAGTAAAAACAAACACAAAAGAATATTAATTTATTAAGTAAAGTCCATTATGTTTACCTCCCCCATACTAGTACCCTGTATTAATTATTACCTAGCAAAAAGCTATTAATTTAAAGCAGCTTTTCTATTATTTTTGCACCACATGCAAAATGTGCAATGTACAACATAGCATAAACATGCTCTAGAGCAAATTTTCAAAGCGCAAACAGTTAATACATACTCATAGCAGCATGCTCTAATGTTTTAGATAGCTTTTCATGCAAAATGCGTTTGCCCCATGTGTAGTGTTGGTGCATGGTTGATTAATTAATACACATCATAAGAAGATGTGTTATG
The DNA here is from genome assembly GCA_963921515.1 of Calotriton arnoldi. Classification (NCBI taxonomy): domain Eukaryota; kingdom Metazoa; phylum Chordata; class Amphibia; order Caudata; family Salamandridae; genus Calotriton; species Calotriton arnoldi. The sequence continues at coordinate 1,942,113 of CAWUFW010002798.1, forward strand.
AACTGAATATGCATTGCCAAAGTCTCTTGAGACAGGAACAGGGAGTGTAGATTACAAGGAAAAGGAGCTGGGCAAAGCTAAAGAGGCCACAGTGAGCCTTCTAAAGGAAACTGAAATCACGAGTTTTCTACACTGCAAAAAACACATGTTAATTCAGCACAAGCATTTCAGACTGAAAGCATTTTTGACCAGGCCTCATTTCATGTTTTTCACTTTGCATGCACCAAAAGTGCCATTTTAAAATGCAGTCTGTCTGAAACACAAAAATAAAGCAATGCCTGAATCCAGATGAAATCTGAGCTACATCAACACTGTCACAGAAGAGCGGCACACCACCCATGAGGAGAAGAGTCAAGAGGAAGACGATAATTGCCACAGAAAAGTAAAGCATACCCCAATGACAGGCAGATGAGAGGAAGAGGACTTTGTCAGAGAAATGTGAAGCTCCACCAGGGACAAGACAGCTGGGAGCAGGCTGCCTTCTAGAGCAAAGCAACAGAATGATCAGGATCCATTTGTGGGCCCACAGGGCAAGTAAGGGCTACGGCCTCAACCTCTTGCTTTATGGGGTCCATCCTGATATGTCTCTACAAACTGGGCCAAATACAACCCTTTATGCACTTGATTCTCATGGTAGCAAGTGCGATCAGTCATAGACTTCTCATTAGGGTTGTATGGGACTGTTTGAGCTCAGAGCTCAACAATCAATCAACAACCCAATAAATTAAATGTCCAGCCCAATGCTTATCTTTTCAGAAAGAAAATAGTTTAATTACACAATGGTAGTCATTACTGCACACTAATTATAACAAAAGCAAGTTAGTGTCCCTGGGTGCTTTATCGGCAGGAACGCACCCACTTTGCTCCCTCTCTGTCTTTGATGTTCTCATTCTCTATGGCTACTACTAAGTAGTTCCTCACCAATCGCTCAGGGTAAACAGGAGTAGTATGAATCGAACATAGGATTAGCTCAATCAAACCCAAACAGTATGTGCACTCAGTTTTAAGTCTCTTACCCCTATACAGATGAATCAGGTCTTTCAGAGGTCTTGTTCAGGCCACCCGGTACTCTGGGGCACTCCAACACACTCTGAGAAGCAGCAGAGCACCGACAGGTAGTTATGAAGCATCTTCACCATAGTCTCTGGGCTGTGTTTGGTGATGCCTGCTCGAACTCTTTTTAGAGGGTGCTCAAAGCAGCAGTCATTAGCTGTTGCAATTCTGCCTGGCCTGATGATAAGAACTGTCCTTTGTAGGCTTTGTAGTTTGGCAGAAGGACCTGATACCAAGGCTAACTGGACCAAGGATGATGCATCTGACAGGGCTTGCAGCACCTGGCAGTTGCAGTCCTGCAAAGCAAGCTTTCGCACAGGCCAATCACAAATTTTTCAGGTGCAACCCTGCATGGGCCAGTCACAAATTTGGCAGTTGCAGCCCCCCCCCCCACGGCAGTTCATGAATTTTGTAGTAGCAGCCCTGCACGGGCCATCATGATTTGACAGTTGCATCCTAACACAGGCTGACCAGGATATGGCAGACGCAGCCCCGCACTAACCTGTCAGGATTTGGTACCATGTAATCCAAGCCCTGAATGGGCCTGGTAAATGCATTGCCATGGTGTTTGTGGTTCCTGCCTGGAAGTGTCACGAGAGTCGAGTGTGGGGTCCTCTGACACCCGAGTCTTCATGGTTCTCTTCACAACAATCCGCTGCTTTGATCGCCTCACAGAGGACTCAATGTGTCATGCTCTATCCTGACCAGTTTCTCCTTCTGTGGAATAGGCAGGTTCCTTTCGTTTCTCATAGGGCAAGCAGGCTTCTAAGCACTTCAGCACAAGTAAACAGCTTCTCCTTCTAGAGAGCCAGATTTCAGTTGATGTTCCCTCACCTCTTTGATACTGCCTGTCGGGCACCAGCTCTGGTTGCACAGCAGCCATCGGACTATTCTGCTAAGCTCTCCCCTTCTTGGTCACAGAGGACTTGGAATTGGAACAACAGAGTGGGGTGGTGGGTCTCCTTTTATACACCAGTGAGAGACAGGTGATGTGGATTCACTTTCTGAAACAGAACTGGTTTAGGATGGTTCTCCTTTCAAGTGTCCTTTCCAGGCTATTTTCCAGACACTAACTTTTTTATAGAGTGATGCTTCTCACAGCAGGGTAGTCTCCAACTTGGAGCACATAGAAAGAAGTGTGAGGTTTATTCACCTGGCTGTCATCAACCTAACTTAATAAATATTCATGAAAAGGCTAAGGGCCATGCCTCACCTCAAGGTTTCATTAGCTTTCACATCAGTCTGCAGAACCACCTCCCACTCCTACCATCCACCAAATTGCAAGGCTGAAGGAGAATAAACAGTAGCTCTTAATTAACCAAAATGTCTCACAGAATAACTAAAGGAGTCCCGTCTCTTTACCCCTCACCTCAGTGTCTAGGAGCACAATCCTCACTCTCAGTCTTGTGCAAGGCCAGGCCAGGGGTGTCCAAAATGGATCCGATTGGCCTCCACTACTCTGGCTTACTCACACACACCATCCATGTGTCACACAGGCTACATACAACAGCATGCTTAACACACACTTGGGATGTCATCACAAAGGACTATGCCAACTCATAGAAACAGGACATAGGTGAGCCAGTATGTTAACTCCGATAAAAAGGTATGGTCACACTATTAATTCTCCAAATATGGTATGTTACCACCACAGCTTTACATGCCAAACCCAACGACATAGACAGTAGTCCTCTGTCTCAAACAAGGGCACTCTAGGTGTGCCCATCCAGGTCACAGAACTAGTCCAGCACCTACTCGTAGTCAGAGACAGCTCTAGGCCTCTATACAAATGCTCCATTAGCATGATGCCAGGGCCAAAAATCAAAAGTCAAGATACAAGATACATGCAGTTGGCCACTCAGGACAGGGCACCATGCAGGGGACCTTCCTATCCCAACAAGAACATATATCATGGATTCTGCGGTCAAGAATAGACACACACCAACTCCCTGAACTATGACTCAATGACAGGTTTCTGTACAAGCCAAGTGCTGAGGAGAAAATGGGCGGATTTTACTAGGAACAGAAAATGGTCGGGTCACCCTAAGAGAAAATGGAACTGGTGCCTCAGGCCAAGGAATTATGCTTTTCTATGCTTAGAACTCATATATCCTTGAAAGGTATGAACCTCAGAATGATTTAGAGGATCTTTCAATTATTTCTACCTAAAATGCAATCAGATATTATTTCAGAAAAAGAGCACAGAGATGTTTTATTCGGAGAAAGTATGGAGAAACTATGCAGAAAGGGAGAGATTGCTAACTAAGAAAGTACATTTGTTTCTTTTTGTGTTATGATTAGAGTTTGATTTTGTGGTAAGATCAGAGGTGAAGAACATATGCTGGCCCAGCCCTTAAAGGTAGTGGGCCCGATTCACAAAAGTAATCTGAGGCAAAATCCTAACTTTACGACTTTCGGTATTCACAGAAGGCATTTAGGAGTACTAAAGTTAGGATTTTGTGTCAGTTAAACCTAAGTTTTGGTCTTAAGTTAAACTTAAGACAAACTTAAGTTTAACTGAGACAAAATCCTAGTAGTAAGGACAAATGGGAGCTTCTGGTATGATCCTCATATTCAACATCAGAAGAATTAATGGGGAGCCACTAAGAAGTTGAAGCCTCCATCCTCAAAAAATCCCATTCGAAAAGAAAAGAGAAGAGAAAGAACGTTTGGTGAACTGGCATTATTCCTTGACAAACAAACTCTACCAAATTAAGAACTGTAGTAAAATCTCTTTGAAATCCTTTAAATTGTTGTGTCAGACCCTCTGCCAGACTACTCAGCCTAAAACACAAGATGAGAGAACAAAAGAACAGCACAAGATGAGAGAGCAAAAGAATAGTTAAGGCACATGAGAATTCGAATTAAAGTGGTAAATTAAAGTATGCTACCCATTTTGAGTTTAGACTTCACTTTCCGGAAATCCATGGGTATGTTTTCTATTATTGTACTCTGATGTGACTTGGGATACTATGTATAAATGATTAGCAGTCCACAAAGCCATCTTGTGAGTGTCTAATTGGGTCATGCACAAATGGGGGATTTGCAGTCTAGTGCATTTTAACATAATGACCGCTAGTGTAACTACACCTGCAAAGTTGCCATTGACAGATCAGACCCAAAAAAGTGAGGTGTGCCAACTGAGGGAGAGGTACTGCACACTTAGCAGGAACTATGGCCTACAGGCACAAATTCCTTTGTTACCACAGCTGAAAAGGATTAGGAGTGAGGGAGCGCTGACGGGCATCTAATGTCCCCAGCCATAGCCCTCCCTAATCCAGGGCCAGATGCACTAAATATTTAAAGTGCCACAAATGCTCCAGTTCAGTTTTTGCAACTGTTAACAGGATTTTTCCTATGTAGGAATCACACTTTGGGAGAAAGAAAGCTTTTGCACTCCTAAATGGGCTACCAAATGGATACCGATATCTGGAAGAGGTGTGCTGTTGGTGTCCCTTGCAAAAAACAAATTGGTATTTTATGTATCATTGTTTTAGTTAGTTCAAAGGAGGTAATAATGCATTCACAAAAGGGAAGGGGCCACCTTAGAACTTTTCCCCTTTGTGAATGGTAAAAAATAAATTGTTGAAGAGTAGGCAGTGCCTACTCCCAACTCTTAAACTTTATTTTTATTTTTTTAATCATAGCCCCATTTGCTTTAAGGAAAACGGGCAGCATTTAAAATAACAAAGTTGCTTTATTTAAAAGCAATCATAAACATGGTAACCCCAGAAGGCTGCCATCCCTGTGATAGCCTTCAATCATAGTGAGTCACAATTTGCGTACTACCTGATTGATATTCATTGAGTAGTCCAGATTGGAACACAAGATAATTCGTCATTTTTAAAGACCGACCTGTTTGTTGACAGATCAGTTCATTAAATCTTCACTGGTCACAAAAATACTTGTTGCAAAGTGCGACCACTAGTTTGCAGCCAGTCATCTACATACAGCCCCAAGTGAGGACTGACATAGGCTTTCCTGGTTCAAGATTTTTAGGTCTCGCCTAGGCAGCACTTGCGCTGTCTCTTTGAGACATGTTGTATTCAGAATGTGATACAAAAACAATTGGTCCTGTCGGGTATTACAATTGCTGTGATACGTTTATATTAATGTTAAAAGAAAAAAAAGTAATTCAATTGATACTTCAACAAATGTAGATTTTCAAGTGCGAAAAGAAATTGAAGCTTTGCGATGAGAACACACCAGAGAAACAAATGTTTTCAGAAATAAAGTCTTTTATACTTTTGTTTTTTCAAAGAAAGGCTGTCACAGATACAACTTAATTGTGGACGAAAGATTGTGACAATAGTGAAAATAAGTGAAGTGTGGTGATCAGTGAAATGGTGGTGCACTATATACAAGACGTACATGAGTGACATAAATAGGTTAGATTCAAAACAATTTCTTCTACATATGTACTGTCCCTTGGTTATACATGAAACCTAGACACACTGGCGACTCTGTATTGGGGACAAGGAGGCCGTATGGACAGGTATGATGTTAACGTCGACGTTTCGACCCTAGTAACAGCGCGAATGTGATGAGTCAAGAGTGGGTCTTCCTCAGGACTGTGAAGGGCGGAATGGACAGCCTATGGCATTATAGAGAGAGGAATCAGGGTGTGTTCATAGTAAAAAAGGCTAACCAAGCATATGGATTAACCATAGAATTAATTAAACAAACAGGAAGAAGAGGGGATTATTTCCACTCCACATTTATAAATTATTCACAGAGGTCTGATTCAACTCATGGTCATAGCGTGGAAACAATTATTTAATTTAATTAACCAAACAGGAAGAAGAGAGGACTAACTTCACTCCACATTTATAAATTATTCACAGGGGACTGATTCCACTCATGGTCATAGGGTGGAAAGGAGCCTTACCAAAAATCTTGTGATTAATCAGAAAGTAATGGAAATGGAGGAATCATTTGCTACGTTCAGGACAATTTACCAATGAGCCAATATTTTAAACAGAATATGCTCATAGTGTCACATGAACATGTAATTACTGGTTGGAACAGGTATACTCAATGTATTGTAGATTTGTGGCCTTTCCAACTCCATGCATGAATATGAAATCAATTGTAGGTGTAACTATGTTTCAATACATACTTTGCATTGATCTTGAGAATGTTTGAATCAATGGCTGATATTTAACTGACATATAAGCGATTTTTGCCCTAATCATGTACAAGATCTACACTATAGAATATTTCATGTGTCACTATGAGCATATTCTGTTTAAAATATTGGCTCATTGGTAAATTGGCATATAAGTGACTTTTGCCCTAACAATGGTTCAGATCTATATGTTGTAATATTTCACGCTTTAAATGTTATGTGGTTATAAACGTACATTGTAAAACATATTGTGTTAAAAAGGTCGACCAGAAACGCAACATAAATATGTCATAGCTCACTGGGATGCGCTAAGTAGTTATGCAGATATTCCTCCTTATTCATATTATTTCAAGTTTCGTGCGGTCGTGAACGTTTTCAACACAATATATGTGCCCTCAATATGTATATGGTTATATACACTGTGTCAGGGAGGTATTTAACCTATATCCTCATATTTCAACCATATGCACTTAGTTGGTAAAGAAAAACAAACCCCCCCTCTTTTAAATTTCACACCGCAATGCCACATCTACCGAAAGGTTTTTGAAACTGAGGCACCAGCGATGACAGCACAGTCCGACCACAGCCCCACTGAGCTGCTGCACCGGAGCGTGCACGTTAGGCTTATCAGCTGTTGCTCACGTCAGCGAGCTGTCATTAGGCAGCGAACTCCACCGCGCCTGTGTGGAATCGCTTGACGAACGCTTGAACGGAGATTTATTCTGAAGGTAAGACGCTCACAGACACGCTCGTGTCCAATTAAACTTCACTGAACTCCATTATCCGGGGTTTGACAGATTTTCGTCTCTTTCTTTTTACTCCGCAGTACTTAATAATCACATACCGGACTTCGACTTGCTGAGAATAAAACTGTGTGAGCTACGGCTCTTTTATAAGGTATGCATCGTTTAGTGGCTCCTTTCACTTTCAAGTGTGGCAGTTAAATTAATTCTTTTAGTACTTTCTAAAGCGACTGTTTGCTTTTCGTTTAGACCCCAAACTGCTGGTGGAGGTGGCTCGTATATAAGATGAGGTATGTTTTCATCTTGAGCTAAATTAATACTAGTTCATAGGGGCCTGCCTCGCCTAAACCGTATACTCTCTAATTATTCCCTAGACTCCAACCGTATGGTGGATGTCCTGAACTTAGCAAATGATTCCTCCATTTCCATTACTTTCTGATTAATCACAAGATTTTTGGTAAGGCTCCTTTCCACCCTATGACCATGAGTGGAATCAGTCCCCTGTGAATAATTTATAAATGTGGAGTGAAATTAGTCCTCTCTTCTTCCTGTTTGGTTAATTAAATTAAATAATGGTTTCCACGCTATGACCATGAGTGGAATCAGTCCTCTGTGAATAATTTATAACTGTGGAGTGGAATTAATCCCCTCTTCTTCCTGTTTGTTTAATTAATTTTATGGTTAATCCATATGCTTGGTTAGCCTTTTTTACTATGAACACACCCTGATTCCTCTCTCTCTAATGCCATAGGCTGTCCATTCCACCCTTCACAGTCCTGAGGAAGACCCGCTGTTGACGCATCACATTCGCGCTGTTACTAGGGTCGAAACGTCGACGTTAACATCATACCTGTCCATACGGCCTCCTTGACCCCAATACAGAGTCGCTAGTGTGTCTAGGTTTCATGTATAAACAAGGGACAGTACATATGTAGAAGAAATTGTTTTGAATCTAACCTATTTATGTCACTATTGTACGTCTTGTATATAGTGCACCACCATTTCACTGATCATCACACTTCACTTATTTTCACTATTGTCACAATCCTTTCGTCCACAATTAAATTGTATCTGTGACAGCCTTTCTTTGAAAAAACAAAAGTATAAAAGGCTTTATTTTTGAAAACATTTGTTTCTCTGGTGTGTTCTCATCGCAAAGCTTCAATTTCTTTTCGCACTTGCTAATCTACATTTGTTGACGTATCAATTGAATTACTGTTTTTTCTTTTAAGATTAATATAAATGTATCACAGCAATTGTAATACCCGACAGGACCAATTGTTTTTGTATCATTAATACCCAGGTCCTGAGGGACAAAGGGTCACCCCATTAGCTTTAATGGTATTCAGAATGTGGGCTTTAAGCTCTGCCCATTTTTCGCCTATATATTTTATTGGCTCCTTTGACTGTCTTTTCAAAATGTTTTTTTTCATTGGTTAATTTTTTTAGTAGTCCCTTCATAGTACCTCCTTTTCTCCTGGTGTAACCTCCCATAAGGACTGCCCCTGTTACATGTGTTGTTAGTATGTATGTTTTATTTACAATTTGTGAGCACTATTTTCATAATGACTTTCTGCTAGCTGCTGTTGAAGGCACAACACACGTGTTTTCCTGGCTGAGCATGGAGCACAATCATGGATGCCAAGCTTCCAAGCTTTATCTTTTAAAGACACTACCTCCTTTCTCAGCTCCATGGGCAGTGTCTACATGTTATCTCTTTTTTTGTAAGCAGCGCGGCATGCCGCGCTTTATCTTTAACAATGGTGGCCACGCACCTTTCTTTTCTGATGCGCGGCTCGCCAAACTCTTTGTTATAAAACTGTGTGCTTTTTTAAGCAACGTGACACACTGTGCTTCATCTTCAAGAATGGCAGCAACGCACCTTCCCCAAACGCATTGCACATCTATAAATTGTAGCATTTCCTTGTTTATTAGATGCTTTCAGAGGGCACCTATTCCGTGCTAATGCGATGCAGTCTTTAAAGGCTTCTCGGACTGCCTGCTCACACTATGTGACAAAATGGCCCACTACCCATTGTACCTGGATGATAACCAGAACCTCAAAACCAGCGCGGCACGCCGTGCTTTAGCCTTTCTTTTCTTATGCGCAGCTCGCTAAACTCTTCCTTTTAAAATTGTATGCTTTTCTTAATAGCACGGCACTCCGCGCTTCATCTTCAGGAATGGCGGCCTCACGCCTTCTTCGACTGCATTGCATGCCTGTAAATTGTGGCATTTCTTTATCAGATGCGTTCCAAGGGTGCCTGCTCCCTGCATGTGCGATGCGGTCATTAAGGGCTTCTCTGCCTGCCTGCTCTCACAGTGTGTGACAAAATGGCCAACTACCCACATAACCTAGATCATAACTGGAACCTCAAAACCATCTGCTCGTAAGTCGGCCTTGTTTTTATCAATGTTCCCTCTCCCTCCACTCCCTTTTACCCTCGCATCCTTAAGTCCTCAGGCTGCTGTACACCTCCCCGGCCTGCAGAGGTGGAGTTGGCCGGGCGGTGTAAGGGACACTGTTGCATGCCATGGTGTTTAAATGCTTCCGAGTAATGCTTTGGTTCAGAGGTAAAATTAACACACTGGTCATTTTTCATCAGATGCATAATGCATCACTTTTTATGTTGTTGAGATCACAGACTCCTGTCATTTTTCTTTCCATTCCGCGTACTACCCAACTCTTCAGTCGTTACCTTTGGGTACTTTTTCTTTTATTCCATCCTCTTTTCATTCTTCTCTTTCCACTTTTTACCCTACCTTGTTCCCTTCACTAATGAAACACCCTCTCCCCCACCAAGTCGCCATGCCACTTCCCTTCTTTTCCACAACTCTCCTACATACCATTTGACTCCCTCAGCGCTTCCTGCTTACACATACGCTCATGCACACATCCAAAATTCCTCTCACACCACCTATATAATATCCCTTTCCTAAAATCCGCTTTCTTAGCGTCTGTAAATGGCATACAGACACTTCTTCACGCTTCATCTTCAACAATGGCAGACTCAGTAAATATGACACAGCACACAGTGTAAGCAATTGCTTTCGGTTTCAGAATTCACAGAATACAAACCCACAGTTTCATGGTCAACAGGGCCGGACTGGGAACGCAAACCGGTCCGGGCAATTAAGTCCGACGCGTGGCGGGGTGCTGGTGGGAAGCACTGCTGCTGCTGGTACAGGGGGCCGATATTGCAGCACTGCTGCAAAACCGACTCCCGGTACCAAAAACAGCCCCCATTAGTCCAAAACTGCCCCCCACCCTTACAACCCACTGGGGAAATGCCCGGTGCACGCTACGGCCAGTCCGGCCCTGATGGTCAAACAATAACTAGGTACTTTCCCTGCTCTGTCGCTTGTCAGTGTTTCATCTTGCACAATTTTCTAATGGGAGATAGCTCACTGCATGTTGTCTCACATGGTGAAGCACATGAGGTCATCTTAGTTGGTCTATCTCAGGATTCTGCTCTGGAGTCTATCATACTGTATGGTCTGTTACAGAACGAAAATTGGTGACTCTTCTAAAAACCTTACTGTGTTTTTGGGGTTTCTAACAGACATACTTTATAGTGTGCACTTTTTCATTCACAATGCCAATAGTTCCAAAAAATACAAGACCTATTGCATAAGTAAAAAACATTACCATTTACAATGCCAATGGCTCCAACTCCAACAAATACCAAATGCGAGACCTATTGCATTTCCAATGCTTGTTTACTAGGCTACCTTGCTGAATCCCTTGCTTATCGCAGCAATGGAAATTAGATAGTCATTGTGCATATATCCTATCTATTGTTTTTGAAGCTGTCACGTTTGCTAGCATGCTTGAGCGCTGCTGTTTTTCACGCGTATAATTCATAGCTGTTCCAATGAGCCATACCAGACGTGAAATGCCTCCTATACTCACTCCAGTCCAACAGGCCAAGGAAGGGCTCATCTAGATATAAGGGTGGGGGGGGGGGTGTCAGCTTGTCAGCTCGAGGGTATGGGTATTGCGAGGGCCCCCCTCACCGTTCCTTGCAGGGGAGCCCCCTAGCGTTTCCTTACGCCACTGGCCAAGGAGGAGGGTGTGTGTAATGGCCGCGGTTGCTTTATTTACAAAGAACAAATGCCAGAATTGGCAAAATCCCACAAGAACGTTGAAACACGTAGCGACGCTCGAGGGACTTACGGATTCTGAATTATAAACAGTAATTTCAAGGAAACAAACCACGGGTCACAACAGGAACACAACATGGCGCTGCGGGTGCCTTGACAAATAGACTTGAACATGTGTCAATTCCATTGTTTTAAATAAAAACAAAGTTACACATTTGAAGCACAAACGCAGCCAGTAATCAACAGGTAAAATAAAACCTATTTATCTCCTCCCCAGCTCCCTCTCATGGGGCAGATATCAATTTTCCCTGTGTAGGGATTTTCAACGCGACTGATTGCAAATTGCTCCATTAGCAAAGTATAGGAAATGAAATCCTTCCAGGACACTCGCTCTTTTCAGCAAGATGAAGAGCGCTGGATTCGACCTCAAATAACAAGGAGGAGCAATTGATTAAATATGATCACTTGAATGCATTGTGAGAGTGGGGGGCAAGTGAAATTGATTTTCCCACCCCCTCCCCTATTCCCCAGCCCAGGCTGCATGCTGTTTTTCTTGTAATTAGAAATCGCTGGCCCGTCACAAAGAGGAGTGGATGAGAACGCAGCAAAACTCAGCAGTTTGGCGGGTGCATGGTGCCATTTTATATGAAGGAGGGAGCTCTGGGACGCATTTTTGTGGACCAGGACTTATTTTTCCATGATAGCCCCTGGATTCTGCGGAGGAGAGTCAGTGACTGAAAAGAGAGAAAGATGAAAGGCCGAAAAGAGAGGAAGATGTAGGAAGAGAAAGGGTGGCAGTGACAGCGAAAAAGAACTGAAAAAGAACCTGCAGGAGACAGGAGTAGGACAAAGACACAGGAAGTGTAGGGTGGAGGAAGATAGGTGCAGGAGGTGGAATCAAAAGTAGGCAACCTTTGCACTCTACATCAGTGACATTCAGCCGGTTCGGTGTTGGGTTCTTAGGTATAACTTTCGGCCGCTGCAGTTGATTTTCAACAATGTACCAATTGCGCCACCTTGTCCCAATTTCCTATTTTTTGGGTCACAAACTCCAAGATTAACTGAGGACTGAGGACAATTGCAGAAGGCCTTTTAGCATCTAGTCATTAGTTGTAAAATCATCTTGTGACATTTCCCACTCAACTGATGGATTGACACTTGATTGAGTGGACTGTAGATCGACCCAACATGGTGAACGATAGTAAGAGTGAAATTGATACTGTCATGATTGGAAAACTGTGCAACCTAAAGGATCTGTTGATTAGCAGTTGCTAATAAACTCCTGGTCATAACAGGATTCTAGTAGCAGATTATCCACAAAAGACTCCAAATGACCAGTCAGATGTGTCTAAGTATGGGAAGTGGAAACAAGGAAACCACTGACTATACCAGCTCTGTATCAGGAAGACCTCTGGTCTGTAAATCCGTTCACAGGGAGTAAGACATCTACCATGGCATTTTTCATTAGGTCCTTCATAGTATCAGTCTGTGAGACAAGCACAGGTAAGCATACGACTACTGGTTAGGAATGGGACAGCATAAAAACAGAAAGCAAGTTTGACAGATGCAAAGACAGATAAAAGAGACAGAGAAATGGGACAACGTAAAGACAGAAGAGAGAGACAGAATAAATACATGATTAGATAGGCGATATATATAACTACAACATCTTTTTTAGGGTAACACTAATGTTAAATGTTTAACGTTTAAGAATTTCAATTCAATTTACTAATTTATAGTTTAAGACTTCAAAAAATGTTAAATGCTTAAGAATTCAAGAAAGTTTACGAATTTGTCTAAGAGTCGCATTTTGAACTGGAAAGGTATGTATCCAGTACAAACCCTATACTAGAAGCTCGCAGAGACTTTGTGCCATGGCACAAAGATTATATGTGGTATTTGGCAGCCAGTTTGTGTGGCAGCATATACAGAGAGCAGAAGTAGGCCATTTAATAAAACAAATGGTTCTGGCTGCTTAATCATCCTTGAGCAATGCAGCAAAACAACTTTGGTTGCTGCACTATGTTACACAAAAAAATATAATAAATCTGGCCCTATGCATGCATGCGTTAAAAAGCAAACAAACAGAGCAGATGATTCGAAATCACATTCACCACACAGCACTATCTTTTTACTGTGCAAACACTTAACAGTTCCTTTCACAAAACTTGCAGCCCCTTTATCACAGCTTCCTGCAACGTCCTCTGCATGAAGGTGAACTGATTCTAATTGTCACACTAGCAGCAACTGTCACTTTGTTACATCATATTCTCAGACCTTCCCTAAAATCTCTTGTACCCTGTTTCTCATCACCCCTCCATACTCCCAAACACTCAAAGACATAAAATACCCCTAAATCTATCATAGAGATATTGAAGTTCACTTTGGAATTCTGTGACCTTATAAAGTCACTCAGGCTGTGGACTTGTCAGTCTAAATTCTCACAAACTCCTCAGTGATTTTTAATATCCTTATAGCATGCACTTTGGGCCACTTTATCCCATACATCTTTGTACTTGCAGACTGTACGTGGGAGCTCTTCTCTATCCCCACTCGCCTTAACCCTCGCACTGTGCCCACTCTAAAATTCCATGCAACCCTCTTACATGTGTACCTCCAATAAGTAGCAAACACGTGTTGCAGTATTGTGGTCGATGTTGGCCACAGTTTTATTTGCATGGCGTGTATAATTAGCTCTTCTATTATAATGCCCTGGTCATAATTGTATGACCCTGGCCATAACTCACCATTGCATACTGTCATACATTACTTATCATAAATCATTTGCACATCTTATAGGTTCATAAATCATCCCATGACAGTTCATTGTTCTGCTCTTTTGTAGTCATCTATCATTTCTTGCCGGTTTTGGGGTCATAAAAGTGTTCTGTTGGCTTTCACGCCGCTTGCGTGTGGGGGATAGTCTCACCCCGGAGTTAGGCACCAACTCGCTACCTTGTTTGTCCCTTTTGTGCCCTGCCGTCCAGAGGGTCTGGGCTGCGAGTGCCGTCTCCGTTTGCTACCCCCTTTTCCGTCCTACTCACCCTGCCGTAAGGCATCCCCAAGTGAGTGGCCCTCCTCCTATACACCGCCCTGCCGGTGTGCCTCCATGACCAACCACTGTACCCCCTCTTATCTGCCTTGCCCGCCTCCATCACTGTGACAATGCTGTTCCTTAGGTGTGGGTCTCATTATTTCATGGTGCACCGCTCCCCCAGCACCCCGAAGTGAGATAAGTGAACTGTGCTGGGGGAGCGGTGCCATATAACCCCCTCCTGTTGTTCCTTGCCTCGGCGGTGGCTTCCCCCCATTGGGGGGGGGGGTTCAAAAATTACCTTGTGATGGGGTATGTGCAGCCACGAGGCCCCCCCTTCTTGCATCTGGGCGATCCGTAAAGGCCAAAACTGGATTTTTCCAGTGCCCCGGCGCTCTGGCGTAGCTAGGCACTCTGCCGCCCTTGGCGGTCCCTGCCTTCTGCCGCTGCGCTGAAGAGCGCGGGGGGGGTGCTGGCGATGATTTTAGCGACCGCCGCCCCCAAAACTCATGCCCCCCCTTGCTACGCGTCTGCCCCGGCGGCTGTTGTGGTGCCGACCCTTGAGGCCCCCTTAGGGGCCGCCTCTGCGAAAATGGGGCCACACTCCTTTGGGAACTGGTCCAATTTCTATTTCAGATGGCCAGTCACTATCCTATTATGGCTTGCGCATTATAGCTTGAACATCTGCATATTCACAGATATGTTTGCACCTCAAAGGGTTGCATTGTTTAGATTATGGATGGTTCAGGAAAAAACAATTCGAAGTTAAGACATTGTGGGATCCGATGGGAAACGGTAAGTATGTTTCCTCTCTGGCTGCCATAGAACAGGACTGTCTTCAAAATAGACAAGCAGATTGATTCTCTCAATAATTACCTGATGTGTCAGCTCAGAGCTAAGCATGAAGCTATAAGTGTAAAGCCTCTTGACAGCCTCACAGGTTACCTGCTGCCGCCTTGGAAGGATGTCTACCCTTTGTCAGGAGTAATTATTCTGGACACCTGCTGAGTATCCATTAAATTCCTTAAACTGACAAGGGCAGGCCAAGCTAGATTGACCAACTTCAGAGTATGCAACAATTTCCTTTCCTGTGAAATAGTAACTTTTTTATTTGACTCAAAATGGAAAAGAATTCCTCTGATTCACAATCTGTCCCTGTGATGGAAATGACATGCTTAATCATTCAAAAGAATGAGGGTACATATGATAATGTCGGCTTGGCTGCCTTTGGCAGTTTCCACAACAAATCTTTTATAATGTGAAAATTGGGGCTGCACAAAATGTTTATTATGCCTCAAAATTTGTGAACTATGTGTTAAGCGGGAATTATGAAATTCTGCCAATAATATGGCTGCAAATTTTAGAACAATGTGCCACATATTGTCCAGAGAGAGGCTGGTTTGATCAGGAAATACTTTAATGGGTCATTTTCTCCCACCATCTATCGCTTTGCTTGTATCCCCCACGCATTTTTAACACAGGGTATGTCCTCACATTAGATTTTCACAAAAGTTACAGTAAAATTTTGTGTAATCAAAAATTTCATGTGTTTGAAAAGTGTCGTGAAATTTTGTGAATGGAATTTTGCGATTTCAAAACTACCTACTAACAGTTCCACAAGCTGGTCTGGGCCACACTGCTCCATTGATCACGTCCTCGTCTTTCACAGATCTCATGGATAGCATTTCTAGTTTTCAGTGCAAGTCATAAATGACCTTACACATGTAAACCTTAACAAGGCTTCATTATCTCTGCACAAATGCGCATGAGATAAGAGGCGACTAATCATGTTATGCTTCCCAGCACAAGACGTATGGTGCTATGCAATCTTGTATGGCATTATAACAACAAATTTGAGTAGAGCCACGCACCACCAGCAGGAAAATCTGTGCGATTGACTGGCTACTAAAATATTCCAGCCAGGACAGAGCGAAATTTAAAGAAAATATAGTGGCCATCGCAGAGTGGATGACAGCTAACTTCTTGCAGCTGAACTCTGCTAAATCTGAGATTCTTCTGATTGGCAAAGACTCCCATCTCTGGAACAATGACTGGTGGCCTTCGGCCCTTGGAGCCCCCCAGCTCCTAAACCTGCAGTGAAAAATCTGGGTTTTATGCTTGATAAGGATCTCAGCTTTGAGACGCATGCTAAATCAGTGGCCGGAAAATGTTTTGGGCTACTGCGTGGCCTTAAACCGATACTTGGTCTATTTGACGCCCAAACGCGTCAGCTGATCATTCAGGCCTCTATACTGGCCCGATTGGATTATTGTAACGTGCTCCTCCTGGGCTCTAATAAGTCCGTACTGAACCGACTACAGCGGGTCCAGAATGCTGCAGCACGTGCCATTTTTGCCCTCCCCAAGTACAGCCATGCTTCCAATCTCCTCCATCGTCTGCACTGGCTGCCCCTTGAACATCGAGTGCGTTTTAAGGCGCTCTGTACCATGCACAAGATTCTGACGGGCATCGGCCCAGATATTCTGAGCGACCTGTGCGCCCTCTATTCTCCATCGCGAGTGCTGCGCTCGGCAAACCAGATGCTCGCACGAATCCCACGTATACGAAGGACCAGATCTGGTGGGCGCTCTTTCAGGCGTCTGGCCCCCGCCTTATGGAATTCTCTCCCTCTACACATTCGTAGCAATTCTGATCACCAGGCCTTCAGACGGCTTGTGAAGACTTGGCTTTTCTCTCAACTGTAACTCCACGTTGCTTCCCACTCCGTCTTGCTTCAGCGCTGGGACGCCTCATTGCCGAGGCAGCCATGCGCTTTACAAATATTCTAATCTAATCTAATCTAATTGTTACATCACATTCTTCAAAGCTGGGAAATGCATGACTTCCTTATTAGTTCAAACTTTTGCTGTGAGCATTGGGCTTGGTCTACCCTTGGGATGCATGTGGCTTCCCAACAGGTTCAGTGAAAGCCAAATGTCTTGTTAGAGGTGTGATGGTGCCTGGGGAAGGGGCTGTTTATTATAATGTATTGACTGCGGGTTGTGTATTTGTTTGGGTTTGGACCATGAAATTAGTCAGAAAATATAGTTACCCTCCAAAAGAAGAGCTCTTTTATACATTTGTGTGGTGTTGGGTGGTGCTATCTGTGAGTGAGTAGTCAGCCTTGGAAGTCCTCCGGTGGAACTGCAGAAAGAGAAACACAAAACGAGAGGGAAAGTAGTATTCAAAGTTACAGATATTTAAATCCCAAATCTGACATATTGATAGGCTAAGGAGTAATACAAACTGAATAGGTGAACATCAAGGCTTTGGTTGTTCTACTCTTGGCCATGGCGTACTCATAGTATGAAAACACCGCTGGCCAGACCTATCTACTTGTATTTGTTATCCGCATTTGCATAGCATCCACAACCTTTCGTATGGCAGCGAAGTGCTTTCTTAATCTAGGTGCGATTTTCGTACAGTTGGTATACTGTGCAATAAGAAATTAATCTTCTTAATCATGCACCTCAGATCTCTCTTCCCATACACCAAAATGTTTCTTTTTTTTTTTTATCACCAATGCGAATTAGGGATCTTAAAATGAACACCTTGCATTTTACTCAATTCAGCCTATAACTTAAGAAGTATAAATAGCTCTCTCCTATTTTCATTATATGATATATATATTTGGGGGTCACTAACAGTGAGCAATATGTCATCAGCATATAATATAGCTTCAGAGGCTCCAGGCTCTGCTGCCAATACCCTGATATGATAGAGCATCGTCAATGTTAACCTAGATATTAGAGCAGACCTGCTGAGTTTACTACCATTTTATTTCACTACGCAAACCGATCGCTGGGACGGCAGACTCATCACTCTCCCCAGCATGGCAGGGCCCTGCCTGACCTCCATGGGCGACAACTACTACACCGTTATCTATCCACCTAATCTCTCCAAATCCGCCTCTAAATCCCTCAAACACTCCATCCTGAAAAGTCATCCTGAGACCCTGATATCTGATCTTCGTCTCTGCGTGGACAAGGGCACTGTCATTAACGACCTCATCTTCCATTCCAGGAAAACGTCTCTTTGGCTCAATGCCTTCTCGAGCCTCCTCAAAGTACAGGAAGCCAGGAACATCCCTCACGGGAAAAAACTCACGATCACACCATCTGCAAACCTGCGTGCTGACCTCACCATCACCTTGTACAATAGCGGAATTATCCTGATTCAAGGGACACCCAAAGACCTCATCAAATTTGCAGACCGTTTCACCCTCCTTAAAAAATATGTTCATAACCCTACCCAGTCCACGCTCCCCCCGCTCCACCGCTCACCCAATCCGCCAAGTGCACCTAGCCTCTCATTAACCACACATGCTAGTGACCACTTCATCGGACGACCCAGCCCTACTACCTTATCACCATCGCATGCCAACCACTGCGCGCCTACACCACTGAACTCAGGCTTACATGCCCTCCCCTCTCCATCGGCTTCCGTAACTCCCCCTACGGCCCTCATCTCGAACCAACCTAGCCCCGCTATCACGCTACAAGCACCTGCCATCAGAAGCGTCCCCAAACCCTTAACCTCCAGCCCGCATAATCTTCCCGCACACCGGGCTATCGAAACCTCTACATTAACCACACATGCTAGTGACCACTTCATCGGGCGACCCAGCCCTACTACCCTATCCACAACGCATGCCAACCACTGCGCGCCTACACCACTGAACTCAGGCTTACCTGCCCTCCCCTCTCCATCGGCTTCCGTAACTCCCCCTACGGCCCTCATCTCGAACCAACCTAGCCCCGCTATCACGCTACAAGCACCTGCCATCAGAAGCGTCCCCAAACCCTTAACCTCCAGCCCGCATAATCTTCCCGCACACCGGGCTATTGAAACCTCTACTAGGGCCCACAACACTGGTATCGAAACGTCTACTAGGGCCCACGACTCTGGTCGATTTAGCCCCACCACTAGGCTACCAACGCAGTCCGACAGAATTGCTCCCACCCCATCGGCCCCCTGCCCGCAAGATCTTACCTCTCACTGGGGTACTGATCGACCTAGCCCCACCACTAGGCTACCGGCACACTCCACCAGGATCGCTCGCATGAAACCGGCCCCCGGCCGGCCAGAACCCACCACTAGGCTACCAGCACATTCTATCAGTATCGCTCGCATGCTACTGGCCCCCTGCCCGTCTGAACCTACATCTCTTAGAGATATCGATAATCTTCACCGCAGAGCCACCGAATTAACCCTGAGCATCCACAAGTCCATTCTGGATCTAAAGCACCTCCTACACCTCACCGAACTCTCCTTCTCGAATCTCTGGCTCTCACAGAACGCGACCCCCATCCCCTACACTAAGCCCCTCCTTCACCCATTACCACTATCCCTGAGACACTTGCGCCCCCGCAAGCAATCCTGCCACCTCTCGGAGGAGGAAATTCTTGCCCTCCTCCATACCTACAAACCCACACCCGGCACGCCTAACCCATTAGACCTCACGGAGGAAGAAGTGGTTGACCTCCTCATTAGCTACGATTCCGCCTTGACAACCCCATGCACCTCAGACCTGAGGGAAGAACACCCTATCCGCACGATTGAAACCAACCCCAACAGATCTGCGACCCTCCGCAGCAGAGGGGTGGTCAATAGCAACCTAACTAGAGTACCCTTCTCTGCATCTACCCTTGACACTCACTCCGACCCCCCCCTAGCCGGCCTCCTAATTAACTGCTGCTCAGCAGTAAAGCATGCATCTGATGTCGCTGATCTCATCTTGAGTCATAAATCGGACTTAGCGATCTTGACTGAATCTTGGCTCAAGGAATCCTCATCGCCCTACCTAGACCTCTTAGTCCCGCCTAATTACAACATCGTAAGTCTGGACAGGCATTAAAAGAAATAAGGGGGAGGCATTGCCTGCATATACCGCTCTAACCTCCTTGTTACGGAACTTCCTGTGGACCCTTCAGACTCCTGTGAATACCTCGCACTCTCCATTTCTAACAACAACTCCCAACTGTGCAGACTCCACATCTTTTACCACCCCCCAGGCAAGAATGACACCTTCACTGACCTCCTCATGGAAATCATCACAGCCATGACTTCCCCTAACACTAATGACATTTTCCTTGGCGACTTCAACTTGCATTGGAATGATCCTAATGACCCTCAGGTCAGCGCCATCAGAGACTTCTTGGTCGACCTAGCCCTTACCCAAACCTGCTCTCTCCCTACACATACGAAAGGCTCCACCCTAGACTGGATCATCGCTAAGGAATCAGCGGTCAAAATCATCTCTATTGACCCTTGTGATTGGTCTGACCACCACGCTATCACCTTCCTCCTGCCTAGCACCCACAAGACATGGACACCACAACCTGTAATTCCTAAACGATGGGTTAGAGACACCAAGAACCTTGATCACGGGAAACTGGCTGCGCGCTGTGAGACTGACCTCCGCCCTCCCCCTCAGTGCACGTCGGTCAACAACCTAGCGGATCACTATTCCTCAACCATATCCGACATTCTCGATGACCTTGCTCCACGAAAGTTAAGAAGAACCCAGATCAAAGACAGGAATCCTTGGTTCAACGGATCCCTCAACAAGGAGAGGAGATCCCTTCGACAGACTGAACGAATCTGGAAACAGCACCCCTCAGCAACACATCTAAAACTTCTCCGCCAGGCCAGAAATGCCTACAATAAGAAAATCCTCGCCTCTAAAAAGAATTCTTCCGATCTGAACTGGCGTACGCTAAGAATCGACCTCGCAAGCTATTTGAGTTGGTCAACCACCAATCCAACAAACTAGCAAAAACATCCAAAGAAACACCTAAACCCCTAATATCAAGCGAGGAATTTTCATCCTTCTTCTGCGACAAAATCTCTGCCCTAGGAAATGAACTTAAATCCGCAACTCTCCACCAAAATCAAAATCTGTCGGCTCTACCTTCTCTCTCCACGCTGGCCTCCCAAACCTCACCCAAAAACCAAGCGCACTGGTCCAACTTTAAAATCTATGACGAACACTCGATCTCGAGAATTCTAGCCTCCTTAAACCCGAACAATCACTTCAATGACCCTCTCCCTTCTAACTGCCTAGCTGCCGCCTCTCAGGCCATCATCCCTTCCTGGACCTCAATAATCAATGCCTCCCTCCTACAGGGTTCAATACCTGATTCTCTTAAGGCTGGCCAAGTCGTCCCCATCTTAAAAAACCTACACTGGACCCTGCTTCCGCCGACAACTATAGACCCATATCTAACATCCCACTCCTAGCCAAAGTTCTGGAAAAATGTGTGCAACAACAACTGAGCCTACACATCACCAACTTCCACCTTCTAGATGACTTCCAATCCGGGTTCAGACATGGACACAGCACGGAAACCACCCTCCTCCACATCGTGGATGACGCCCTCCAAGCCCTCGACCAAGGCAAAACCTGTCTCTTAATCCTCCTGGACCTATCTTCTGCCTTTGATACGGTTAACCATGAAATTCTCCTTGAACGCCTCAAACTCAGGATGGGTTTGGATGACACCGTCCTTAAATGGTTTAGATCCTTCCTCCAAAATCGCTCACAGAGAATCCTCATAAACGGTAATCTATCCGCTCCCTCTCCGATCACGGTTGGAGTCCCCCAAGGATCAACCCTCTCCCCTACCCTCTTCAATCTTTATCTGGAACCACTCACAGAGGTGTTACGCTCTGCCAATATCCCCTACCTTATGTACGCCGACGATACTCAGATATACATTAAAATCTCTTCCCCTGAGGACATTCTCTCCCTGAATGAGGCCCTGAAACTGACTGTCCACTGGCTCACCGCCAACCAGCTTAAACTTAACGCTAACAAAACCGAATTTCTTCTAATCTCCCCACCCAAAACCAATCCAGACATCCAGGAATGGATCAAGGATATCACAGCACTAAACTGCCCTCCTACCATTGTTGACTCTGCGAAATCCCTTGGAGTAACCCTTGACGGCAGCCTGAACATGCGGGACCACATCAACTCGATGGCCAAAACTGCCAGGTTCCATCTAAGTTACTTAAGAAACCTAAAACCCTTCCTCGATACCTCTGACCTAAAAACGGCAATCCAGGCACTAGTCATTTCCAGACTAGAATATGGATGCTCTACTCTCGCAGGGCTACCCAAGAACTCTCTGGCCCCACTAAAAGCCTGCCTCAACGCCGCCGCCAGACTCCTAACTGGCTCAAAGAAATTCAACCACATCTCTCCCCACCTCAAAGCTCTGAACTGGCTTCCCCTAGAGGCCAGAATCCAACTTAAACTGGCCTGCATCACTCACAAAGCTCTCTACTCCAAATCCCCTGCATTTCTCGCCCAAAAACTCGTGATATCCGGAGGAGACAGAAACTCCCGATCTGCCAAAGACATTTTGCTTCAACCAGCACGCTTCCGGAAAAAAAAAACCTACAACCGGGCCTTCTCTGGGGCCGCTCCCAGAATTTGGAACTCTCTCCCTCCCGACATCAGAAGACTTCCGTCCTTGGCACACTTTAAAAAGGAGACCAAAACTTTCCTAATGAGCAAATACCTCGCCTAACGATCACCTCTGCGACACGATCCACCCTCCACTTCGACATGATCTATGCTTTTTCGGATGTTACCTATTCCTGCACTCCTGGGCATCCCACTCAAGAGTAGAGACTGCGTGCCTTCTTTTAAAATGTATCTACCTGCTTATCGTTTTTATCCCATATGTAGCCGGGAACTTTGATTGTGTGCTCTTTTTGCTTGAAGAATGTATCCCCTATTTTACCCAATTGGTCCCCCCCTTCCTAACTCTTTGTATACTACCTTAATCCTGTAAAGCGCTCTGATACCCTCACGGGTCTGGTTCGCGCTCTATAAAACTATAAAATAAATAAATAAATAAATGAGCACTGAGCATCTCAAACATCCTGTGGCTGGTTCCAGATTTGCCCCAGAGAAAACCCTATAGACTTAGTTAAACAATTTGCCCAAGAGGAACTCTTTCTGCATCTTCTTCATGACTCATAAAAGAATAAAAAGCATGACTATAAGGAGAGGAAAGATGTCTTAATTAGCAAAGGACTGTTTTTCAGAGAACCAAATGCCAAGAGTTTTGACATGGGAAGTGATGGGAAGACATGTCCCCAAGAGACAGGTCACTCAGTTAATACACAATTTCGTACTTCTCCCCAACAAAGGCATTATTTTTTCCCCATTCATTTTTAGGTAGTTATTTGCCATCAATCTGCAAACTGCCACCAAACGGTTTCATAGTACCATGCCTATAGCATCAGATTTGTTCTCAGAGGACATTCGGAGTCGAGTGTTGTTCGCATACGATAATAGATGGAAGCCAAAGCTCATGTGCCCCCCAGAGGCAGCATATACATATAGAATAGGAATGAAGAGACAGCAAGACCCATGGGAACCCCACAGCCTACTGTTCTCTCTTTGGAACAGAATGGTGGTAGAGACACCACCTGGGAGCAGCCTTGTAAGACCGATTAAACCATCTCAAGGTGCAGTCATCAAGCCACAGTTGATGACGATGGCAAGCCTGACCATACTGAAGGCCATGGACAGGTCCAATAACAAGGGTCCCCCCCATTTGTTGTCCTGGCTAGTTTTATGCAGTTCTTCCAGAGCTGCCACCAGCACTGTTTCAGTGCTGTGCCCTGCTGGAAACCCACCTGTGAACAGTCCACTGCCTCTGTGATTTGCAGGAGTAGCACCAGCCATTTGGCCAAATGTTGTTCCATGACCCTTGTTAATGCAGGAAGAATAGTGATTGGATGATAGTTTTTTATCACGGATGGATCAACACCAACTTTCCTAAACAGTGTAAAGCGCTTCGATGCCTCGTCAGGGGTGGTAAGCACTATATAAATGCAATTACAATACAATACAATCATCCCTTATTTACATCATATGTTCCTTGTGCTTCATTTTACTTACAATTGAAGAGGTCTCCAAAAATCTAATGACAATCTCAGAAGAAGGTTTAATGACAAAAGACCAAATCATTGAACTCACGAATCAGACAGAATTAGACAAAGAGTTAGAATGGATAAACATAAAGGAAATTATAAAAATAGATACATTAAGATAGAAGATATTCATACCAATATACAATCACTGTTAAAATATGAAGGGAGACACATGGAGAAAGACGAGTCCCCAGAAAAATGCAAGGAAACTACCACAAACTCATCAAGTAGTGACATGGAAGAAATAGCATAATACATTGAGCAGAAAAAGATGTAAAAAGCAATACTATTGACATCCAAACAAGAAGTTTCATTTTTAGAGAAAGGCCAGGAGCAATTGGAAGGCGAGAAGAGGACAGGAGAATCCAAGAACCAGAGATGTGGTTGAAAATGTAGAGGACTTGGTGATCAATATTTGAAACTACACTAGCACAATACTGACACATCACAACGAGGATTTCGATTTATTCCAACCAATATCACTACCTTCTCTCAATAAAAATGGGGTTATTCCAATTTTTGGGGAAATTACATTTAAAAGTATGCTTTGTACAAATACCAGAGGGAGAAGTTTAAAGATTGGATGAGTCAGAATATAGGACAATGAAATCTAACAGCAAATTTTGCCCATAGGTAAACAGTCCACGTCTGGATATAATGAAAGGCTCAATAGTGAGGGATTTAAGGAACATAAAACACAATAAAAGGCAGTACAAAAAGTATCTACTGCACAAAAAAATTGGCAATCTGGGAAATTCCACAAAAGTAGAAATTGCTCACCGGTCTTCTGTGTAGTGTCAGAAATTCACAAGATCCTTCCAAAGCCAATAATATCAGGGGTTAATTCAGAACCACTTTCAACTTTTATAGGTCTATTCATCAGAACAAGTACTACTTATTTTGAAGACAGTGAGAATTTCCTATGACAATTAAACATATTTACATTTAAATATGAGTTAATAAAAAGTATAAATGTGTGTCTGTACACCTCAACTCCTCAGGAAGAAGGAATTGAGGCAGTGCAGTGGTTACACGTGCACCAAGAGGAAATAGTAGTCAAGATATTTTTTATTGCTGCAGCTGTTGGATATAATTTTGTATATCAACTATTTCAGATGTGATGGAGTTTATTACCTACAAGTAAATGGAACAGCTGTTGGCGTGAATGTAAGAGCGAGCTATGCGATTACATGCATGCGCTGCCTGCAGGAGGTATTAATTTTAAACCTAATGTTAGCTAAGAAATACAAAAGTGGTGGGAAAGATTCACCGATTATGTGCTTTGGGATTTGGAGAGGAATGAAATTCGAGTTGATAGAATGCTCGTAAAATATTAAAAGAAATCAATCATAATATAAAATTAACTTTAAATATTGGTGTACAACAAGTGAATTTCCTTAATGTACAAGAACAAACCAAGGAGAGACCACTGTAAGCCATCATGTACAGCACATCAACAGATCAGAATCCATTTTTAGATCCAAAATGTTGTCACCCACATAGATTAATCAAGGGACAAGGTCGGACTGGCTGAAGCATGCATCAGGCGTTTTTCCGGTGGGCTGGAAGGGTGGGGGCTGGTTTTTTACTGTGGGCAGGTTTTTCAGCAATGCTGCAATATCGTCCCCCTGTAACAAAAGCAGCAGCAGTGCTTCACACTAGCACCCTTACCCCACCCCCCCCCTCGGGCCAGTCCGCCTAAATTGCCAGGGCTGATTTGTGCTCCCAGTCCGGCCTTGTCAAGGGATTGCCATGTAGTCATTTTTTGTGGCGTAAAAGCTGTGGGAGTTCTTTTCAAAATAAGCTATGTAAGTGAACTGTAGAGTTCTCAGTAGAATGGAAGCAAGAACATCTCCATGTACAGTTTCAGTGTCATCACGCATGGATGCATCATCTAGGAGTGGCGTAGCCTGGGGTCAAGCGCCCTAGCGCAAACAATTAAATTAGGCCCATCCAGCTGGTATTAAAATACTGCTATAAATGAGGTGCAGCACGCCCATCACACCCCTAAACTCCAGTGTTACTGCACCTGCTACACTAATGTAATTTACTGCTCTCCAATTCCTCATTCTACTTGTCTTCACTTCTTGTCTCCCCATCTCCACCTCCTGTCTGCTCTCATCTCATCTCATCTCATCTCATCTCCTTTATCCATTTAATGCTTCACTCTCTATCCCCTTCCTCGGTTTCTCTCTTCCTCGTCTTCTGTCACTCACTCATCCTGCTCTCCTTTCTCCTTTCTCCCTTCTCTCTTTATTTCTGGTTCCTTTCTCTTTCTTTTCCCTGGCCCACTTTGCTCGTCCTTATCTCCTTTCTCTTTCTCACTCAACCTTGTTTCCTTTTCACTTTCTGCCATGTTCCCTGCCCTCCTTCCCCGTTGTTTTAACTTCTCCTTTTCTTTCATCCCTTCCTTCTCTCTTCTTTGTTGTTCCCTTCTCCCTCTGTACCCCCCCTGCAATGTGTCTTCAAAAAAAATCAGAGCAGGCACCCTCTGAAATAACATCAGCTGGTGCAGAGCCGACTGGGCCTCCTGCCACTATGGGCCCCGGTGCATTGCACCAAAGGCACTAGTGGTAGCCACGCCCCTATCATCTAGAGAATTGTAACTAATTCTAAACCTTTCCACAGCCCAGATGTGTTGTTCACAGGTCAACAGCAGGTAATTTCACCAACATAAGCAGTCAGAATAGGCATTAGCATTCTAAGCAGAAATGCAATGAGCTAGTCTCCACATGCTGCTTTAGTTACCTGTCAGGGGTCAAACATTGGCGAGGGGCCGCACGACCTCCCCCCCCCCACAGCCTCAGGGACCGCCACCTCCCCGGGGTTGACTATATGGGTAGCAGCAATCAGGGAATGGAGCACAATTCCAATGCTTTCCTTGGCTGTAATTCATGGGTTGGGGGTGGAAGTTGTTTTCAACAAGCAAAGCAAGTCTGCAGTAGATTACTCAGGATAATTAGAGTAAACATGTCCCCAAACACAGCTTTAGATACCTGTTTGATGTCAAAGGCTGGCATATAGGTGTCCATGTGAGTGAAAGAGAGAAGGGGATGTCACCAAGCTTCCAATCCTCACCAAGGATTTGTTGTTCATGGGTCTCAAGGGGTTCTCTCCAATACAACGCGATACATTAGTAGTTTCCTTAGAAGAATTCAAGCAAGCACATTTCCATGTGAAGCTTTGGTAACACATCGTCAATCAACGTCTAAATATAGACCATCCTGTGGATGCCATCCAAAATTCTAATCGATACTGGGCATCAAGCCCTGTTAATAACAAGCCAACAGCTAAAGTTCCCTCTAAGACAACCAATGCAAGTTGAAACCAGCTGACGTCCATGTGGGTTGCAGCAAACATGGGGATTATTCATGAAAGACTTGTGCCGCCGGAGCGTTACTGTTTTTAACTCTCCAGCGGTGCAAACCTCTCAAGCATATCTATGAGGTGATGCAAAGCCACTCTGCATGGCTGCGTGGCTTTGCATGCACTCATTACGTGGCTTTGCATGCCCTCATAGATATGATTGAGAGGCTTTACTTAATCACGTAAACCTCGGACAGCGCCAAAACCTTACGCGTCCCCAGGGGAGGTGTAACGAGGAGAAATATATGCATTCTGCAGCACACATGGAAAGAGGAAAACTCCTCTCGGGATTCTTTTTGTGCAGGAAGGTACCCCTTCCTGCACAAGAACAATCCTGCATGCGACACAGACACCCTTGCACCATGGTACCTGGGGGCCTGCATTGGTGCTAGGCAGCCAACTGTGTGCCAGCACAGGAGGAAAGGACAGGAATGCACCGTATTGCATAAATATGGTGCATTCCTGCCCTTTCACATTGACGTAGGGCAGCGCAGCAAGAAGTCTTGCGGCACTGCCCTACGCCAATTCCGCATAAATTAGCCCCATGGAGTGAGGCAAAATACAAATAAATCCCTGAATTGCCTTCACCACTTTTGTTAATATTTTGGCACTGTGAGTTTTTCCACCACACTTGGATAGATTTGAACCTCTTAGGCCAAAATTGAGGATGATGCTTGCCCTGTGAACAACCTGGACATGTCACAGGGTTACTGCGGATTGTTTCTGTATTTAGGAAGATGTGATTTTTCCATTCACCTGAGACTACCTAGTGTTTTATTGTTTTTTTTAAATATACTGATTGTGTTTATTGCACAACATGATGCATAATAAGTACAACAATTTGAACAAACAAATGAACATAACATCATGTTAGCGGGCACAGCTGCTCAGTGAACATTAGGTATTCTTGCAGAAGTGGATCAAGATCATCTAGAGAACTCCAGAGTTAAACACAGACAGTGCAAGTAGTGAGATCTAGCTGAGTCTCAGTGTTAACATGTTTACATGATCTGAAGAAACGATTTTGCATCATTCAAGCCAAAGTACCATAACCAACTGTTAGACCTGTCATCCTTATGATGGTCTTTCCACAGACATTTTGCCTTTTACCTCCTGTTTTTGCTGAATCTTTTTGTTGGCCTTAGGACTCTGAGCACTTTACCACTGCTAACCAGTGCTAAAGTGCATGTGCTTCTCCCCTGAACCTGGTGATATTGGTGTATACCTGATTGGCATATTTGATTTACTAGTAAGTCCCTTGTAAATTGGCATGACATATACCCAGGGCCTGTAAGTCAAATGCTACTACTAGGCCTGTAGCACTGATTGTGCGTGCCACCCAGATAAGTAGCTTTTCAAACCTGTCTCAGGTCTGCCACTGCAGGGCCTGTGTGTGCAATTTTCTGCCGCTTCTACTTGGCATTTAAAACTACTTGCCAAGCCTTAAGCCCCCTTTTATTGTATATAACTCACCCCTAAGGTAGGCCCTAAGTAACCCTAAGGACAGTGTGCCATGTAAGTAAAAGATAGGACATGTGTGTTTAATCTTTACATGTCCCGGTAGTGACAAACACCCAAATTCATTTTTCACTACTGTGAGGCTTACCCCTCCTGTAGGTAAGCATTGGGAATTCCTTAATACACTTTTAAGCTGTGATTCCTGATCAGAGCGGAGTAGCTTTTTCATGTTTCCTACCTTTGGAATGGTCTCGATAAGTCCTACTTGCTGATGAAGTTGGGTTTCAGATTACTGTTTTAGAAATGCCACTTTTAGAACGTGGACATTTCTCTGCACTTAGTGCTCTGTGTGCCTACAGCCTGTATCCAATAAACGTCTGGAGAGGGTGTGCATTCCTTCTAGACAGCCACAAACACAGGAAGGATAGGTGTGTCTGAGTACCTATCTACATACATCTGTATTCTGATGGCCTTGCCAGGGCAGAATGGAATTGAGGGGCTAACACTTCACTCAAATAGGCAGGGTCCTCTCCCCACATAACGGACTGATTTCCCCCCTACCCCCGATACCCTGGCAGACAGAACTGGGCTGAATGCACTTAAGAGGGCTGCTTTGAAGTCACCCCCACATCAAAGGCACTTTTCGGTATAAGTACTGGGTCTCTGACCCCCTAAAACAGACATTATTGGACTTGTAACTGAAGCTCTGCCAGAAGAACTGTTGTGCTGCTTAAATGACTCAACTGGACTGCTGATTTGGAAGGCCTGCCTTTCTGTTTGTTGCCCTGCTGCCAGCTGCTCTATGACTCTGCTGCAAGAGAGCTGGACTCTGCCTTCACCCCAAGTGATCTCCAGGGGCTTTGTGGTTTGTCTCCTGTTGCTTGAGACTCCGGGATATCAACGTCTCTACCTCTTCTCCTGTGCCTGGCTCACTGAAAGTGGCCCAGATATTTGCAAAGGGGACTTCGATGCATCTCCTGTCTGCGTGTAGCAGAACCGACGCATCAACCCGGTTGCAGGAGTAAAATCGGTGCATCACATCAGAACCAGCACTTTTCTTCCAGAGATCTACATCTCTAGACTCCGGCACCCATCTTTGGAACTGATGCATCGCCTTCACTGAGTGCAGAAGATTGACGTATCCTGCACCTGCGAGCCTTGACATCAACGCATCTCGCTATTTGCGACCAGGAAAGTTATTTGTTCACTGGGGCCTGCGTGGGTCCAGTAGTCGGCCAGAGCTACATCTCAGTCGGCCCAAACTTTGACTTTGTCCCAGTCCAGTGTGACCTAAAGTAACCGTTTTTGCGCTCCTTACTTCTAAGCGCTTTAATGCATTTATTCCTGTAAAATTCAATATCTCACCTTCTATATATTGGATTTTTGTCATGTTGGTCTTGTTTTGTCCAGAATAAAAAAAACTATTTTTCTAAGCCTGTGTGGAGTCCCTTTGTGGTGTATTCATTGTGTTACTGTGTGTGTGTGTGTGTGTGTTGCACAAATACTTTACACATTACATCTTTATGTAAGAATGACTGCTCTGTGCCAAGCTACCAGAGGGTGAGCACGGGCATCTTTTAGTGTGTATCTAACTTGCCCTGACTAGAGTGGTAGTTCCTGCCTGGGTGCATACCTCAGCCAACCAGGAATCCCATTTCTAACATCAACCCTAACAATTCCTCAAATTTCCCTTGCTACGTCCACCCCCGCTATGTTTCGATGTACCCTATCACAATAAGTCCATGCCAACAAGAAGAGAAAGAAGTGACAAGAAAAGGAAAAGAGAGAAACTGAATGGTAAGAATGTATCCAAATGTCATGCATCCAAGATCCCTCCCCTTGTGGGTGCTGCCCTTGCCAGAGTCGCTGTGGGGAATGTGACAAAAGTTGATCCGTGAAGAAACAGTGGGATGAAATCCCAGACCAGCGGACTTTCCCCTGGCTGGTGGCAGATATGTCTGAGGTCAGGTCAGAACCGCCTGTGAAGGGAGTGCTCCTCTCCGAGATTGCAGCAAGGGACCCCACATTCTTTCAAAGCTTGGCAATTAGTCTTCCAGACTATATATGATTTTCTTGTAGGATGCCATTAAGAACATTTCCCTGGGGCATATTTCCAATTTGGAGATGGTGTCTGTCTTCCAGAAAGTGAGAATACACAGTGTGGCGTCCGGTACCGAAGTGGCAAACCACCGGCTGACTTGATGCATGATCTCCTGGTAAGGGGAGGTGTCATGAAGCAGCACAGCCGAATATTCTAACCTCCCTGCAATTCCTGCCATGGTTTGCATTTCGGACCAAACCCCAACCCAGTAGCTTTTGGCAGTCACACACAATGTGGACTATATTGCTGCCCGAGCTTTGGCATCTCCAGCAGTTAGAGTCTTCCGAGAGCTTTGCCTGTGCCAATCTATATGGAGACTAATGCCTTCTATATAATATTTTACAGTATCCCAGCTTCCGTCTGGCCTCTTGAAGATGTTTGTCATGATGGTGTAAGAGGTTAGTTAGGAACCAGATGTACAAAAATGTATGTTTGCGATTTCCTAATTGGGAATTTTTGCGATTTGCAATTATGAAATCGCAAACAGCTATGTACAACAGTGTCTCAGACACTGCTTACGATTCCCAATGGGTCGCAAATGGACCTGCCTCATCAATATTCATGAAGCAGGTTGCAATTTGCAGCCCATCGGGAAAGGCTACAATCACAGGGATGGTGGCCTGCTCGGGTCAGCGGACCACCATGTCTGTGATTGTTTTTTAAATAAAGTGACTATTATTTTTTTTAAATGCAGCCCATTTTCCCTATGAGAAAACGGGCTGCATTACAAAAATAAAAATGAAAAGTTTTCTTTTCATTTTTTAAGCGTAGGCAGTAGTCCCTGGGACCACTGCCTGCTCTTAAAAAAAATGTCACCCACATTCACAATGGGAAACGGGTCTTTTGGGGACCCCTTCCCATTTGCAAATGGGTTACCACCTCCTCTATGCAGTCGGTAAATTATTAATGTTTGCAACCGCATTCTGGTTGCAAAACATTCACACATACCAGTGCTATTCGATATTAGGAAGGGCTGCCATAAACTAGCCCCTTCCTAATACCGAATCGCAAAAGCAAAATGCAATTTGATAACAAGTTACCTAGTCGCATTTTGCCTTTTGTACACGGCAAAATACATTATACCCGTCGCAAACGACAGGTAAAATGTTTCGTACATCTGGCCCTAGGTGTTGGATTGTTTATCAGGGTGATACACAAATGAGATTTCCTTATAAGAAATGCATGCCTCAGTGTTTCGTGGGATTTCATGCTAAAAAATGCATGTTTCTTGTCCAGAAGGATTAACAAGTACATAAAAAAAAAAAATCATATTCAGGCCACCTTCTGCCGAACCCTTCTTAGCCACTTAGCAGGCTTTGAGGAGAGTCCAACTTCTCAAGTGCCTTCAACCTAATGGTTTTCAATGTATCTCTCTCCAGTACACAGTGATCATGTTTAAATTACAGTTCATTTCCCATCACTGGACTTTTCATTTCAAGTGCAACACCAATCGGGCTGGAAAACATGTTTCCTGTACCAGATTCACAGCGTTTATTTATTAATTTTAAGTGAATTATTGAATTACTTACAGAGCACACTTTTAGTGACTAGATGGTATTTGACAGTAGAATTAGGAATGTAAAGTCTGAGAGAGAAAGAAAGGGGAAAATCATGGGAGTATAAGAGGAGACTGATGAGTTTTTTTTGGCAGAACAGGTGAGTTTCAAGAGATCTTTTAAAATGGGACAAGCCCCTGAGAAAGTGCAAGTGCAGGAATAATTGATTTCAGGCTTAGGGCCAAGGAACTGGAAGGATCATCTGTCAGATGTTGTTCTGCGAA
The DNA here is from genome assembly GCA_963921515.1 of Calotriton arnoldi. Taxonomy (NCBI): domain Eukaryota; kingdom Metazoa; phylum Chordata; class Amphibia; order Caudata; family Salamandridae; genus Calotriton; species Calotriton arnoldi. Next base: position 1,974,834 of record CAWUFW010002798.1, read on the forward strand.
CTTGAGGGATCTTGAGAGAGGACTTTGTTGGGGAGCTGAGGGTTTAGTTTCTAGATGAGATAGCACCAGATCAATGAGGAAGATCAGTCCATTGTAGTAGAAAGCACACAGAATAAAGAATAGTACCTTAAAGAGGACACACTGCTTCACTGGAAGATGGTGTAGTGACCAACAGTCCCTGGAAACTTGATCGAATATCTGAAGCCCACATTCTACCATCACTGCCATATATTGGAGTTTTCAAAGCTTCCTGATTGAGAATTCTGAAAAGCGAAGGTAAGCAGCATTTACATAGGCAATGCGGGGCCGAATTAATGGCCTCTGCCATGTCTGCTTCTTGTCAATGAAAGAAGGATTTTTTTCCCAGTTTTATATAGTGCAGACTTGGTCCAAAGGCATTACAGCACTTTACATGAGCACCAGAAAACATTACACAAGGTCAGTGTTAGACCCAGCGGTTTCGGTCTGGCTAAGACGCATCACAGCGAGTCAGAACCCACCATTCTGAATAGAATGAGCATGATACCCTTGTCCCATAATCTGTGATCATCCTCTGGTAGCTTGGCAAAACAAAGCACCCTATGGCGTGGGTCCTGGGAGAGGGAGCCAACGACCTCGGGCAGAGGCCGCAATCTCAGGCACGGTCATCCTCCTGATCCGGAGGCCAAAGATAGTCTCAGCTCAAAAGTCAGGTTCCCCCGGACCCCTCGGACACCACACGCTCTGGAGCACAAGCAAGCAAGCACAGGTCCCCTTGGTTGCAAGCACAGGTCCCTCAGACTCTGCAAGCTTCCCCCGCACTCCTCAAACTCCTCACATCTCGGTACCTCAGATGGCTGCTGATCTTTGCACACACACTCCTCTAACGCAGTGAGTAGATGATGCATATCTGGACGGTCCTTGTCCCATCCACGATAATTTCCACCTGCACCCAGTGTGGTCCTTATGATCTTGTGGAGACAGTGAGATCCTTTTTGTCCCTGGGATCTCATGGACAGGATGCGAGCTCACCAACCCTTGGAGAGTACTTCGAGACCCAGGCCACGACAGATGGCATTAGCTGCAGGCCAGCAAATCAAGGCAAAATCCACCAAGTGATTGTCCCCTTCTTGGAGCATGACAAGCCACCTCAAGTCTGTGGATAGTCCAGTTGCAGTCCCTCCTGTCCTAAAGATTCCTCGTGTCAATGTTCCAGTATCTAACCAGCGTAGTTTGGTTTCAAATCCACTTTTGGAGGCCAAATCCCTATGAGTTATACCCACCATGGCCTTTGAAGATATGATCAGTTCAAAAGGCCTCCTTTGAAATGTACAGGCCCTCTTTAAATTTTGTCCTGTCTGCCATCCTACCCTGGGAGATTTCATAACAATCTTTTTTGGGGCCAAGACCATGCCTCTTGGAATGCAGGTGCCAATCCCACCCCCACGTAACCGTCCCAAAGCCCTTCAAAGTCAGAAGCCTGCAGTTTCCTGTGAACCCCTAGTTCATGGCCCTCTATCAGGAATGCACAGATGTGGCTATCCCCCTAGCACCCAAATGTGAATTAGGAGACAGGCCGCCAGGCACACAGAGCTGCGCACATATAAATGCACACTTTCCCAAAGTACCATTTCCCCCACCCTAATGTTGAACCCACTCCCACTACCGGAGAGGATTTGCAATTACGAACTCATCAATACCAAACACCATGCTGTTACTATTCTGCCCGTAATAAATGATACTAGACATCCTTTCCCTACAACTCCGTATGCTAATCCAATGCGAGAAGCAGGCCTTGTCATACTGAACACACCACCCAGTGCCATTCATGACCTTTGCATGTACCACTTTTATGCACACTCCCGACCTCTTCCCAACACCGCACCCTGTCACTAGGGAGAACTCTGATATAGCAGGAGACATGCAGACCCTATCACGTAGCTTTCTATATGCCAAACCGAGCAACAGTAACCCATGTACACATGCCCCACAATGGCAAACCTGTGGCACAATTGATGAGCTACCTCCGTGGATGGCACCTCCTGCGTGCCAGGCCCACAGAGGCACATTCGAGCTACATGCCCCTGGCATAGGTCTTACCCCATGATAAGAGACTTGCAGCTAGCTCGAACCAGCCAATCATATATACACCGCTCCATAGTATGTGTATTACTTTCACACTGCAAAGTAGTGCCAAACGCGCTCAAGTCCTAAGGCAAGCATCCAGAGCAACAGCAAACTGGGAAAGGAGAAAAGCAAAAAGTCGAAGGAAAGCGCTCTAGAAAAGGCCATTTCTAACAGCCAGATTTTTATTTTTGGGCTTGAGGAGATTAAGTGATTTTCCAAGAATCAAGGACGTTGAGCCGACGAGGAACTCGAACCTCATTCCCCAATTCCAAAGTTAGCATCTCTGGCCATTAGGCCACATCTCTTTCTTATAGTGTGCAGCATAACAAAGCAAGAAGATCAAACTTTCTGAATTTGAATGTCAAAACTGAGATTTTAGTCAAAGACACCACCAAGATTTTTTGCTTTGGGAACCGAGGCTGTAAAGGGACCTATAGTTTCAGGTTAGAGATCATGAACCCAGACTTAAAGGTCATTGCCAAGAATAATGATCTCGTGTTTTTTCCCATTCAGCTTCAGAAACTTGATGGTCACCCAGTCGTGGACTGGTAAAAAGCATTCCCACATATGTGAAATGTTGTTTGGTTGTTGGTTAACCTTCAGTAATATGTGTGAGTCATCTGAGTAAGATAAAGTTTGATACCCAAATAATCTAATCAACAGCCTCAATAGCTGTACATAGAGGATGAATGGCGTAGGGAAAAGAGTGGAATCTTGGGGACCCCAGAAGAGATCAGCTGCTCAGCAGAATGAAAAGAAGGAAGCAAGGCTAAATGCATGTGATCTATCAAAAATGACCTAAACCAATTTAGCGCAGAACCAGATATCCAAGTTGCACTTAGGAGGCCAATTCTGATGTCCCAGGTGACCATATCACATGCGTCAGAAAGACTGAGTAAGACCCAACTGGCTTGATTCCAGGTGTCCATAGACATTCTCTGGTCATCGAAGAAGGTCAGAGGAAACTGCGTCTGTGCTATATCTGGCTTGAAAGCGAGTCTAGGACTAATCAATGATGTCTTAGACACTATGGAAAGCTCACAGAAGGGTACCACATATTTTATGCAAAAAGAGTTGAGCAGGCATTACAAATACTCTAAGTGCAAATTGCTATTTCAGCACCCTGTTGTCTGATCAGTTAGAGCATGTAATGCTAATTTCAAAACATTTTAACACTACCTTTAAACACTTTTTCTCACTGCGATAAGTGGAGGACAGGACATGTGATCAAACAGAAACTCCAGATAGGCACTAACGAGGAGGTTCCAGGCTCTTCTTGTGAAAATAATATGAGAATGCATTGGAATAAAAGGTACAACAAACTAGGATAAAAGGCTGACTTCACTAAATCTGCAGTTTTCGCTTTGCTGTGCCAACTTCAGAGCGAGGCTACACTTACATGAACAGTCAGGCTAAAGGAGAAAACACAGCATAACAAGATGGCAGTGCATTTAAAATGCTTGTATCTTGTAAATGTGCAATAGTGCTAAAATTCGAGTAGTGCATTAAGCAGGTATAAAACAAGTTCACAAATTGTGTTGACAACAACAGAGACTACATAAAGTGGCGTTCTCAATTCATGATTTGAAAATACAGGTAGCAAGGTCTTTAAATCTTAATCTCTAATGGGTCCAAATAAAATTTCTTGAGGAGAGGCGTAAGCACCCCTCTTTTGCAAGTCTTTGAAACTATACCTGTGACATGAGAAACATTGATGGAATTTTAGAGACACTGAACAGTATCTGACTGTAATGCCTGTAGGGAGGAAATAGGACAGGGGGAATCTGTGGAGTCTGATTTGAGTGAGTGCAGTGACATCATCTAGAGTCATCAGAGGCAGAGCAAGGACCCTCAGAGATGACAAATTAAGAGACTCAGCCAGGGTCGGACAGGGGCAAAAAATAGGCCCGGGCACCAAAATAAAAGTGGCCCCCATTTGCTAACCAGATAGCTCAAAAAAAGTGGCCAATATTTGCAAATTGGCCAGTTTTGAACTTTAAAAAAAACATGCTGTATAAGAGTTTTGCAAACTATGAAAAACTGAGTGGAATTGACCTTGCTGAAGGCAATGATTGTGATCAGGGAAAACAACAGTCAAAAACTGCCCACCAGACCATAAAACAGGCCCATAAACTGCTAAAAAACCGGCCCACTCACCGATCTGTCAGACCAGTTAATCGGGCACTGCCTGATTGCCCTTTAGACCTGTCCAATCTGAACTCAGCATGACTTGAAGGGGTTTAGTCTGACAGCCTTTTAATTCATTATAGATCTTTGGCATCTTGTTAATGAAGATGGAGGCCAGGTTATCACAAAGAGACTGTGGTGGTCTGAAATGTGAGACACAGCTATTAGGAGATGTTAAGAAGTCTACAATGGATAGACGCTCCTGTGAGATACTGCCTGCACAGGTGAGTCCTTTGCAGGTTACGTGGGCCATTTTCATGGCAGTGGCAGCTTTGCCTTCTTGTCTCAGCTTCTGCACATCATAACAGCTTCCTAGTTAGTGTCTCCTGCACACACAGTCAGGGTAAGACTGGGGCAGAAAATATGCCGGGACACCAAAATATATGTGACTTATATTTATGTATTGGGCCATAAAAACAAACTAGCCAACGTTTGTGAATTGAGCCACTTTGGTCTTTTTAAGACATGCTTTCTAGCAGGTCTTTGAGAGGTAGAGAACCACAGGTATTTCTACTTGCTGCGGGAAATATTAGTGGTATATCAGAGAAATGCAACATTGAAATTCTCGATGTTCCTTTCCTATCAAAAGGATACAAATTACGACACATCCCTTCTCTTCTACACACTATGGGCATCATTTACAATGAGGCTGTGCCACCGGAGAGTCACTTTTGATGATGTTCTGGGGCGCAGGGAGCTGGTCCATATTTATGTGGCTTAAAGCGGTCCTGTAAATATCGGTCCCTTTAACACAGTTTTCTGCTTTAAAGGGGCGTGCAATGGGAGTTGCCGGGGGGTGGTCCCAGAAACACCGATGGCTTTTTGACACTGGCCCAGATTTACGGGGAATCATAACTCTGAGGCAGCGCAAAAACGTATGCCTCCCCAGGGGAGGCATGAGGGATCCGCAACGAGGAGAAATACACATAGAAAGAGGAAAAGCCTCTTGGAATTGTTTTTGTGCAGGAAGGTTTCTCTTCCTGCACAAAAACAATCATGCCTGCAACGCAGGCACCCTTGCCCTATGGCGCAAAGGTGCCTGCGTTGGTGCATAGCAGCCCATTGTACGCCAGCGCAGGGGAAAAGGACAGAAATGCGCCGTATCTGATAGATACAGTGCATTCCTGCCCTTTTCTTTTGCTGTAGGGCAGCGCAGCAGAAAGGTCTGCGGCGCTGCCCTATGGCAAAATCTTGTAAATAAGGCACAAAGTATGGCTGGTCTGTCTGTGCTGCATGAGATGAGCTAAGAGTATCCACAGCCTTAATAATGCTGCTTGCTACTACTGTCTAGTCTTATTTGAAGATGTTTAAAACACCAGCCCACACACAGCTATAAAACTGGCCCACACCCAGCCACGACATTAACCCATGCACTGACCTCACAGACTGGTCCATCTAGCACAGTCAGATTCAACTACAGAACAATCTATCCCAGCACACAGCACAGAGCCTGAAGGGCCTTGACATGGCCTCTTCAGAGGTGCTACTTCCTCGCTATCATTGCTGGTTTGCTTCGGCGTGAGCTCTACCCCCTCTTGTGGGTCTCTATGTGTGTACTGGGGGTAATCCACATATGACGGAGCGAATTGAATATGAGATGACAATTGGTGCCTGCCCACTGTTGCAATTTTCTGGAAAGAATGTCTAATCTTCTTACATCATCAAGCCGTGATGGAAAAAGAGTTTGTCCCCCTGTAGATGGCACTGCAGACAAGCATAGGTGAGAAATTGAATATATAGGTGTGTGGGTGTTATGCCGAGCATACGTGTGACACCCACTAAATTCAGGTGACTAAACAGGTCTGCAAGTGAAGCTAGCAGGAAACTGTTTTCTGAACAGATTTCAAGTAAGCGCATCTCTTTGTGCAGCTCTAGCGCCTGCTAGGGGATTAAAGTTGGGCTGCTAGATGGCTAAATGAATAGCAACCAGCAGATGTTGCATGATTCTTGCCTTTGCTGTGACTCAGGTATTGCTGATCATGGGTTGGGCAGTAGGTGTTCTCGCCATCAAATTTGTGTGAGAAGTTTGTAGTTTTCTCTGTAGAAGTCAAGTAGGCATATCTTCATGTGAAGCTTTAGAGGAATGTCGATGATCAAAGGTTGACTGACATTCAGCTAAGTAGACATGAGCAGGAGATATTGCAATATTTGGATCACTGCCTCAGATCAGTCACTGTCATTCATGTATGAGCAGGGGGCATTCTCTCCAGCGCAAATGATGTGAGTCAGCTGTAATTTTCAAAGACAAATTCAGGTGCACATTTTTGTGTGCACAGTTTTACCAACCCACCTGCAGTCAAAGCAGGGGCGGCTCCTCGGCTAAGGCGGAGGAGCGTCGCCTCACTGCTTTGCAGCAGTGTGAATAAAGGAACAATAAAGGAACAATAAAATGATAACTCAATGCTATCATTTTATTTTTTCCTGCCGCAAGCTTGACGGGGAGGGCGGGGATGCTCTGCTCACTGAGCAGAGCAGTGGTGGGCACTCTGTAAAGTGCCCATGAATGTCTGGCCGGCCATCTTGAGCCGGCCAAACAGTCATGCACACTTTGCATGTTCTCCACCCAGGCCGCATTGCAGCGTGGGTGGAGAACATGCCCAGGCTTCCAGCTGACGCGGAGGAGAGATGAAGGAGAGACGCGGCGATAAGGTGAGTGTTTTTTCTTTTTACACCCCCTACCCCCTTCCTCCGCACTGCCATTTCCGATCCGTGCCGGCCGCCCCTGAGTCAAAGGTTGGCTAACAGACATCACTGTTGGCATATGTCAGCAGGGAAAGTTGTGAAATTCCAATCTTTTCTATTCCTCGGACTCTCACTTTCATGGAATGGCTGCAGAATATCTTTCCAACACTAACTGTGTGAGTTGGAGGCAGTTTTCTCAGCAGAATTCAAGTAAGTTAATTTCCACAAGTAACCTTATTGACCTGTGGGGAGCAACTGGTGGTTGACAGGCAGCGATGTGAGGTGCCAGAAGCAAGAGATGGTGCAAGGGATGGTGCAAAATTCGAGTTGCTACTCAGGCGCTGTCGTTCATGGGTCAGCACCAGGAGTTCTCTATATCACAAGCAATGGGAGATGCTGGTAGTTCTCTTACTAGAATTCCAGCGCTTAATTTAGCAAAATTTGATTGCCCACCCACTGCCCACCTTCTGATAAAAAAATTATGAGTCTGCTTATCATCAGGGAGGTGCGACGCACAAGTCCTATGGCTTTATGTTGTCCTCCTTTTTGTACTATCCAGTAATATGATTTTTGCGCTGCAGTCCGCAGTTCAACCTGCAGAAATGACATGCTATTTTTCTAAACTTATGATAGTGAACCCTTTCAAAGGCTGTAAAAAGCCAAGCAGGCAGTTCTGAATTGCATCGAAACTGAAAGGGGTCATCCAGTGTAGAGAACAAGCATTTGCAATGCAATAGGTCTTGCAATTGCGAGAATTTGAGCAATTGGAATTGAAAATGACACTGCTGTTTATTTGTGTTTAAAAAATGTGCAATAAGGAAAGGCATTGTCATTTACAATACCAATAAGTCAATGTTTCTAAAATGGGAGACCTATTGCATTGCAAATGCTTGTTGTTTACAAGCACCCCATGCTGCGCTTTCACATTAATAGAGGTCCGCAGACTCTATTAAAGTGAAAGCGCGGTATGGGGTGCTTTTACAAAAAACATTTGTTAGTCAACTTGACAAAAAAATGCTTTTTTTGTAAAAGCGCCACGTTTAAAGCACGCATGGCGCGCTGAATGTTCCAGGAAAGCATGTTGTGCCTGCAGGTAGGAGAAACTCATTAAAGAGAATATTGCTTACAGACAAAATAATACGTACCGTGTAACAACCAAAGTAAAAGGGCCAGTCCTCATGCGAGGTTACAAATTAAGACAAGACAGTACTAAGGAGGGACTAACAAGCCTATTACCGAATCAGAAGCCAGCATTTGCGAAGAACAATGACACGAGCCAATGACAAATATGGGCGGAGAGTGGGTGGGGCATCAAGTCCATACTCCAATACAGCATGCCTTGCAGAGCAGCACATGCGCTGCCCAAGCTCGACCTAAAAAAGCAGTTCTTTTTACCCAGTCTTGCATCTCAAACAATCAATAACAACATGTGTTCTAGAATGTTGCTTTGCTTGATGACGCCTGCTTGAAATTTATTGTGACACCATTCATTGGATGGCTCTACCCCTTTATAACACAGCCTTTGAAAAAAATGCAAAGTATAGTCCTGTGGCAATCAAAGTGTAATTCTACTTACAGTAACCAAGCAAAAATACACAAGAAGCTACCTTTAAATGACCTGATGCCAGAGGCGTGGAGTCGAAGTTCTAATAGCTATATAGATGAAGCACCCAATTTTATGTGATCGAATTATAAGCAAACGGAATTTTTCTAAAATATTATTGCATCATTTTATAGACGAGATTTTTTCTTTTCAGGCTCGCCCCGCCGCCCTCTGTCGCTGAAAAGAAAGTTGTACTCAAAAAATCTTGTGTGTGTAGCTTTTCTGTTTGACATTTTTCAGGCAACAGTATCACCATGAATCCTGACTTCCCTCTCGCAAGATCCGGAGGGAGGTTGGAGGTAGGCAGGAGGCTTCTGAGGAAGTTGGAGATGAAACGGCGGGCTGTACTTGCCGGCTCGTAGATCATTCGCTATTCTTTCAAAGAAAATGCCTTTCCCCCCTTTTTATGTCCACCACCCCTGTCATCTTTTCATTAGGAGTCAAATTAATGACCGGCGGACAGGTATGGCGGCGCGTCTCGAGATTTAATAAGCGGGGCCCCTGTCAGAGTGTTTCAATTACCGCCGCCTAGCAGCGTCGAGGCACGTGACGCGAGAGACATTTAAGGGAACAAAGGGATAATTAGTCTGGCATTAAAAAATCAGAGCGGCGAAGGGAGAAGGCACCGGGAGCTTTCTTGCAATCACCGTGAAATGTGCATCGCGCTTCAGTTCACCAAATGATTTTAGCGAACGGCTTCTTGTCACCAGCCAAGCGATGGCTCGAGGAAGCCGGGGGTGCAAGGGGGTGGGGGTAGGGAGGGAGAAAGGAACAGTTGGGTGGGGTTGGAGTGCTGCTGGAAGAGTCAATGGAAAGTTCCTGAAGGTAGTTTTACATGCTCTATTTTTCAGAGACTCTTTTAAAGAGTTAGACGCTGTGCTGCAACTAGGGGTGCAGGACGTGCTCCCCCCCCCCCCCCACCCAGGTAATCTCGATAACAAAAGAGAGGCTCTTGCCTGATTGTCATGCAATGTCTTATGATTTGTAAAGACACAATGTCAAATGTCAGGCAGCTTCTTCTATCTTTTGGGAATTCTTTTAACATAGTGCTTACTTTTCCTTTGCCCAACTCTACAAGCATTGGAAAGCCAATAGTTTGCACCTATGTGAGAGTGGGGTGGTGTAGGGTAGAGTGGCCTAGAGTACAGTGACATAGAGTGGTGTAGAGTGGAGTGGCATAGAGTGAAGTGACGTAGAGTATAGTGGAGTAGAGTAGACTTGGGCAGAGTAGAGTGGCGTAGAGTAATGTAGGGTGAAATGGAGTGGCGTAGAGTAGAGTGGCCTTCAGTGCAGTAGTGTAGAGTGGTGTAGAGTAGAGTGACGTAAAGTTGAATGGCATACAGTATAATGACGTAGAGTGACATTGTGTGGAGTGGTGTAGAGTGGCATGGGGTAGCGTTGACTGGGGTACAGTGGAGCGGCATAAAGTGGTGTACAGTAGAGTGGCATAGAATAAAGTGATGTAGAGTAGCATAGAGTGGAGTGGCATGGAGGGGGGTTGAGTGGAGTACAGTGGCGTGGAGTAGAATGGGGCGCGCAGCGTGGAGTTGCATAGAGTAGAGTGGCGTGGTGTAGAGTAGAGTGTCATAGAATGGAGTGGAGCAGAGTGGCATAAAGTAGAGTGGCATAGAGTGGAGTGAATTGTGTGGAGTGGAGTGGCGTAGAGTAGAATGGAGTAGGCTGGTGTGACATAGAGTGGAGTGGCGTAGAGTAGAGTGGCATGGCGTGGAGTAGAGTGGTGTAGAGTACAATAGAGTAGAGTAGAGTGGCGTAGAGTAGAGTGGCATACAGTAGAGTGGTGTAGAGTAGAGTGACAGTCAGGGGTGGCGTGGAGTACAGTGATGTGTTGTAGAGTGGAGTGGCGTAGAGTAGAGTGGCATAGAATGGAGTGGCATAGAGTAGAGTGGAGTGGTGTAGAGTATAGTGGCGCAGAGTGGAGTGGTGTAGAGTTTCCTGGAGTGGAGTCAAGTAGCGTAGAGTGCGAAGAGTAGTACAGATGTGGGTGTAAGTAACTAAAGCATCAATAAAGACAGCAAATAGGGTGAAAGCAACATAAATAAGGTAGCCATATGCCCGTGTTAAAAGTAAGAAAACACATTGCATGTCCAGGAATAATACTGAAACCCTTATTAAATAAAACAAGTAGTGCATTGCAAAAAGACGAGGATGACCAAGGATGAGAAAGAACACATGGACCTGGTTGATTCTCCAGGGAGGAACTAACACAAAAAAGGAAGAGAAGCCCACAGGAGCTAAGCAATTGTAAGATTGCAAATGAGAGCTACAAGGAAAATAACTAGCAATGTGAGCGAGTTGTAAGCCCACTGAACTGAAAACAATTAGACTAGCAGCACAGCACATGCGCTGTGTAGGCAAGACCTAAAAATGATGGCATTTTTTAACTTCACACTAATGACACTTGTTGTGGAAGAGGAGAGTGTGAAAGGAGCAGGCTGCTGTATGCCGATGTACTACAGCACACGTGTAAGTAAAAACATCTACGTAGAGTACAAACTAAACTTTTGAAGTTTTTCAAAAGACCAAACTTGAAACAAGGAAGAGATCATTTTGAGAATCACGGTTTCTGAGGAGGTAATACCGACCCTAGTAAATACAGCTGTTGTGCAGGTTTACCCGGTTTGTTATTGCCTACTCATTCTGAGGTCTACTCTTTGGAATAAGGTAGAACAATGTAATAACACGTTTTCCTCGGTTACGAGCTGTAATACTCGCAGGATATTGTGGGATTTTCCACATACAAATTCTACCAAGTTGCACCTCACGAAATTTGTGCTGGGGAGATTCTGTGGTATTTTAACTCAAGTTGGAATCCTGATAAAAGAGCAAATTTCAGGACAATAATCTACACTCCTAATTTTAGCCATACTTTTATTATAATTTGCCCTGAGATGCACTATTGGCCCTCACACTTGTTCCGTTCAACTCAGTAAACAGGAATCTCTCATTAAGTAGAATTTGGATTTTCTCGCAACCACATACATTTAGTGTTTTGATGTCACTGGCCAGCACCCATTATCTAAAAACTGTTCAAGCACCAATTTTTACGACAGGTTTAGCTTGCTTTACTGACATATGTGCTCTATGGGTGGACTGGACCCCTTGTACTTTGAATGTTCGGATTGGCTCACCAACATTTCACCTCTGGCTTAGGAATGGAACTGCAATTGAATGGCAGAGTTTGCAAGAATTTGCAACTTGCAGATGACTCATTGTAGGGCGACTTTTTGTTATTATTGTCAAGTTAACATAGTGCTTAATTTGACACCAGGAATCAAGTTTGTAATCTGGAAATATTTTTCCTCATCACTCTGTGGCACAGAAGACAGAGATAGGCCGAAAGTACAGAACACACGAGGTAGAGAAAGATACAAAACACATACAAAGGGAAAATGCAGTGATGAAAAAGAACTTTCAAAGTGAAATAAAGGGACTGGAAATGTAGGAGGGTGGAAGAAAGAGGCTTGAGTTGAAATCAAGGCTAGGCAGCTGTGGTATTCAGCATGCCACATTTTTCTTGGCACCAGAGGCAGGCTCCTAAAAATTGGGTTCCTGCTCTTATCAAATTAAGAGCTCAAGACAGTATTTTCTTTCTGTCCAGGGAGACAAGCAATTTTTGTGTTACTTAACTGAGCTGATAATCTGTGGTGAGGGGTCACACAATTGTCTAAATGGTAAGTGTGATTAATGCCCCGTTTGCTTTTTAGGTTTCACCTGCACAGTGCTTGCACTGTGCTTGCAAAGTCTTTTGTGTTTAAAAAATTCTTAAAAAGGGCTTAGAACCTGCTCCTTACTTACCTGAACTTACCATTGTTGGTCCCAACGTCACTCTAATTTACTTGCTTCTCATTGGTCAGCAAGTCGTCTGCTGTGCTTTCACATCCTGCTTTCTGCTCTGCTTTTCTCGTCCATGCAGTTGCATGGAGCTTGGAACAAGTACAACTTCCAGTCACTGGTCACTGACTACTGGCCAGTGTTCTTCCACTACTTCACTCTGCAGGTACTTTTTTTTTTTTACGAGCGAGCATGCATCTGCACTCCTGCCCTCCTCCCACTCTTGGTTGTATTTGTACTTCTGTTTGCTATCATAGTCAGTGTCCCCTCACATGCCAGGGCCACTGTGCACCACTCAACACTACATACTATGGTTTGTACAGCGCACCATGGCCACCGGAGTCCCCAGGTGCCGCAAGTGACCAAGTGTCAAGAGCCCAGCAAATCCTGACAATGATCGCGGACAGGCTGCGCGGTTGCATCCTAGCCAGGAGGGAAATCCGCTGCACTTTATTTCACATAATCTGCTCCATTGCAAAGCGGGCACCCCTAAAAACAAACAAGAAAAATGAAAGAAAAAGCTTTACCGTCCTCCCAGCTCAGCGGGTGAGGCAATCCTATAATCTTCACTGCACTGCCGAGGTTGCCCCATAATGCCCTGCGGGGCCAGATCATGTTGACTTTCTTTTTAGTTATTTCTCCCTTTGTGGTGGCCCCAGCATGACGGGGTCACCACCAATGGAATCAGGAAGGCACAGCCTTTCCCCACAATGGATTTCAAGAGTCCCCACTCTAAGTTGGGGGGGGGACCCCAAAACATTCACCACCCCAGGATTTTATGGCAAGACTGGAGGCTAATAGTATTGCAATTTCCTTTATTGCTGCTACTCACAGCATCCCCTTTAAAGAGCATGGAACTCTAACAAAAATGTCATCAAAATTAAAGGCCAGAATACCCAGCCATCTTCCTTCCTTTTTGCTGCTGCTCATTCAGGTAGGTATATGTTTTCTATGTACTTCATGTGAAGTGTGTATAGATATTTTGGGTGAGTGTAAACTGATTAATTTACAGTATTAAGTGATTTTTTTGGTAAAGGTTAAGTTAATACAAGGTAGGAAACTGAAGAGTGTGTTTTGGAGGTACTTTGCTTGGTTTAGGAGCATAACTGTTTTATACCTTTTACTATGTTATTGTTACTTGATGTTTTTCACATTATTTAATGTGGAAGTTTTGAGAGTAAGGAATGGTAAGTAATAAAGGAATTTACTGATTGCGTGATTCAGTTCTGTAAGCCATTGGTAATGTCACACGTTGGAGCACGATAAGGCTGAGGCTAGAACACATGGGGCCACGAGTGCAAGTAGTGGCTCGCCGCGTGCTGAGGCGCCTGTGCTGAAGATGCGTGTGCCGAAGCCTCTGTCAAGCAGCAGGCTAGTCATGTGGCTTCAACTGCGCATGTGCCGATGCCTGTGTCAAGCGGCAGGCTTGGTGTGCAGCTTCAACTGGGCTGCTTGGAGGAGCCGAGCTTCTATTTTTTGGAGTGTTGATGGTGCAAGGTGGCGTTGACTCCAGGAGTTAGAGCATCGGTCATCCACACTAAATCTCCTTTGCAGCATGAATTGAAGTAGTAAAAAGAAAGGTAGAACTCAGGTTGTTGGTCACGGCCACCTCATGCATTACGTGACATGCAGGAGACCATTTTAGGAGGTTGGGAGAACATAATGGTTTTTAATGGCTGAGAAAGTTTGACAGATTGGGGAGAAAAGAGCTGTTTTTTCGGTTGTTTATCAGAGTCTTATCAGGAGAGGCGGTATGTCATTTGGTTGATTTGACGTGGTACTGGAGTTTAGTTTAGGAAAGTGATTTTGGCGATTTAGATTGTGGGGATTTAGGAGAATTTAAGATGGCCAAGGTAGTCTGGGAAGTTATATTTTGACATTTTGTGGTAAGGTGTGGATTCTGATAATAACAAAGCCTAGCACTCTAGGGAGTATGGAGATCTCTTTGGAAGAGAAAATGTTTTAATATTTAGAATACATTTTCTGCAGATTTAAATGATAAGATGGAAAGGAAAATGGAGGATATTTTGCAGACAAGGGGCTTGTCATCTCAGGAAAAAGGGTTTTGGACAGCTGATGAAGGGTCAATGGAGAAGAAAGGAGGTAAAGTAAATAGGAAAAGGAAACATGTTAAAGAGGATCAGACTCAGGAAAAGAGGATAAAATCTGCTGGAGCAAAAGTTGGTATTTGTGATCGAACAAAACATGGTGGTGTCGAGAGCACTCAGGAGTGCCAAAGGAAGGATCCAGAAAAGGCATTTAAGAAGCCTAATGAGATCTGTAGACATTCTACCGTTCTCTGCGAGGGGTCTTCCGGCATCGCAGAAGTGGAGTTGAGTTGATACTCTGAATTCGAATTTGATAGAGAGAACAGGGAAATATTTTGAGATCGGATCCCTTGGAGGGCATGAGAAGCCGGGAAGCTGAGTCTCTAACAGATCTCTTAAGATAATTCATGTTTGATCCTATGCTTTTAAAGCATCCACTTTCTCCAGAGCAGTCCCCGGCAGATCATGTAGCTGAGTACGCTGGCATTTGGCTGAGGAAGCAAATTGCTAAAGATGTCAGGTTGCGACTGTGGTCAGAATGTCCAAGACCAAGTCTGTCTAATAAAGTAATGATGACACCAGATCTTGATGCTAACATTTTAGCATTCATAGGCAAAGGGGGACGATACCCCAGAAAGGGGTTAGATAAGGGTCTCAAGATGTGTCAGGATAGATTTTTGGATCTGACAGGCCCTTTAACTAAAATCTTCAATATGGCTGAGGAGGCATAAGTGGCACAAAGGACATTGAATGTAGAGGAGTTGAGAGAATGGATTCAAAGAGCAGTATGTTTGCTCGGTAATGCGAATATGGATATTTAAGTGGAGCATAGAAAAAGCATTTTATTGAAAATTGATCCAAAGTTGGTGGAACTAGCTAATAATTAAGCAGGGCAGGCTGCAAATGGTTTACTGTTTAAAGATGACTTTATACAACAAAATGTTCATATATGTTGGAGCATTCAGTTTTTTGCAGAAATCTCAACAGGAGATCAGAAATGTATTTGACAGGCACGGTTTTGGAGGTACCCGGGAGACCAAGAGGTTGGTTCCCCAGCCAATGACAGGGCATTACAAGAGCTTCGTTTTCCCTGTGTTTTAGGCTCAGTCAGTATCAGACCTCTTATCAATCAGGGAGTTTCTATCCCCAGAAGTAGAGATCAAGAAGTGGAGGAAGTAGTGGTGACCGTTGTTCCCAGGGATCAGGTAAAAATAGAACCTATTGTTATCCCATTAAAATTGGGCATCAGACTTGCTCAATTTTTCAACAACTGGACTCGGGTAAAAGGGGATCCTTGGGTTCTAGAGACAGTGCAAGGTTAGCACATAGACTTTATAGATGAGCCTGTTCAGTACCATCTTCCAAGAATGATAAGGTTCAGTATAGATCTGTCAGCCTTGGTAAGCAAGGAGGTTCAGGATTTGGAAGGAAAGGAAGCATTTGTGGAGGTAAGAAACTATTTAGAGGGGTTCATAAGCAATATATTTCTGGCGGAGAAGAATGACAATGGTATGAAACCTGAGAACCCTTTACGATTGGGTAGAGTACCATCATTTCAAGATGGGGGCATGTATTTGTTGAGAGATGTATTACAGACAGGGGACTGATTGATACAGCTAGACTTGAAGGATGCTCACTTAACGATTCTGAATTGGGAGCCCTATCAGAGGTTTCTTCAGTTCAGGTGGGCAGGAAAAATGTGGATGTTTGTATGTCTACCATTCGGCCTGTCAGAAGGTTCTTCAACCTGTGGTGGCATTTTTGAGAGAACGTGGTGTGCGCCTAATAATCTATCTAGAGGGCATTTTGTTGATGGATCAGGGAAGACTGAAGGTAGAGGAATACACGTGGATGGCAGTATCTTTGCTGAAGGATCTAGGGTTTGTTGTGAACCGACAAAAGTCATGTCCAATCCCGAGTCAGGTAACACAGTTCTTAGCGTTCATGTAAATACAGTAGAGGGCCAATTGAAATTGCCAAAAGAAAAGTTGAAGAGGATAAGGAAGGGAATATGAAAGGTATTGAATTTGGAAAGAATATCATTGATAATGTTAGCAAGAGTGGTAGGTCTATTGTCCTTAATGATACAGGCTTTTTTCCCAGGTCCTTTGAATTATCAAGTTCTTCAGAGACTGAAAGCCAAGCATTTGAGGGGTGGTCTGAGATATTCAGAAAATAATGTGCTTGTAAGGAAGCGAAAGGGGACCTTGTTTGGTGGTTAAAGAATATGAAGGTATGGAAGGGAAGAGCTATTTTTGGGGGAATCCCAAAATGATTATAGAATCAGATGTTAGTTTTGCAGGCTGGGGAGCGCATTGTGGTGCGACTTCAACAGGTGGTGTATGGTCAAAGGAGGAAAGCAGATTTCATGTAAATTGATTGGAACTATTGGCAGGGTCCTTTACAATAAGGAGTTTCTTGAAGGACAAGGTGATTTGTTCAGTCCTTCTGAGGATAGACAATGTCTCAGCAGTGAGGTATGTGAAAATCTCAGGGGTCCGAGATCAAAGGATCTTGCAGATCTGGCAAAGGTTTTCTGGGAGTATTGCTTGAGACAGAATATTTTGGTCCACACAGAGCATATTACGGGTTTGAGCAATGTGGAGGCGGATTGGTGTCCAATGGGATTCCAGCGATCCTGATGTTGATTGGGTTTTGGGGTCCATGTCGGTTGGATCCGTTTCCAAATAGGTTGAATATTAAATGCCTATTACAGAGATTTTTCAGACGGCACCCAGACCCAGATTCAGCAGAGATAGATGTGTTCAGCAGAATTGGCGGGGCCTCAGGCCTTATGCATTTCCACCCTTTTCAATGATTGCTCATGTAACTTTGATGATGCGCAAGTGGAAGGAGATGGTGGTGTTAGTGACACCTCTTTGGAACTCACAGGTTTGATATCCAATACTCCTAGAAATGTCAGTGGAGTTGCCAATTCTATTGCCAACAATACAGGACATGCTAGTGGGTCCACTAAGAGAGATGCACTGTATGGTGTTGTCAGGGCAGTTGAGGCTGGTGGCTTGGAAAATTTCAGCCATGTCTGGGAGGTGCCAGGGCTTTCATGAGAAGCTATGAATCTTATTAAAGAGTCCTAGGCATCAGGTACTAGAAAGATGTATAGATTGGCCTGGCAAAAATGGGTTTGCTGGCGTGTGGAGAGGGATTTTGATCCTATTTCAGTAGATGTCGTAGAAGTGGATAATTATTTGTCAGAATTGTTTGAGAGAGGGTTGTCTTACAGAATGATTAATGTACATAGATCACCAATTGCTGCAGGACATATTTTGCTTAATGGCATTAAGGTTGGACAGGATGTTTTGGTGAAGAGGTTGTTGAGGAGTATAAGGATTCCAAAACTGCCAGTTTCTAGATATAATTCCGTTTGGAATGTGTCTAAAGTTCTGAATTATCTTTAGGGTGTATGTGCTAATGATGTTTTGAGATTGAAAGGGTTGTCTCAGAAGTTGACAGCTTTGTTGTGTCTAGTTTCATTTAGGAGTGTTTCTGATGTCAGAGCCCTAGACGTTTTGAGTAGGATATTTTCACCTGAGGGAGGGTGCTTTTATTTGAATAAAAGTACACAAACAAATTCAATGTCAATATTCTATCCATATTTTGATGATCCTGAGAATTTGTGTGTAGTACGTTGTGTCAAGGAGTATGAGAGGAGAACGGCACAGTTAAGAAATGTAACTGAGAATCAGTTGCTTATTTCCTTTAGACATCCGCATAAAGCTGTATCTTCTCCTACTATTGCTCATTGGGTGAAGGAAGCGATGAAGAGTTCTGGTGTGGATGTTAGCATGTTTGATGCTCAATCTGTGAGGGATGCATCAGTTTAAAAAGCTTTTATGCTACGGGGTGCATTGCAAGAAAGTTTGAGGTGTGCAAATTGGTCAAATGATGCCATTTTCATGCGGTTTTACTTTATGCCTTTTGAAAGCGCAGCTTGTTGTTTGTTGGAGAAGCTTTAAACTATTTTCAGCCCCACTCTATTTAATCTATACATCTGCCCCCTAGCTGAGATCGTTGAAAGACTCAATGTGAAAATTGTGTCATACGCAGATGATATGCAGCTAATTGTTACACTCTCTCAGGACGAGGATGCTGCCGTGTAACAGTTTAATTCATGCCTGAAAGACCTGGCTTCCTGGATGGCTAATAGCTGTCTTAAGCTGAATGCTAACAAAACTGAGGAATTGACAGTTGGCAAATCCCCTTCTATTTGGGCATCGGCTTGGTGGCCTGATGTCCTGGGCCAGACTCCCGTTCCTAAATCCAAAACCAGAAATCTGGGCATATGGTTCAACTCCAAATTGTCTTATGAGAATCAGATATATAGTGTAGCGGGGAAATGCTTCGGGATACTAAAAATCCAGAGGAAGACCCTGGACCTGCTTCATATAGCAGCTAGGAAAACCATTGTGCACGCTGTGGCAACCTCTCAGATACATTTCTGCAACATTCTTTACCTTGGAGCAGCCGAAGGACCTCTGAAGAAACTCCAACGAATACAAAATGCAGCAGTTCGCCTAGTTTTGAATCTTCCTCAAAGGTCGTCGATCACCGACGCCCTTGCTTCTCTTCACTGGCTCCCAGTGGAAAAAACGAATCACCTTCAAAGCTATGTGCTACTGCCACAAAATTCTTAATGGCAATGGCCCCAAATATCTGCTCTCAATTGTGAAACCCTACTCACCCTTTGGCAATTTGAGATCCACAAGAGGCCACCTAGTGAGGGTACCCCGGGTGCAGAGAGCCAGGTTAGGGGCCCGCTCTTTCAGCCACTTGGCAGCTAAGATTTGAAACTCCCTCCCAGTGCACCCGAGAGTCGAACCAGTTGAAAAGATCTTCCGAATAGGACTTAAAACCTGGCTGTTTAAGTCGGCCTAGGCTGTCACCTGGTGAGTCTCCCCTATTCCCCTCTGTATTTCTGCTCGCCCGCCATTATATGGTTAGGTCAGGTCTTAGTGCGGGGACAATCCGTTGGGTGTAACAACCATGTGCTTTATAAAATGCCTTATTATCATTCTTATTATTAAACTTGCAATAATGTTAGCCTCCGGTCTTGCCATAAAATGTAGAATTTCTCCAGTTCTTTTGGACAGAAAATCTGGATTTTATTGAAGACACTGAGGCTAGTATTATCCCTCCCATATTCCCAACCCAGAGTTAATTGTTATTGTTTATCTTGTAGCTCATGCACAATAATAAAGAAAAAGATTAATGGAATGAGAAACTACAGAGGAGGATGAGGACCTTTTGGACTCTCTGGAAAAGTGTTTCACTTGGATTTGGATTCTGGGCTTGGTTATGAAGTTTGTTTAAGATTATTTGATTAGAGAATATATTTATTTGTGCATGTTATTTGTTATGTTGCAGTACGCTAAAAAGAAGGAAGATGACTGGCGGTTCTGGCCTTTTATGATGATGGAACTTTTGTTAGGGTTCCATGTTCTTAAAAGTGGCTGCTGTGAGTAGTGGCAATAAAGGAGATTGCAATAATATTAGCCTCCGTGTCTTTAATGAAATCCAGATTTTCTGTACACTAGAAATGGGGAAAATCTAAATTTTCTTTACATTTTAAAGCACTCCAAAGCTGGAGCCTTGGCTCTGCAGCTGAAAGTGCTATGCCCTCTAGGGGCTATGAGTATGGTTATATTCATTATAGCCCGGAAGGCATAAAGGTGGTTAAAAGCAGTACATGTATTGAAGCTGTCTAGGGGCCATGTGCATGGTTACAATGCAGTGTTATTACAATGTGACCTCCTCGAGGGGCTTCTTTTATAACTGCAGTTTGGTGGTTCAAATTGTATAAAAAATACATAAACAGAGGAATCATTTTGAAGGAAGGACGAGTTTGTGACCCTGATGCCTCAGGCATTTTTAAAGTTTTGTAAGAATGGTTGCAAATTATACATTTCTCAGAAAGTGCTTTGTTTTTAGGTTTCACCTGCACAGCGCTTGCACTGTGCTTTCAAAGTCTTTTGTATTTAAAGCAAGCATTGGCTAAGCCAATAGGTTTTACCTATGCGAATTCTATCAACTTTGTCAATGTTTTTTACATATTGCAGAGCAGTTTAGGTGCTGTGCATTATAACGTAAAGTTAAAAAAAGTGCCATGAAATGGACTATAGGCGAAAACTATTGGCTTTGCCAGTGCTTGTTCTTTGTTTCATTCATTATATGAGGCGTGCTGCTTCGCCACATACTCTCTAAAAGCCATAGCTACCTTCCACAAGTCTCTTTTTTCTTTCCTTGACTAACTTTGTTATACCTTCGTCAGGGCTTTAAGTGGGATGAAAAAACAGGGGGGGGGTCTATCATAGGGGCGTGGCCGATGTATTTAAGGGCATGGCTTAAAACACTTAAGCTAAAAATCTGTACTTAGCATAGTGTGCTGCCCCACTGGTATTTTGCTGCTTCTGTCCATTCATCCAGAAATATAACACAACAAGTAACATTACACCTACACTAAGCCAGCACTATTGGCTTTGTCAATGGATGTAAATTGCATAAGATAAATAAGCAACAACTATGAATTTGCCGTATATTATATTGAAAATGCTTTCCTTCTTGTGGTAGAGGATGTGACCTAATGCTAGAGCTGGCGACTTACGAGCTAAAAAAAGCAGGTTCAAGCCTGACGTCGGCTCAACATCCTGTGATTCAAAACAAGAATATGTCCTTGTGTAATGTAACTGGTGCTCATGTAAAGTGCTTCAAGTTTGTGCTATATAAAACTGAAAAATCAGTCTCTCTGAAGATACATCAAAAGCAGTGACGGATGGTAGTATTGCAGAGTTAAGTTTTTTTTTTTTGGTGTGTTTCACCCTGAGGGTAAAAATGGAGAGCCCGATAGGGACCCGTCTCGGCACCTGCTTTTAAGAACTGCCGGTGCTGAGCACCGGCAGGACCTGGCCCACTTAAAGCCCTGACCTTCGTCTCCACTGTTTCCCAAACAAGTGTACGATTTGCAAGCAATTTCTTGCTTTTCGTTGTCTCTGAAAGAGGCACCCACAAACCTGTGGTATGCAATTTTCACTCGGGGTGTGGCACACAGGCAGCAGCTTTAAGTGTCCCCTCTGTACTAATTTTAAACAAGAATAGACATGAAGGGCTCTCTTGTCCCAAACTTAGGGTCAGCAGAGGACAGTGTAACGAGGTAAGGATCAGACTCTGTGGAGTGGACAGGTCATTACTCAATACCAGAAGACCCAAAATGGAGACCTGTAAGGGCCACTTTGTGATGCTTTACAAAGAATCATATAGGCAAAAAGTGCTCCAGGAAATACTCTGGTTAGGTTGCTAAATCTTTAAAACACAATGTCCAGTGTCTTTTTGATAAAATGCCTAATGAGCAGGACTTTTACGCGGTTCTATCCATGATCGAACTGCAAATGGATCATTCGGATGTGGTATTTGATCCAATCTGAGCCTCATCACTTTCTGGAAGTTAGGCTGCAGCTGCCAGTTCCAACATCTGTATCAGGAAATGGCACACAGATGCTAATCAAGAGGATAACTCCTTCATGTGTCTTTTCAGGAACTGCAGTAAACTAGTGACACGTTGCAAAAAGCATTTGAAAAACAGAAATTCACTTACCCATTTCAGGGTAAATCTTACTTTGATTATGCCAAAAGCAAAGAAACTGGTAAGACAAAAGAATTGCACTTGAAAAAGGACCCATCCAAATAATGCGTTCCATAGGCACCTAGTGCAGTATTTATAACTTACTTGAAAAATGACTTGTTGGAACCCACTTCTCTGTGACCACTTGGCGCAAACCAGAGTTAACCTCCCACCCAATTATAACTGCACCGCAAAGTTTGAAGGGTGAGGTTTAATAGTTTTTGCCTTAATATTGTGCTTGTGCATAGGCATTGATCTGAATTCCAAGCTAATCTATGTGCACATACCTACTAAAAGTTACTTGGTGAAAAGACATGCACCGGAAGAAATCTTAAAGAGAATCCCACAAAATCAGAATACCTGAAGCTCTCTAGCACATAGGCAGGCATATTCAGAGTTGTGGTGACCCAGTCTCAGTGAGTTTTGACACTGCCTTTACTTGAGGGCTGGAGCAAGATCACCGACCTGCACATGAAATGAGAGCCTCATCTGTGCCCTTTCTCACCAACCATACTGAAATAGGGTTGGTGGCCCTAGAGTGGTCACCCTCTATATATTGTGGGCAATATTTGTGACCCAGTTTGCATCACTGTTGCACCATGCAACATGGTGTAAGAGCCACGGAAACCTTAAGTCAGATTTCTGAAGTCATGCAAAGACACTTTGCTGATTGAAACATCTGGTGAAAATCGCTGCTTTGCATTACTCAGCGCAAGGGAGGCGTTCCTTGGGCATTGCGTGGGTTTTCCCACGCAACTCCCATGGGTTTTGGCACATTCCCAGATTCACCAAACCTGGTCCCTTCAGGTATACAAATCAATCACCTGCAGGTACGTTCACAGAATGCAAATGAAGCTTATGAGCATTTTGGACAACCATTGTCACTCTAGAGGGTAAGCATGTCCCTTCCTCCATAGGTACAGCACCCAACAGAAGACTTGCAGAAAGATCGCATTCAGAATTGTGCACAGACACAAGAGGTTTAGAGTCATTGGGACCCTTCTGGGTGGAATGCTGGTGTGCTGGGTTTGTATTGGACCTGCCCTCACAGTGGATTATTCCCACCATATTTCGAAATATCTGCTTACTTTGCGGGGCTTTCTTTGTCTTCCATGCGTGCACTTGTGTGACGGATGTACAGAATGCAGATAAATGCCAAAAAAGAGCCATGTTTTTACACATTCATTTTTTATTTTTATGAAACAAGCTCCCAGATTAGGAGTTTACTTCAGATTACAAGAAAAAATGGTCTTGATGTGCATAAAGTTTTCTTCCTACGCCTCTGCGTCACTGTGTTTTTTCCTTGGCTGGGTTTAGAATGCCTCACATGGTAGACCTGGGCACGTAAAATCAGTTGGCGTGGCCTGCCCTAAATAGGACAAGGTTATTGCTACTGTGATCATTCTGCTCTGTGATGGAAAGGTTATCAGATCTACGGTTTCCACTGACAGAAACCGACCAGTTCCCCCAATTTCAAAGGATCTGGGTGAACTTCGAGTTGAGAGGGCGCTCCTCCATTTTATGGCAGAACTCCCACTCTGTTGCACCCTAATGAGGTCGCTGGTCGCCAGGTACAGCTACACGTGCACTCATAAGGGGAAAAGTTCCAACACATAGTCAGTAGCAGCTCGCTTTCTTAACAAGTGGTGGGCGGGGGAGGGGGGAGGTGTGGGGGTAGGGGGAATATAATAAATATATTAAAAAACACTTACCTGCTGCTGTGCTGCCGGCCACCATCTCGGGATTCTTCTCCTCGGGGTCCCTGCACACTGTGCAGGCTCCTAGACGCTAATCAAGATGCTGCTCTCATGAGAGCAGCGCTGTGATTGTCCTGAGCGGGCTTGTCTAATGCTCACTCAGGGCCTAGGAACCTGTGCCTCTACTCCACCCAGTTGTATAACACAGCTCGGGTGGAGAGAGATCAAAGAGCGCATGATGGTTTGGACGGCATTAAACAGCCGGACAAACCCTCATGCGCACTTTACAGTGTGCACTACTCCCCCTGAACTCTTCATGGCCCCGCCCAGACTTGGCTGCCTGCAGCATAATGCTCATTCAGGGCCTAGGAACCTGTGCCTCTACTCCACCCAGTTGTATAACACAGCTCGGGTGGAGAGAGATCAAAGAGCGCATGATGGTTTGGACGGCATTAAACAGCCGGACAAACCCTCATGCGCACTTTACAGTGTACACTACTCCCCTGAACTCTTCATGGCCCCGCCCAGACTTGGCTGCCTGCAGCAGAAAAAAAAAAAAAATGATAATAAAATGGCTCATTTTATTTTTCCTGTTTCTGTCTGCTGCCTGGCACTCAAGCAGGGGGGCGGGGGGGACGCTCCTCGGCCATAGCGGAGGAGCTGTCGCTGCACATAGCTCAACTTTCTTTAGTGTCCTGCTGAACGTAAGAACCGCCTCTCGGTGGTGCAACTGAATCCTGTCATATCACACTCCTCATGGCAGACTATCAGACTGTCAAGCATCCTTGTGTACCAATATTTCCAGTGTGGTACACCAAACACCTTCCACATGACAAACCTTGTTCAATTTCTATTTGTTTCCACTTGAATACATCTTATTAGTTATTACATTGGTTAATAAATGCATTCCTACAGCACACAGATACATCTTAGAATATGTCAGTAACAAGCCTTTTGTCAACAATTATCATGCTGCATCACCCATGTCTAGCTAACTCTAAAAAATGGTTTGAAGTGAGTGATGATTCATTTTTGATACCACAAACATTAAGAAAACTATATGGGATTTTAAAATGAGTTCCTTTAAAAAATGTTGATAACCTTTGGAGAATTGATGCTCCATTTTAAAACATTTTCTCACATGAACGTTCCTGGAAGTTATGAATAGTAGTCGAGAAGCTGTCGACATATTCACTTAAATATATTTTTTCTTCTCAGAAAACGGCTGGCGCAGGCGGGTCAAAATGTACCTCCAAAAGCAGCAGTTTTTTATTTGTTTCCTCAGATCTCTACTTTAGTTTTAAATGTAAATTCTAATCATATGATTGATAACAATTTGTTTTGATGAAAAAAGTGAAGCGCATCTGGACAGCATGATTTATTTTTAAAAGACTAAAAATAGCTGATGACAAATTCTCATACCTAAATCTAATATCCCTTCTCACATCTGGCCCCTTACACTATCTACCCCTGTTTGTGCTTAATAGATCCTCGTTTTTAAAATCTGAAACCAGGAGCATTTTTTAAAACAACAGAAGTCTTTTCCAGCCTTTCACTGTAATGCTTTGGAGCACATTTTTTTTTAGAGAATAATAAACTTATTTGCAGCCACAGGTATATTCACACGTGCACGTATACCTTATAAATGAGTACATTCAATGTTAAAATAATTATTTATATATTTTTTTTAAAACACAATGTTTGTGACGAAACAGGGATCATACTGTGAAATGCTATGCTGCATGATCAGGTCGCATAAAAAATAGTCAGAACATTGTGGAGATAAATGTAGATATTTATTTGATTGTTTTGTAAAGCACTGACTTGTGGCAGAGAGTGAAATGTTTAAAATCTAGCTCCATCTAGAATTGACTCCTCTAGTTTTAAGCCACAGGCACAGATACAATCCCCACACAATGGGCCCGATTCACAGAACTAACTTAAGACAAAATCCTAAACTTACTACCATTTTGGTATTCACAGAAGACACTTACTCATTTTGGTATTCACAGAAGGCACTTACCCATTAATGAGTAAGTGCCTTCTGTGAATACCAAAATGAGTAAGTGCCTTCTGTGAATACCAAAATGAGTAAGTGCCTTCTGTGAATACCAAAATGGTAGTACGTTTAGGATTTTGTCTTAAGTTAGTTCTGTGAATCGGGCCCAATGTCTACCAATTTCTGTAGTATCCTTTGGTCGCTGCTTTGCTCTTTGTAATTCTGTAAATTGTTTTAATAGTTCATGTACTGATACTCTTGCATGTTTGTGTTCTGTGCTGACCTTATCTGAGGTTGAATACATAAAAAATATATTTTTGCTGTGCACATGCTAAATACTGAGGACCTTCCCTCTTTGAAAACATTGCAAATAAATGGGTTTTGTTTACCTACCACCACTTCTCTGTTCTAGCAATTTCATTTAGTCTCCATTTTAGTTTCCCCCCCCTAATTTAGCATCATTTTAGAATGGTGGTTTGAATATGTTTTTCACTAACACGAGACAATGTCATTAACACATTTATTTTTGGTTGACCTTGGTTTCCTAGAGTCTGCACTGTTAGTTCCAGGAACACACATAGTAGAACGCGATGGCCTTTCTTCATTATGTGCTTATAGGAGACGACTCTTTTCCTCCAGACTAAGTAAAGTTGTTATTCAGTGTCTCTAGCAGAATGCAATAAGACCAGTGTTTTAATATTTAAACCATGCCCAGGTTGAGGTCAGTGAGAGGCATTTCACACCGGATTTATCATGAAATCTGCAGAGAGCTGTGAATGAGATTCAGCCCCGCAGGACCCGACATTCATCCTAAAAAGGAAGATAGTTGCGCAAGCAGAGATGTGTACAGGCTTGCACACTCAGACGGCATTCGTTAATGCACTCAGCGGCTTCCTGGGACAATACACCAAGTTATGGGGTTAGATCATTCTAACTGAACCTGGCAGAAGGATACTTCCATTGTGCTCTCGCTAGCATAGAGGTATTGTTGATAGATAAGAGTAACATTAGGGCCAATTAACATGGTTTGATTTGTTTGTGTTTTTCACCATTCTAATAATGCTTATAACAATAATGTGTCTCATCTGTATGTTAATTACAGTTCATGCTTTATTTACAGGGATTAGATCTTTTCACTAGACATTTGAAAATGTATTATTGTTTCTTTTCTTTGTAAAACTTTGGGCATGCAAAAGTGACAAACGAAAGAGTTAGATCTGTTTCCATGAATTCCTTGGGAATCAGAGTGGTCATGTTCAAGGTTAGCGACAACATCTACAACTCTAGAACTTTAGGAGTTTAGATACAGCACTGGGAGCTAGCTGAACCAACATTAACTGATGATATGAATAGACTCAGTCTCTATATTGTGAGGTTTGCTTGACCTAATTCACAGTCCTACTAAATTTGTAGGAACTGTATAACATGACACCACCAATGTTTTAGGTTTGGTACCTATTTAATGGATCTCCTGAGTAGTTTCCTTTTGTGTGCCCAAGGGTCCTTTATTACCTTTATACTGAGACATTAATGGTGATAAGGGTTTATCCTCCTCAGTTTTAAGAGGAAGCACCTGTTTATTTCTGTAGGTTGATTAAGCTTGGTCTTTTAAAAATATAGTCCCCTGTAATCTTTCCTTTCTTTGAATTCCATTAATTGAATATGGCTTAAGAAGTGGTTATTGCTATTAATTGCAGACAAGCATTAACTAATCATGAGATATGGGCTCGCCAATGGATGTGGAGATGATACCTTCGTGGGAGAGGCTCACGGAGTGTATGAATAAAATATTTTTTATTCCTGGGTTACCTTTCTTGCAGTTGATGCAAATTTACTAACATTTCGCACATATGGTGGAGATGCTGTTCCAGCAGCATATAGACATTATGAGTATTTAGAAATACCATTAACGTACCAGGAAAATCACAATTGGATCCAAGGAGACCTCTCACATACACTCTAAATTGTAAGACTGGGCCCTCTCAGTAACGAAGGGGCTACCTGGTGGGTCTTAGTAGGCAATACGCCTTTTCCATATACAAATGCATTAACACAGGGAGAGATGCTTGCTCTCTTGAATTAATTGATTAGACTGTATCGGCGTCTGTTGCTGTACTTTATGCGTACATTAATTATTGCCCCAGCAAGGGCTCCTCAAGCTGGACAGGTGTAGTTAGTATCTTTGCCCGCAATGAGTCCAGTTATTACTAATGCCATTATGGGTAAAATATCCAGCAAAAATCGCTACAACATCTCATCAGTAACATATTCAGCCCAGCAAAGGCAAATTCTGCTTATTAAAACTGCAACAATAATACATGTCTTTAGACCAAAGCCTTTTTCCTGTAGGTGCTTAACTGAGCAATGAGACGTCTACTTCAAAACACAACATTCTACTGGATTACACAGTTTAAAATAACTTCCATAGTTTTAATACTTTTAAATGCAAATGTTCTATTGAACTGTTCAACCATGCTGTTGCTTTTGGGATAGTACAACACACACTTTTTGTGCTTGACCCCACAACTTTGTAGATACTCTTCTACCTCCTTGTAGCAAACATGCACTGCTTTATCCATCAGAATTGAACCAGGGAAATCTCCTCTCTGAAAAATACTCTCTAGGAATTTTATAGCATTCCCTGAGTTGATGTCTCTTCCCCACTGCAGGCCATCTCAGGAACCAATCTACCAACACAAAAGCATAAGGAGTGTCATGTTCACTTTTCAAAGGACCAATACAATCTTGCACAACCTCCCTCTATGCCCCTTGATGTAGACCCCCAAAGACACAAAAGAGTGCTGTGTTTCTTACAAATCTAATTGCTCCTGTTACATTCCCAACAATCTATAATGAATTTCTTCACCTCCCAATTAAACCAGGCCACCAAAAACATTGTCAAAACCTCTCTTTTGTGCTCATCATGTCCAAATTTCCTTCATGAGATACCGCTATCGCTTTTCTTTTGAGGGTGTGATTTGGCACCTTTCTAGTCACTCTGAACTACAGGCCATCTTTCCAAGACAATTCAATTCTTACCCGGCAATTTGGTTTCAAACTCTCAGCAAACTATTATTTTCCCATACGATGCCCTTCTCAAACTAACTATCACATTGCCCTAAACCAAATTGTAAGAAATTGGGTTGTTGGTTGATGGGGGTCTAAGCTCTTGTTGAGCAGCAACCACAATCCTTGTCAGGGTGAGGCACAAGCAAACCCCCAAATTAACTTGTGCTCACCCCCTTGGTAGCTTGTCACTGAGCAGTCAGGCTTAACTTAGAGGCAATGTGTAAAGTATTTGTGCAACACTTCAAATAGTAAAACAGTAAAAACACACCACAAAAAGAGCCCTAACAGGTTTAAAACTATTGAAAATGTTTTAATTAATAAAACAAATTCAAAACAACAAAAATCCAATTAGTAGAACTAGAGATATTACATTTTAAAGTTTATAGCAAAAAGAGCTCCCAAAAGCACAAAGCACTACTAGGGATATCTGGTCAGGCCAGATCAGAACAAAGTCACAAATTCAGGCCAACCGCGATGGAGCGCGGGCTGGCTACAGGAACTCAGTTAGGCCCACTGAACAGACTACTTTAAATCCTGGTTGCAGAGCGTTACACTGATCTGCGTCGAAGAGCCACCACACAACCAAAGCGATGCGTAGGTTCAGGGATGCGGTGAGGCTGCAGTGCAAGGTCCTGTTGGGTCATCATCGAGGGTCCCGTCGGTGGGGCTTGTGAGGCAAAGTCCGGTATCAGTGATGCGGTACGCAGCTGGTGATGTGTTGGTTCCGAGGAGCTGTGATGCAGACCCGGTGCTGTTGTCGAATCTCCCACCTATGATAGATGCGAGGACCTGGGCTGTGGATGCATCACGCTGTTGGGACGATGTGTCGTATGCCAGGACTGGTGAGGCTACGATGCAGGTCTTTTGTGATGGGTCCAATTCACTCAGCAGTGGTGATGTGTCGGTTCTGCTCGGGAATGCGTCGCTCAGCCAAGGAGATGTATTGGTTCTGCTCGGGGATGTGTCACTCAGCAGAGAAGATGTGTCAGTTATACTGGCAAGCACCTTAGGCCCACTTCCAATGGTCCAAGACTGGGGAGGCCCTACTTGGCAGGGTAGATTTAAAGGTGGGAAAGTCCAGGTGCAGGTAGTTGGAACCCTATTATGTCATTAGGGCTTCAGATCAGGAGGCCAGCCAAATAGAGCTTGGAGTCACTCTGGGTTCTAGGTTCAAGAGATTCAGGTATAGTCCTTCTCACCCAGGCAAGATGGCAGCATGCAGCATATCAGCACAGCAAAGTAGGAGTCCACAAGAGAACAGTCCAGCAGAGTGGCAGTCCTTCAGAAGCACAGCAGGCTTCTTCCTGGCAAGAGAACTCATAGTTCGGAAGTGTACTGAAGCGGTGGTGTCTGAGGTCCTTCTTTTATACACAGTTGTGCTTTTGAAGTGGGAAGATGCCTCTAGAGGCATGCCTTTCAAGTACACAGGTGCCCTGCCTTCCCTGCTCCAGACTAACTACAGGGGGTATGCAGACCTTTGCATGTGGGATAGGACACAGCCTATTCAAGTGTAAGTAAGGCTTGGTCCAGCTCTTCCCTCCCATCCTACCATTGATGGTCCACTCAGTCACACCTAGGCTCCCATTGTGTGTGGCTGTCTAGGAGGAATACACAAAGCCCAACTGCCAACTACATCCAGTCATGTGATCTGAGGCAGGCTGCAGGCAGCAAACGGCTAAATAAAAAAAATGCCAACTTTCTAAGAGTGGTATTTTCAGAATTGCAATTTTTTTTTTTTGAACTTATGCCAATACAGCATCATTTCACATACAAACAATAAATACCAAGCATGTACATCACATGGCTATGAATGAATACAAAATACTCCAGTGTCCAAGTACCTGTTACACAGTATAGCAGTTACATACATCAATCCTGTACTGACCGAGACCTCAGTCAGCAGTAGTTACTTCAGGAGGATTCACATCGTGTGATGCTAGCAAATAGGAAGTAAGGGGGGTCCAAAAGTCCTTAGGCCTAGATGGTAACGGAAGTTCTTCAGCGTAATACGATAACTGATCCTACAATATGTAACATCCTCCAGCCACTGTTGTAATTTGGAGACATTTCTACCATCCCAGTTCTGAGCCACTTTTCTCTTTGCTAACAGCAAAGCAATCAACACCAATCTTCGATTCTATGGCTTTAAATGTCCTGCAAGGCCCAACAAGCACAGCTGTGGTGTACATCTCACCGGTTCCAGTACAATATCAGATAAGTCCTTAGCAACCTGCTACCAGAACTCATGCACTTGCTCACAGAACCATGCCAAGTGCATGAAATCCGCATCTTGCCTTTTACACCTGATACAATTAGCCGATTCTCTCAACCCATACCTCTGTAACTGCTTGGGTGTGTAATACAACTGTTGCAAAAACTTAAAATGAATGATACGCATATTGCAGTTAGCGGTTAATAGTCCTGTTAAAGAGCAGCAATAGTCCCAATCCTTTTCTGTAATTGGCGTGTCTAGTACGTTATTCCATCTCTCCATACCTCTGCTGTGTCATGGTGCAGTGTCTGCTTGCATTGAAGTATATAATCGAGTAACTAATTTCATACGGGATGGACCTGCCAACATAGCCTGTAGCGGCTTCAATGTCAACGGTTCGGCAGGATGCAGTGCATTTAAAGTTTTAAGAGCCTCCCTCAATCTGTAATATGTGAATACTAACAGCGGGCAGCTGGGCTTGCGTGCCTGTATATCCTCCAGGGTAATAAATGTGCCTTCTGGGTATACATCGCCCATTGTAACAATGCCTACATCTGCCAGAATTGAGAGTGCCTGAGGCTCCCGCGCTACAGAGATATCAGGGTGTTGCGCCAACGACAATGCTGGGGCATATATTAGAAGTTTCCCCGCTTGCCCCGCTATCACCCGCCACTCCTGAACTGTGCACTCTATCATGCTCATTTCTCGCCGGGGTCATACTGATTGTGCCCGTGGCTGCACAGCAATCAATGGTTCTGGAAATGCATCATCCGCCTCCACCGCCACGTGTGGCAGGAAAGGTGGGGGAAAGTACCAGTAATGCGCAAAGTGCGCCTGTGCACACAGGTAATAAAGGTATAGATCAGGGGCACCAAACCCCCCCTGAGAATATGGCCTTGTGAGGACCTCCCATCGACAACAAGGTTGTTTACCCGCCCAGACCATTCTAATTAGAGCGGAGCGCAGCTTTGCGAAGAATGCCTTCGGTAGACGGATAGGGACATTAGTGAACAAGTATTGGAATTTTAGGAGGACTTTCATTTTTATGACAGCCACTCTATCCGCTAGCGTCAGAGGTAGCCTAATCCAACTCTCCACTTGTTCTTCTGCTTGCACCAACGCACGGCCAAAATGTTCTCTAGTAACAATCTCCGGATCGTTGTGGATCCATACCCCCAGGTATTTTACCAGCTCCACCGTCCATTCCACTGGAAATTCCAGCTCAAATGGCCGCATATTAGATGTTAAAAGGAAAATGGTGGATTTATCCCAGTTAATCCTGAGACCCGTAATATATTCCCTTATCAAACCATGTAACTCCTCTTCTGGATTGCGGACGTATAACACCATATCGTCCGCATACATTGATATAGCAAGAGGGGGCTGCTGAAATCTCAATGCTACGCTCGCATGCCTCTGCCTCACCTTACATGCCAACAACTCCATCACAATTGCGAACAGCAACGGGGAGACCGGGCAGCCCTGACCCGTTCCCCTAAGAATCGACATGAGCATAGAATGACAATTATTAACCCGAACTCTGGCAACTGGGGCAGTATATAACAATTCTATCCAACAGCATCCCCATGCGCCTCAATACATCAAACATAAACTCGCACTTGATGGAATCGAATGTTTTAGCCGCATCAAGCAGCACAGCCGCTGCTTTAATATCCGGGTCAAGTTGATGCATCACAGCAAATAGTGTACGCAAATTATGTGTGGTGGAGCGAGATGGGACAAATCCCGATAGGTCCGGAAGAACCAGCGCTGGTAACAAGGGGCGTAACCTAGAAGCTATAATTTTCGCTATGATTTTTGTATCTATGTTCAAAAGTGACAAAGGGCGATATGAGTCGCAGCACGCAGGTTGCTTGCCCGGTTTCAGTAAGGTAATAATTATTGCCTCACGTAGCGTTGGGGGGAGTATTTTATTTTCATAGGCTTCAACATACATTTTGTGTAGATGTGGAGCCAGCACATCTGAGTAAGTTTTATAAAATTCTCTAGGCAGGCCATCGCGGCCAGATGCCTTATCACCGGGGAGCGCTTGTATAGCCTCCTTCACCTCCTCAATTGTGAATGGTTGCATCAGGAACTCTCTTTGCCCCGCGAACAACCAAGCAAGCGCTATTTCCTCCAAAAAGGCATGTACCTCTTCTCCAGAGGCTGCCTCGCACGCACCATATAGCTCAGAGTAATATTCCATGTAGTGGTTAAATATTTCAGCCGTGCTATGGCTTTTCGTGCCATCCTGGCGTTCTAACTCTGTGACAAACTCCTGCACGTGTGGTGTCCTAATATTCACTGCCAGGGTACGGCCTGGTCGCCCACCCTCCCCATATGTCCTTGCTACCCAGCGCCTGGACAAGTGCCTAATTTCTTGATCCGCAGTGTCATTGTATTCAGTAATCTGCTCCCTAATTTCAGCCAGGGTTTCAAGTTTGTGGGTTGTCAACGTAATATCTTTAAAACCTTATTAAAGTTTTCTCTATCGTGTGTATTCAGGATCGTAAATCCCTCAGCATGCATGCCTGCATCCCAATGCATGTCCCCCTAATCGTTGCCTTAAATGCTTCCCAAAGTGTACCTGCGTCTTCCACCATGCCCTCGTTTTCCAGAAAGAAAAGCTCAATGGCCTTCCGCACCCCCCCTAAAAACTGGATCCAGCAGCGACGTCGCCTGAAGTCGCCACTGAAAAGGTTGGGTGTGTTGTGTAGGTATGCTCACATCTAATATCACAGGGGAGTGATCTGAGAGAGTGCGCAGTAAATGCGCAACCCTCTTCACCCAGGTAGCGGCCGATCCAGAGACCAGCCAGTAGTCCAGTCTGGACCGTGATTTATGTACAGATGAAATGTGCGTACCCTCCTGTGTCATCGGATTTCGTGCCCTCCAAATATCAGTCAGCTTATGGGTGTGCATGATGTCATGTATAACTTGTGCTGCCCGTTTACCCTGCCAGACGGTCGCCACACTTCGATCCATGCTAGGGTCTAAGTAAGTATTCGGATCCCCCCACAACACTATTTCTGGATGAAGGGCATACAATTTACTCTCCAATCTTTGATAAAACTCTGGGTCATCAACATTTGGGCCATATGTCGTGATAACTGTAAGGTTTGTGCCACAGAGGTTTCCATGTATAAGTGTAAATCGTCCCATGTCATCTGATTCTGTGTGAGTGAGCATAAAGGGAGTGCCCCTTTTCACTAAAATAATGACCCCCCTGGCATACGAGGAGTATGATGATGCCGCTTTTACCGCTGCCCATTTTGGTCCCATTCTGACCTCTTCAACACTAGTGAGGTGGGTCTCCTGTAATAGTGCCAGCTGTACATGGTGCCTATCTAAATAAGCCAACACGTGCCTGATTTTTTGGGGATTATTCAGCCCCCTGACATTCCATGTCATAAGCCTAACTTCACCTACCTTTTACATAGTGTATACTGATCTTGCATGTTAGTCCTCTCTTGTGGCTCAGCCAATTGTACCTGTGTAACCAGTGTGTCTACCTGCCAGCGATGTACCATGCTTAAATGTACATTCAACAACCCAACAACCCCCCCTCCCACTTTAGCATCCCAAGGGAAACAGCGTTTACAATGCTGCCTTCACATTGCATTACTGTTACAAAGCGGTCGTTACAACGACTGCGTTGTTAGAACGCGATACCTTTACATCACAAGTCATTAGATCGACTTGCTGTAGGGGGCGCTCTAACATAAGGAATAGTATAATTTACTATTCCAACACCTTCCCTACTGTTGCGCAGGCTGGAGTTGGAATAGTAAATTATACTATTCCTAAGTCCAGCGTGCCCCCTACAGCAAGTCGATCTAATGACTTGCGATGTAAAGGAATCGCGTTCTAACAATGCGGTCGTTGTAACGACCGCATTGTAATAGAACACAATGTGATGGCATGCGTTGTAACATGCTATATTCCATCCCAAACATGCCAAAGACACACCCAAAGAAAAACCTGCAAACAGCATTTCAACCAGATTGGGGTATACCCGCATGGGGCGACCAGATGCCCGTACTCCCACCCGCAGCGTGGGTGTGGCCGGAATGACAGCATTTTTGGGCACATCCCAATACAATGTTTAACTTACATTAACAGCAATAGGAAATTCGATTGCTCAATCACGCAGCTTAATCCCATACCCTTAAATTGAGACAACGTGTTCATGACAAAGTACAGTACCCCAATAACAACAACACTATGCATCAACTTCCTCCAATACCACCCACCGACATTGTGATCAATATCATGCCTGTCAGCATTTCTATGGTGCCATGTGGTTTCCCATTCCACCGTTAACCATATTACCTTCAATGTATTGACAGTTCAGAGGGCTCCCCGTTAACCAAGGATCCTGATCAACACGATTCAGAGACTTTTTACATTCAACCACTCACGTAGGTCCCGAAATGTGGTTCCATGACCACCAATATAGTCATCTATACCTTCTCATGTGAGCAGAGACTACATTTCCAACTACCTGCCCCACATCAAATGCATCACTCCAGCAGTCATGACTCCGAATGCACAGGGGAGGTTGATTGCCTTGGACTCTTCGGATTATGTTGCACTTGCTTCAAAAAATCTGCAGCTGCTCTCGGTGTTGTAAAAAACTTCATTTTGCCCTCATGCATAACCCGCAGTTGTGCGGGATACAACTTCGCATAAGAGATGTCTAATGCTCGCAATTTCTTCTTGACTGATGCAAACTCTTTGTAAGCCGCCTGAACCGCCACAGTGAAATCGGGGAAAAAAGATACCTCATTCCCTTGATAGCTAGTGTTCTGCTTCTCCCTCGCCAGTCGTAGAACAGCATCCCGATCCCGGTAATTCAAAAGCCTGGCTATGATGGGCCATGGCGGGGTGCCTGGTGGTGGTTTGGGAGCCAGTGATCTATGAGCCCTCTCAATGATGAGCACGTGTGAAAGATTCTCTGCATCAAACATATCCTTGAGCATCCCTTCTATGAAGTCTTCGAGGCGGCCTGTATTGGTGCATTCTGGAACCCCCATGATGCGCAGGTTGTTGCTCCGGGAGCGCGCTTCCCAATCCTCATTCTTCGCTCTTATAACCTCCAGGATCTTCTCCATATCTCACATTTGCCCGCTGTCTCATGAGACTTGTCCTCAACAGAAGAAATGCGCTGGTCCGCTGCATTTAAGCGCGCCCCCTGTTTGTCCAGCTTGGCAGCCATACTGTCCATTCTTAGTGTGAGAGTGTCTATCTTTCTATCTATGGCCTGCAGACTCTGCTGCATCGCCAGCAGGGTGGACTCCAATGATGGCATACTCGATTGCCCCACCTCTAACTCAGTATCCGAATGTGCCACTGCGGGGAGCGACGATTGGCAAGACTCAAAGGACAGTTTAGATTGTTGTTCATCTGACTTGCCCATCTTTGCCGTTCCTGTGGAGCAACCCGACGGCCGAGGAAAAGGGCACCTGACACAGCTATCCACCAGCCGTTGGCATCACAGTGTACCCCCAGCGCACAGCATACAATCACGATGCCCACTCGCGGTCACTCCGCCAATGTTAAACAAGATTGTCTATCTTTGTGGCCTTGCCTTGATGTACGTGCGTAGGCTCACACATGGGGGGACACCTCCAAGAAAGCTAGGCTCACTACTGGCGTGCACCATGCCTCGCGCTGCCACTGCTCCTTTACACTGACCCCTGCCACATGCTGATATCCCCGGTATGGGGGAAGGCCACACTGTCTTACACTGAGCAGCTCAGGCATTCCGCAATATTGTATAGCCTTCCCACGCAGCCAGCCTCATGTCAGATCCACCTTGTGCTGTCCGGGATCGCCGCTGACTTCGGATGAACTCGACTCCGAATCAGGCTCACACCACGCGCACCCCCACAGCCGCGTTCCCACCAGACTGGTGCAGGCCGCCCACCGGGGGCTCCACCCGACGCCTACAACCGCTCCGATGACATGGGCAGCGCCCGCTGCACCGCCTCACGTTGCCACTGTTCCACCAACAGCAACGTTACGATCACGGGAGCAGCCGCGCAGATCACTCTGATCACGCCTCTCTTCGATTCTGACAGTCGGGAGCCCGACCCCGGGCATATTCTGCACACATATATGCAATCCTCAGTCTTTCCTCCTACCGTGCCTAGCCCGAGTCACAGTAGGTTGGGCGTCTGAAGTACGATTCACGCCGCCAGCGGGGGCCGGCACTCGTCCCCAGCCGCCATCTTGTTGCATTGCGGGCCGCGGCCCCGCTCGCCATGACTCCTTGATTTCCCATTAGCAGCTGTCAGCGGTCCAAAGTGGCATCCCTTATTTTCCCCTGCATGCTGCTGCGTGATGCCGCTTTTTAACCTCGCAGATGGGTGCCCATGGTGCCGATCATTGATGGATTCTTTATTCCAGCCGGCAGAGCAGCACTACAGTGCAGCCATCTTGCCGTGGGCTCTCTAGTGCACCCCGTGGTTCCTCTCAGAATTGAAATTTAAAGTCTGACTTTACCATAAGTTTTACATTAGGATTTCAGGCACCAAACTTAATTTAGGTATATCTTCCTAGTTTGAAATTTCACTTAAAAAATGTAATAAGGTAATCTCAATGTTACCCTGCAGGAGATATAGGCCTTGCAGTTTTTCACTACCAGGATATGTAAAACTTAAAAGTATCTGTCCTCCATTTTAAATACATTGGACCCTGCCTTCTGGACTGTCAAGGGCCTACTCTACGGAGGACCGGCGTGAGGCAATGACCCTGAGTGGTTCTTTGGAGTAAGTGTGACGACAAGACCACGGTCCCACAAAGGTCCCGGGTTCAGAGCAATTCTTGTGAACTCGTAAAAAGGATTCCTCTCGGAAATGATCCCAGAGGTAAGCAATAGTGGACATTGCTCATCTGAGTAATTAAGGTAATACACCCAACTAGGGTTTGAGACTACATAACGAGGGACCAACACCCTGATGAATGCCAGAGCGATCCAGTTGGGCGCATAGAATTGGCAGAAACATGTTGGTATTTGCAGCAGGGGTATAGGGGCTTTTACCTCCCCTGAATACCCCAATATCCTAGTTTTAATCCTACCAAGGGGCGACAGGAATAAAGAATGATTACGGTTGCCCGTTAGGTAGTTTTAACTGTATGTGTCTGCACCTTTTGGTCCCTTTTCAAGGGAATATTCTTTCCTTTGTTTGTCATTGTCGTGTGTGTTCTTTTATACGTACTGTACCCTCACCACTAGTCTTCATTCACACAAAATATTATTTGCGCTCCACTCAGTGTGTTGGTCTGCACCTGGGTGTTAGATGCGGCCCTATGATGAAGCATGACACTGCAAAGTGTGTGAGGGCAGTATTAAGACATTTTTTGTCTTTCCCTGTTTCTTGTTTTCCTTGTGATATCGACTAGTGGTCGGTGTATTTAGGAGGTTTCGTGGAGTTCAGTACCTCCTTCATTTTTCGTTTTGTTTAGTACTTCTCTGTTGTGTGAGATTTCAGTGACGGTAGGGGAGTCAGAGAAGGCTCATTCCCTTGTCTCTTCTTTGTGATTCCTACTCTAGGGGTGACATAAATGTATTAAAAAGGAAGGTTTGGGCCTGGCAAAAGTTTTACATCGCTAGGTTGAAATGGCAGTTTAAACTGGACACACAGGTTCTGCAATGGCATGCCTAGGGCATGTTCAAAAAGGACTACTTAAGTGGGTGTAACAATCAGTGCTTTAGGCCCACTAGTAGCATTTAATTTACAGGCCCTGGGCACATATAATGCACATTACTAGGGACTTGTAGGTAAATAAATATGCCAATTGGGTATGAGCTAATATTACCATGTTTAAAGGAGAAAGCACATACACTTTAGCACTGGTTAGCAGTGGTAAAGTGCTCAGAGTCCTATGGCCAGCAATAACAAATTCAGCAGAAAGTAGGAGAAGGAAGGCAAAATGTTTGGGGGTAATCCTGCAAAAGAGCCATTTCCAATACAAATCTCTGGATACACCTCCTCTTTTTCATTCTTCCTCCCTCACCGTCCCATCAGTAATAACACATGTTTCTGTAAGATCTCCTCCTTCTCAAACTCATCATTTCTAGACATGTTGGTGCTGAATGTCAACAGAAAAATCTGCAGCACTGTCTCTGCAACCTTGGATTATTTCCATGTTACATGTGAATTCCTGTAGACTCCCTATCCCCTTCCTTATTTTACCCAACACCAAGTGTCGAGCAGAATAAAAACTAAGGTGGATTCTATGTTGGTTCCTTTTTTGCATTTATTTAACATCTTGTCCCTTTCAACTTGCTTCAGTAACTAAAGCACTATCTCTACAGGAGCAAAACCTTTTAGGTCTGGCGCCCTATTAACATCTTCATTTATCAATTGAAATTCATTCTCAAAACTCCCATTCCAGGTAAACTTCACATTTTTCTTCAGTAGCTATTTCATTTTTGATAGTTTTCTCAGTGGTTTACGTATGAATCTACTATAATATTCCACCATGCTCAGCTAGGATGAAAGCTGTTCCTTATTCTGAGGTGATTCTATTCACTTAATCACATCAACCATTTCTTGCTTCATTTTAATGCCACAGTTGTTAATAGTGTGTCTAAAATAATTGATCTTATCTTTTCCAAAACGACATTTCTCACATCAACCCATTATCTTCATACTGTGAAAACACTTGTGCTTTTCCCAGGATCTGACAAAGAGCAAAGCATCATCCTGATATGACTCACACCTGGTAAACCTCCTAAAGTTGATGGTGAGACTCTCTGATAAAAAGATGCTGCAGTGATCAACCTGACTGGCATGCTCAAAAATGTAAAAGCCCCCATGGGTGTGATGAATGATGCCAAATCTTGTGAGTCACAATGAAGTCTGATGTGGTGGTACTAGAGGTGAGGTAGAGTGTTATGAAAACTTTAGCCCCTTCTTCCAGTGACAACATTTCTCTAATATTTGTCAGGGGAATCGTGTCCTCCATAAATTCCTTATTTAAAGTTCTCAAATCAGTAAATAGATCTCACCTGAAGCCTTTCTGGCTACTCCAGTTGGAGCCAACCACTCTGTGTCTTCAACTAGTTTTATCACATCTGACTCACAAAGTTTATCCAACTTTCTTTTAATAGAATCTGGAACGCTTACTTGCCACCCCATTACTCTGCAGCCTATAGACTGTCCACCTTTCTTCAGTTTTGTTTCGTGGACATGTGACTTCAAACAACCAAGTTTATCATCAAATATAGCCAGATTCATTTTCTTAAAGTCTTCACACCTATCCTCTTCTAAATGAACCTGCACTTGAGGTTGAGCATTTTGATCTAGGTAGACTCCAAATTCTTTCTGATAGGACCAACAAATTATGCGGTTACCTTCTAAATCCTGGCATTCAATGTCATTGCCCCCAGACTTCCAAGCTCTAACACAATCGCTTCACATACTTCTGTCACATCGCTAGGTCTTGCACTCTGCATGGCACTCCTACAATATTTGACAGTATGTCCCCATTTCCTCCATTTGTTACACTTGGGCTTCCTTGGTGGGCACTCTTTGGAATTCACCATGTTCCCCACCTGTCCACGTTTGAAACACTGACCTCTAAACTTCACCTGTCTTATCTTCTGAACTTGTATGACATTCCGATGCGCTACCTTCGAATAGTTTCTTTTGAGTTCCTCCACACATCTCAGCATGTGTTCCACACCTTTTGCTACAACAATCAACTCTGAGAGAAGTGGCACCTTCTTTAGCCATAACTCCTCCCTTACTTTCTTGCACTTACATTTCAAAAGGAGCTAAACTCTTATCTGTTCATCTGCTCATGCCACCAATTTGCAAATTTAGGCTAATTTTCTTCGAGCATTGACTTTTTCTTCTACTGACTCCTCTCTACTTGATCTATCTGAGCAAAATAATATCTCTCCATTATAGTGATTATTGTTAGTAAATAGTGCTTGTCTCCTTTTTAAGCACACATTAAACTCATTTAAACCCCTTGCCTCATTTTGTTAAAGCACATGCAAGTTGTCTAATACCTCCTGGCACTCAGAACCAGGCCAATGTAACAACAGTAAGTTTTCTTTCTACTTCTATATTTATACCACATAATCTGGTGCAATTTAAGAATACAGTTTCCACTTTCCCCAGTGAAGAGGTGGTTTACCAGGATGACTAAGGAAAAATTAAGGCGGCATCCAAATTAATACCCACAACTAATCAAAATCAGAATATCAAGCCAAATAAAATACCAATAGAAAACAGTGCACAAAGCTTTTATGTCTTCAGTTCCAGACACTTGAAGTTTTGATCCACTCCTCTCTGACTTTGAACTTGCGAGAGTGAGCCAAAAATGTTGAATTCTGAAATCAATGTAGACTAGAAGTGAAAGAAGGGATTATGTCTGAACCTAACTAGAAAGCTGAAAACCAGTGCACAGGTCCTCTAAACAATTCTCTTGGTCTGGGTTAAACCTCCATCACCTAGACATAGGCGCTGGAAGTAGGGACGCTGGGGGTGCTGCAGCACCCCCACAATAACTATGCTGGAGTTCAAAAGGTGACCAAGCAATAAAGATGACTTTGCATTTTGTTTTTATCTTGTCATATTTTTGTCCTGTCAGGTTTTTATCTTGTCACATCTACTAAACTTCAAAGATAGAAATCGAATGTCAGACTATGGGGCTTACTTACAAGCCCCTTGCGCCGCCGCTACCTCACATTTTCCCATGTTTAAAGTGACGCACCGGCGGCGCAAGGGGCTTGTAAATAAGCCCCTATGTCTTCTAACAAACTGCTGCTTATTCTTTTAACATGAAGATTGGGGGTTAAAGTGAACTATGAGACAATCTTGCTGGAGTGCAGGGAGTTTGAAAGGATAGGCTATAGGATGTCAGTTTTTTTGAACACACGACAAAATATAAAAACCTGTAAATGAACTTTACAAACATTTAAAAATATATCAGTAGTTAAGAAAGAATACAAAAGCACATTTTTTGTAATTGTGAAGTGTGAGGAAAACAAAGACTTTACAAGGATAAAAAAAAATCAAGACACATTACTTTTTGATGTGGATATAATAATCATTTGCAGAATCCTGAATTCAACACATTATTGTCTGTGCACAATATAGTTGTATTAGTAAACCTACGTCAGTGCAAATTTTGTGGCCATTACAATGAAAGACATGCTTTCAATAAATGACAGTGTGCTACCACACCATGTTTTAGTAACATATTTGCAAAAGGGTGCTCTAAAATGCACCATTGGCTACATACCAGAACGTTACCACTCTACTGCTGAATGGATGCCACTGTCTCTCTCATTTGTTCTTGTTCTTTGTGGAACACTTGGATTTTTCACAGTCCCTGTGACTTCATAGATGGCAGAACCCCCACTTTGAAAATTGTTCCTGCACCAGTGCACCTAGAAATATGCTGAGTTTAATTAGCCCACCCGCCGAGATTGTATATAGAGCGGAACACAGCAGACACTAGACACTACAGTATTTTTTTTTTCTTTTGACACTTGTGGAATGTTTTGAATCTGCATTACTCAGAAACGCACTGCAATGTCAGGCTGCCTGCAGATTTACCATAAAAGGCAGAATAACAAATTCAGGCCCTCATTTACAATATTTTGCCGTAGGGCAGTGCTGCAAGCCTTCCTGCTGCGCTGCCCTACTG
This sequence comes from Calotriton arnoldi, assembly GCA_963921515.1. Taxonomy (NCBI): domain Eukaryota; kingdom Metazoa; phylum Chordata; class Amphibia; order Caudata; family Salamandridae; genus Calotriton; species Calotriton arnoldi. The sequence continues at coordinate 2,017,601 of CAWUFW010002798.1, forward strand.
AAAAAGAAAAGGGCAGGAATGTGCTGTATCTATCTGATATAGCACATTCCTGTCCTCTTTCCCTGCGCTGGTGCTCAATTGGCTGCCAAAGCTGGCACCCTTGCACCATGGTGCAAGGGTGTCTGCTTTGGGACATCTTCCTACACAAAAACAATCAGTGGAGGCAATTTCCCCCTTTTATGAGTGCTGCTGAAGGCAGCACACATAGAAAGTGGAAAAAATTAGAAGAAATAAAGTTATTTCTCTTCGTTGCGCCTCCCCTACGCCTCCCATGGGGAGGCGTAGGCTTTTGATGCATTCCCAGGTTTACAGAACGTTGTATATCTAGGAATGTGTCAAATGTCATGGGTGTTGCGTGGGAACACCCACTGTAATGCCCATGGCACGCCTCTTCTTCGCATTGTGAGGCAATGCCGCGACTTGCGCTGTGTTGCCACACACCATATCTACAAGGCCAAGAAAAGCCACACAGGGTGGCTTTACGTGGCCTTGTAGATATGGCACTGCAATGTGCGCTGCCGGAGAGTCGTTAAAAGTGACGCTTCGGCGGCATAGGGGGCTTGTAAATGAGGCCCTCAGTTTCACCTTTGAGCAAGTTCAGTTTATTAGTACTGCACATGACAACAAACTATTTCTCATCACCCTGCTTCTCCCTCCGAAGTTTAAATTGCATTTATATAGCTCTTACTACCCCATGCGAGGTGTTGCCAGCATGATTCAAATGCTGGTACTACATACTCCCTCTGCTGCTCTACTACGTAGCTCCTTTCTACTCTGGGGTTGCAGTGCATGGTGACTTTAACAACTCAACAAACAGATTACTAGGAGTGTATTCGCTGAGTGCATCACACATTACAAACAAATTCGTTGGAATGCACGTAGTGCAGCATATATGCTAATACTGCCCCACCAATCTATGTAGTTGATGGCTGTCGTCAATGGTATGCGTGCCATTTCAATTGGTTAAATATATTCCACTGCTTCTGGAAAGGTTTTTGCTCTAATTCTCTTGGAATTATTTTACTCCACATCCAACCAGAAGCTCTTTATGTCCCCCACAGTCAGCGACTTTGATTTGTGATCCTGAGCAAAAATTCATCCAGGGTGTAAGCGATCAAAAAGTCTCTGCAAGAGGTCTCCATATTCCAGTTCCAACCCTGCCAAGTGCCACTGATCAGGCTTTAGAATAACGAATTTCAGTGTGGTGGTCCGCATCACCGCACTAAAATGCAAAGTCACCATATAGCGCATTCTCAGCTGTCAAGCAGCCGGAGCGTTGGCTGCTAATAACACCATTTAGTGAAGTTGGAGTGGCTGCTCGGCAGGCTTGTGGGCTAGCTCAGCTCTAGCTGTTACTGCTACAATGTAACGCATGATATATATTAGGATTCAATCACCATGTAGCAATATACTGATACATTTCACTGACATCAGGAGTCAGTGCCTGCCCAATGGCTACTACAGAGACAGTGTCAGCCAGTGAGGTCAGGAGTGAGTTTGTCAGATTCACTGTAATAGGCAGTTGAAACAGAAATAATTTGTTTTGGCTGCAATGTAGTGCAGATCACTGTGGTAATGAATCCCACGACGCCAACCCCACTGTGGGCAGCGGCTGACTGGACATGGACTGCAGCGGCCAGAGTGGTGGTGGTGCGTTCACACTCCACATCTCAGATGGCCAGAGCTCACCCGGGACCCCTGACTCACTGTGCAGCTTTACCTAGATGAGCTGAGCGAGCCTCATGTCATCATGCCTGGCGTTGCGGCGGCCCGCCACCAGCCAGGCCAGGCTATATGGATTGCTGCTCTCGCTGGTCGCCCTCGCAACACTGCAAAAAGTAACTCAAAGTGCTTAGCCGCCCTGAGTGAAGTATAAAATAATTTCTAATTTGGTATCATGCTTCTAAAAATGTGCTTGCCAAGTGTGCATGCACATACAACACACACACCTGAGCACAGGCATGCACAGACAACATATGCATGCACACCTGTCTCAGCTATTACTCAATCGTTTGCATGTAATTAAACATTTAGGGCCTCATTTATGAAGTTTAACTGTAGGGCAGCGCCACAAGCCTTCCTGCTGCACTGCTCTACTGCAAAAGAAAGGGCAGAAATGAGCCGCATCTACCAGATACAGTGTATTCCTGTCCTTTTCCCGTGCACCGGCGCACAATGGGCTGACTTGTGCCAACGCAGGTGCAAAGGTGCCTGCGTTGTGGAGATGATTAATTTTGTGCAGGAAGGGACATCTTTCTGCACAAAAACAATCACAAGAGGCTTTATCCTCTTTCTATAAGTGCTGCAGAATGCAGCACACATAGAAAAAGGAAAAACGAGGTGAAATAAAGATATTTCTCCTTGTTGTGCCTCCCATACGCCTCCCCTGGGGAGGCGTATGTTTTTGGCGCTGCCTCAAAGTTACACTTTCTCGTAAATCTGGGGCAGTGTCAAAAAGCCATGGATGTTGCTGGGAATGCCCCCAGCAACACCCATTGCACGTCCCTTTAACACAGAAAACTGCTTTAAAGGGAACAATATTTACGAGGCAGCATTAAGCCCAAAAAAGTCGCTTAGTGCTGCCTCGTAAATATGGAGCAGGGATCTGCGCCATGGAACTTCACAAAAAGTGAAGTTTTGGTGCCGCAAGGGGCCTCATAAATGAGGCCCCTATTGCTGGCCTAACGCTCACTTCTACTAATGCCACCACGCATCACACATCTTCACATTTTAATTGCCCACATGCACATAATTGTGCATTTTGTAAGGAACAGCGTGCTCTGGGTACAATTGTGCTCACTTCCCCTACATCTACACAGCTACAGACAGGCATTGTGGGCTTACAATGCATGATTTGTGTGAAGACAGCGCATGCAGCGCCTAGACACGAATAGTGCTACTAAAAGACAGCAGCACATACACACAGACGACCTCTCCGGTGCAGGACGTGCATCCTTGGATGCAAAATGTATTCAGAGCCTATTTAGAGCATCATGTGAACAAAGGAGGTGGTCGGAAGGAGCGGTGACATTTTTAGAAAGAACAAACTTCAGTTTCTACGTTCATTTCAAGTGTACATCTGTCTCTGCAAAGCTAGCACCTGCCACGTTTCTGTAGACAGAGTGCAGCTTTTATTATTACACAGTAATGCGCAATAAACTTACTTTTATGACAAAAGTATAACACACGTTTCTTTTAATTTGTCTGCCCTTGTCGTCATTGCTTGATTTTGCTCGCATGAAAGTGTCACTCATCGAATGTCACTCATAATTACACTGACATTATGGAAATGTCACACATAAGCACTCTGAAACCTTGACAGCTATGCAGTTCGATTTCTTGGAGTGCAATTCAGTATTTTCCTGTGATCAATTCGTCACCAGTGTAGGGAAAGCAATAGGACCCACAATTCGAGGTGAAAGGAATTCAAGTTTACACCAAACACCTCAGTGACATCTTTGGCATTTCCACGCACAAAGCCATCCTTTCCATGAAGCCTAGTAAATTTCCATTCCATTATAGAAGCATGCATTTTAAACACATATAGGGGTCGATTCCGATCTCGGTCGGAAGGCCTCCGAATCGGATTAGGCTTTACCGGATCCGAGTCGGAGGCTTTGTTTCCGACCGAGTCGTACAGAGGTCTGGACGCCCAAGTACGATGCGAATGAACGCGAAATCGCCGACCGAATCATTTCCGGGTCCGAACCGCTCCGTATGACTCGTTCGCACTCGATTCATACCGCGCAATGGAGACGTTTTACGACCGAGCCAGTACGATGCACGATCCGGACAGCCGGATCGAGTCGGAGCCTCCGACATGTAAACGCTCTGGGAAGCGGACTTCGGGGGTCCGTGCCGGACCCCCCTTCACCCGTAGCCTTACGAGTCGGACACAGGGGGGACCCAAGGGTCCCCCCTAAACATGCATGTACGGTGCGGATGGCACCAACGCGTACCCACTACAGGGGGCACCCTTTTGCGCAACGTACCCATTCAGTCAATGGGAGCCCATGTACGCGTCGTACGACCGGCTCCCATTGACTTCAATGGGAGTCCGACTGAACCGAGTCCGTCAGCATGCGGCTGCATCGTACTCGCTCGCTTGGTGCCAAGGGGCACGATTCGGTCGGAAATCGCTCCGGGAACGTGTCGGACGGAACGGTTTCCAACCAGGATCGGAATCGGCCCCATAGAAGCAAAGATTTTTTGGTATGCCAGTCTGTATACAGTATAGCTTACATTTCCATATTGCCTGACCAGAAGCCTAAGGTGAGTCTTGCAAAACAAACATTTGCTTCATCTACTGAAACAAAACTTTTTTCAAGGAGAACCATATATTCAGAAGGCGCAGGTTGTCAAATGGCAACAACACCATCAAGCAATCATCTATATGAATCACTGACAGAATATCGAAGGTCAGAATATCGACCTACAGAAATATTGACGCAAGAATATCGAAGTCAAGAATATCGACATCCTATCTACATTATGGTAAGTACAAAAATATCGAAAAAAATATCGATGTCAAAAATATCGTTGTTAAAAATATCGTTTTTTATTTAAGTTAAACAAATAATGTAAAATAAAGTAAATAATACATATAATTAAAATAAACTGTTAAAAATATTTTAAAATGTTTAGAAATTATAAGTAATATATATGTAATGTAAAAATAAATTAAAGATATACATATAATATATAATATATATACTTACTAATAATTTTTAATAATTATTTTAATAACTTATAATTTGATAAAAAATATATAAATTATGAATACATTTATACACATAAAACAATAATATGAATAAAAATTAAATAAATATATATAACAAATTAAAAAAATTACAATTATTTTTAATCTTTTTAAAATTAATTATATACTACATTAACTAAAATAATACAAAAAATATTAGATAGCGGAGGTAATAAAATTACTGTTCCAACTCCAAACAGTGCAACAGTAGGGAAAATGTTGGATAGCGTAGGGGTAAAAATTACTATTCCCACCCCAGTGATTGCAACAGTAGGGAAAGTGTTTGATAGATTAGGGGTTAAAATTACTATTCCCAATCCAGGGAGTGCAACAGTAGGGAAAATGTTGGATAGTGTAGGGGTAAAAATTACTATTCCCACTCCAGTGAGTTCAACAGTAGGGAAAATGTTGGATAGCGTAGGGGTAAAAATTACTATTCCCACTCCAGTGAGTGCAACAGTAGGGAAAGTGTTGGATAGCGTAGAGGTTAAAATTACTATTCCCACTCCAGTGAGTGCAACAGTAGGGAAAGTGTTGGATAGCGTGGGGGTAAAAATTACTATTCCCACTCCAGTGAGTGCAACAGTAGGGAAAGTGTTGGATAGCGTAGGGGTTAAAATTACTATTCCCACTCCAGGGAGTGCAACAGTAGGGAAAGTGTTGGATAGAGTAGGGGTACAAATTTCTATTCCCACTCCAGTGAGTGCAACAGTAGGGAAAGTGATGGATAGCGTAGGGGTTAAAATTACTATTCCCACTCCAGTGAGTGCAACAGTAGAGAAAGTGTTGGATAGCGTGGGGGTAAAAATTACTATTCCCACTCCAGTGAGTGCAACAGTAGGGAAAGTGTTGGATAGCGTAGGGGTTAAAATTACTATTCCCACTCCAGGGAGTGCAACACTAAGGAAAGTGTTGGATAGCGTAGGGGTAAAAATTACTATTCCCACTCCAGTGAGTGCAACAGTAGAGAAAGTGTTGGATAGCGTAGGGGTAAAAATAACTATTCCCACTCCAGTGAGTGCAACAGTAGGGAAAGTGTTGGATAGCGTAGGGGTTAAAATTACTATTCCCACTCCAGTGAGTGCAACAGTAGGGAAAGTGTTGGATAGCGTAGGGGTAAAAATTACTATTCCCACTCCAGTGAGTGCAACAGTAGGGAAAGTGTTGGATAGCGTAGGGGTAAAAATGACTATTCCCACTCCAGTGAGTGCAATAGTAGGGAAAATGTTGGATAGCGTAGGGGTAAAAATGACTATTCCCACTCCAGTGAGTGCAACAGTAGGGAAAGTGTTGGATAGCGTAGGGGTTAAAAATACTATTCCCACTCCAGTGAGCGCAACAGTAGGGAAAGTGTTGGATAGCGTAGGGGTAAAAATTACTATTCCCACTCCAGTGAGTGCAACAGTAGGGAAAACGTTGGGTAGCATAGGGGTAAAAATTACTATTCCCACTCCAGTGAGTGCAACAGTAGGGAAAGTGTTGGACAGCGTAGGGGTTAAAATTACTATTCCAACTCCAATGAGTGTAACAGTGTTGAAAATGTAGGATAGCGTAAGGGTTAAGTTAACATACTTATTAATTAAATAATTTTTGTAAAGTAAATAACATATTAATAATTAGTTAACTAAAAAATTAATAATAAATATCAATAACATTAAATTAATATTTACTTAAATAACATTAAATTACTTCCCACCCTATTCCCCCATAAACACACAACCCGCTAAACATAAAAATTAGCATAATTAATTTAATTATAAATTAATCAACTAATAATAATTAATTACCAATTAGTAATTAAGGGGCCCATTACGATGGCGGGCGGAAGCACAACCGCCGTGCTGGCGGATGCAGAAACCACCAGTTACCGCCGGCACGCAGCAGTCCACACGCCCGCCCAATTACGATGCGAAAAGCAGGCCAAACACCGCCGGCAAGCCAGCAACACCGTCCGCCATCAAAGGGCACCCGCACACGTAGCGGCGCAGCACAACTGACACACACCGTCCGACGAAACACGTCCCGCCCGGCGCATAAATTACGATGCCGCAAACAAACGGCTCCCACGGCCAAGAGATACAGTACGACAAACCGAAGCGGTAACACGGACGCCGAGCACAGACAACGAAGAAGCGGCACCCCGGGCATGAATCCAGCACTGCAGGCCCTTCCCATGCTTCTGCTGATGCACCACCAAGGACGCAACGTACCGCGGAGACGCAGGTAGGCACACACACAACAAGTGCACGCAAACAGCGCACACAGTGCAAGGGCGGAAAAAGCGGACAACCCCCCACCAGCGCGTGTACACTACACATCCACCATCGCATCCACATATGACACACAGGCCAAATCGTAACATCGCAGAACACATGTGTACACACCACCTGGGACTAGGAACCAACCACCCCGTCACGGCCCCAAAGTGCCGATGACGCCGCCACACATGCGCACAACGCAGAGGCCAACCGCAGCGCCATGCATGCGTCGCACACAGACACAGGGACACAACCAAGCAGCACACACATCAGCCCCACCCCGAACGCACATGACACGTGACAGGCCGGCCACAGACATGTCCCCAACGCCCAATTCACGGACAACACCCAACGCCACACAAACGACGCACACATGTCAGTGAAGACACGCAACTGCAGGACACACCCCAGTGTAACAAACATGGCGTAGCACACAGCGGCGGCAACACCAACTAGGAGAAGCAGGGCTCCTTCGGGAAGAGGAACGCCAGTACCACACTGAAAAACCCATACCACCCTGCACATATGAACAAGACACATGAAACGGAACACCAAAGAGCCCGGGGACCGACAACAGGTGGCCCAAGAATAACATCCACACACAAGGCCCAACGCAGAGCGGAAAGGCAGCCTGCCGCCCACACAAGGGAGAGCAGACAGCACTGAATGACCTTCCATTCCAACACCGAAACCACAGCCCTACGACAGAAGCCGGTGAATACAGCCATTGTCCAAGAATAGACCAACACAGGCATGCCGAGGAGACCGACCACAGGGCAGATAGCGCATATCACAGAAGCACACAACGGACGGGGAAGAAAGAAGAAAACACTCCCCCATGTCGGCCACATGCAAGTTAATTGGAAGGAGTCACACAGCACCGACCTTGAACTGTCTGAGAAGCATGTGGGAAGAGGGCCCGTGTCCTCCAAACAAGCCAACAGAACACAAGTCCTGTCTCCCCACGACTACACAGAGCTCACAGCAACCCCGGAGCGTGCACATTGCAGACTGCACACACAGCCGGAGCACGCCACCTCTACGAACCGCTGCGAAATGGCAACCGCAACACACCTACCCAACTACGCCGAACAGCTCAAGCTGTACCAAACCAACACGATACATACATTGGGATGCGATCTCCTGTCCCTGCTGAACGTAAGTTACCGACTGACTTACCGCATCACATTGTTCAGCTGCGTCATGCCCGTCTTCTACTGTCGGAGGTGTCCCTACCAGCATCCCGTCGAGATATGCCTCTCCAACCCGGCATGTCTGAAGGCGGACCTGCTACCACTACTCCTCCCTCTGGACGCACACGACAGGGCCTGCTCTGCCTATGGGGGCATGGCGTATGTGGCCAACATCGCACGCGCACTGAAATGGAACCACTGTGCCTCCACACGACGGATCATCGAGAACAGCTACATCGAATGTCACCCAGCATGCCCCATCATGGTCCTCCAAGGGACAACCTACGAACAACACCTTGACAGCCACCATCCGCTTCATTGGCTGGCAAACATGTACACCACCAATGACATGGAAGCCCTGCTGGACGGCATCGCATACCTGACAACCTGTAAATACGTCGGACCACAACGCAGGTTCCCCGAGTGACCTATGAAGTCCAACCCCGCACCCATGCTCAGCTTCCGCACGGACTGGCCAGTCACCACCACAACAGCCATACCAAACGACCGGCAACTGTAACCACACCATCAACGACATCGCCATGACATCGGATATGACCGGGACATGCACACTGTTCCCCATCACATCCAGGAACACCGCATGCATCGTGGGAGGCAGTGGCATGGGCTCTGTGCATCGCACCCACATGGACGGAACTGCACGAACAACCAGGACACGACATGGATCCAGCGCCCATGGACACACACACCGCTCAGTGGACATGAATAGGTCGCCTGGAGTCTGTGGGTGCTGCACCCCTCCCACCCCCGCCCCAGGAATCCCATACCAGGACCTTTGCATGGACGACAAGTGCATACAACAACAACACGACCCCAGTGACTGTGACATGTCCAGTAACCACCACAGTGCAACAACAAGTGGCACGCCGCTGCATGCACGCAAGCACATGCCCTGATGTCATCTCACATGCACGCGTGCATGAGGAACAACCGCAGCAAACCTGTCACATGGAACTGAGATGGACTGTGCCCATGATGCCGAGCGGTCTGGTAGGCTACATGTATACCGTCTGTGTCAAAGTCCGCAGCTCCGCAGCTATACGTAAATGTACATTAGCACAGCCTTGGCCAAGCAGATGTAACCCCACACCCTATCCCATTTGTAATCATGCTCAGTATATCCTCAACATGTATTCCGCTGCCAGTAGTGTCCACTATACTGCATCACAGAGGACAGAAGACTCAATATAATGTTTGAAACCAGAACTGTCTCCGCTGACTCATTTCACAAGTACGAATGAGAGAGGATGAGAGTATGTGAAGTACACGGCAGTCGTGACATGACCATGTAGTCCACTGGTATTGGATGTCAACGCAAATGAGTAGCACTACTGTGGAAGACACACATGTGTCGTGTGAAGTCGTATGGACGCAGTGCTCAGGTGGGTGGGTGCGACGGGTAGATGCGCACATGCCAAGTTGGAGCACGCCGTGTTGGGAGGGGTCATGTACAGTACACCACCGCTTCCCTGGGCATTGTGAGAGGACACCTGTCGGGGGGGAGTGAACACGTGTGTGCACAGCAGCCGGGCACACGTACAAAGCGGTACCAGGCGCACCTCAGCCCACCCTCTGTGGACAAGCTGGATCCTGTTGTGCGCCCGCCATGCCCCTTGACAAGGCACACACAGCCCCAGTCGACCAGGTGTAACCCCAACATAGTCAATCCGCACAGGCGATACAGGGCACGGGATGGCAGTGGAGCATGGTGTGTGAGAGGTCTCCTCGCGCTCCTCCTGGTCATATCACGCAGGCAATAGAACCTCAACGTCTAGCATGGCACAAGTCAAATGGAAGTGTAGGGGGACGCACCACAGCACGAGCAGCACTGACGTCACGGGAGGTGGCTCGCACCATCCCATCCATTGCCCATCATACCAACCACGCCACATGCCATTGCGACTAAGTGCAAGCGCGTGCGCCACCACCCCCGAGCCCTCCCCAGAGAGGCCAAAGAGTGAATGTGTGGGCCAACAGCCACAGACGGACGCGGCCTGGCCGCAAGGGCAGCCACAGCCACTGGGTGTCGCAGGTGGCGGATCCGGAAGGCGAAGACTGTGATGCATAGTCCATGCAGGCCGGGTCTCCATTTGGGGCACCACGCAGGTGGACGGCGTCCCGCCACACATCATACCCTGAGACAGCCCACTCGTGCAACTGGACCCACACATACACTCCTTGCCCTCTCTGGTGCGAGCTTGGGGCTGCCTGTGCAAGCGCTAGCCTCGCAGGTGAGCATGCATATTGGGGGGCGAGGGGAGGACATGAGGGCTGGGGCGAAGATGACTGTATCACTGTCAGTTAGTACAAGGGATGACCCAGATGTGGAAAGGAAGAGACGTGTCCCGTGTGTACTGCAACTAGTCGCCAATCCAACTACCCCCCATGTCCGGAATGTAAGCCCGCACCTAGGGCCGCCCATCCGCCACATCGAACATACCACCAGCACGACAACCTTCCCATTCGAAACACTGACTGGGGGTGGCGACCAGTGAACAATCATGTGTAGCCTACCCACGCGTACATGTGGGCCCTCCATGATCCATGTCACCTGCGGCAAAGACATGACATGCGCAATGAGGGAAGTGAGGAGAGCGGCCCGCCCCACGCGCAGAAGGTGCATCAGCTCCACAGACCCAGCAGCGAGTCCAGCAGGGGTCACATGTGCAGGGGCAGCTGTGCCTGGTGTGAAGGCACATGCATATAGACAGCACATCGACCAATGTGTAGTCTGCCCACATCCACAGTCCATCATCATGCGGACATAGGAATTGAACACAGGGCAACACATCTCAGTTGGTGCACCCACCGTGACCAACAATGCGCAATCATCGACGTACCCGCCCTGTGCATGGCCCCCCACCCAACGGAGGCACATCCAGTGCCACCATCCCACACACACAAGCCTTCCACGGAACATGCTGTGTCCAATGGTCAGTACAGAGTCAGCGCCCATCTGGTGGATCCTGAACAGGAGACACATGCACACACATGCCAGCTCCCACTATGTACGTCTGCCACCTGGCACGTGCAATGTAACCTCTCACCTGTGACGTGTGACTGCAAGCACACAGCCGTCTTGGCATGGGGCTGTCAATGTGGACACCAGTCAATGTTTCGGGCGCTGTGATCCGTACAGTGCTGTACATAGGGTGCAGTGCTGACACCTACTACTGTCTCATATCCCCTCGTGCCACAGGTCCCACTTGTATTGGCCGCTCAGCCCGTGCCCACATCGTCGTCGTCGTGTGCCATACTCATCCAGCCTCGGAAGCAGTTCCATGCTCAGCAGACACTCATGTTGCCGTGGCGTTGCCGCTTGACGAATATGCAGTCAGTCCCCATCAGCACGCCCCGCAAGTCATTGGGGCCTAGATCCCCATGTGCATGCACATGGCAGTGGTATGTCTCACTTGCCATTGCCATTGTTGGGAGACCTGTGTAAGTGTATTGTGGCCGTGCCGTCCCAGCTTGACAGCTGGGCTGTGGCTCATGTGCTTGCTCAGTCATGTCAGTGATGTGTATGCGAAATTGCTATGTGCCGTGTTGCTTTGACATGTGTCCTCTGCCATTTAACCCAGGCGGAGACCGAACATTGACCGCCCATACCAATTGCTGGCGGACATGGACGATACAGAGGTAATCAGGAAGTTTCGGCTGGACAGGCCAACTCTGCATCGACTGTGTGCCATGTTAGAGCCCCATCTCCGTCCCCGCAGGGTGTATCCGACTGCTGTCACCCCCACGGCTAAGGTGATGGCCGCCATGCATTTCTTCGCCACTGGGTCATTCCAGCACACAGTGGGCAGTGGAGGAGGGATGTCCCAGCCCATGTTCAGCAAGGTGCTGAGGGATGTACTGGCAGCCATGATGCTGTACCGGAACAGGTACATCAGATTCCCCAGGGCTCGTGAATTGGCGGCAGTGAAGGGTGCATTCTATGCCCTTGGCAGAATCCCACACGTCGTGGGAGCCATTGACTGCACTCATGTTGGCCTTGTTCCACCACAGGCCACTGAGCACCTGTACCGCAACAGGAAGCACACGCACTCCCTGAATGTGCAAGTGGTGTGCCTTGCGGACATGGTGATCACCCACGTGTGTGCCAAGTTTCCAGGCTCGGCCCATGACGCACACATAATGCGCAACAGCATCTTGCCACGACTGATGGCCAATCTGCAACAGGATCGTGCCTGTATTGTCGGTGAGTATGTGGAGTGGTGTAGCGTGCTGGTTGTGCGATGCTGTCCCCTGTCCAGTTGGAATAGCAACGGTTCTCTGTGTCCCTCACACCCAGGTGACTGCGTACCCGAATGGGGCATGGCTGCTCAGTCCATTGAGGAATCCTCGCACCCCAGCAGACGATCGATACAATGAGGCACATGGGAGGACCAGACGTGTGGTCGAGCGTACCTTTGGCCTCCTCAAGTCCAGGTTCAGGTGCCTGGACCGCACCGAGGGTGCATTGGCGTACTCCCCACAGAAGGTGTGCCAGATAGTGGTGGCGTGCTGCATGCTGCACAATCTGGCCATTCGGAAGCAGATCCCCCTCATTGTGGATGACGGAGATCAACCAGGGCCCCAGCCCGCAGACCAGGACAGCTCGAGTGAGGTGGACAGCGGAGAGGAGGAAGCTGGGAATGTGCGCCAGCAGCTCATCGCCCGCTACTTCACTTGACGGTGAGTGTCCATGTACGACGGATGATGTGTCTGTATCTGTGCAGGTGTGTGTGTGCTGTGTCAGGGTGGCCGTATGTTCACTGCGTGCAGTGTGTCAACGCTCCATGGCCAGGGTAGTATGCCACTGTTGGTGACTGTGGCATTGTGCCCTATTGCTCTGTGCGATGTGTGTACATTGCTTGTAGTTGTTGACATGTACTGTGTGATGGGTGTGTGACACACTCATTGAATGTGCTCCTGTTCTGTCTCCCACCCCTAGGTCCCTACAGGCCCTCCGGATTCCATTGCCATGCCACGCATCAGGTGCCTTTCCGCCCAAGGTGGCCGTTGTATTCCGTACAAATAAAACACAGGGCACAAACAGCAGTTAGTGAATAAGGTGCATTTATTACAAACTGTGACATGTGATTGTGTGTAAGGTGATGACAAAAGTGGTGCGTGCAGTGACAATGAGCTGTCGGTCATGGCTGCGTGATGATCAGGGTGTACCCACTGGTTCTATGTCCATAGTCCAACACACACATGCCATCCAGCTGGCTGTGTGGAGTGGGATCGTAGAGCAAGTCAATGCAGTGGCTGGTCAAGGAAGGCTGGCGGAAGGCTGGCTGGCTGCCTCACTTGCGACTGGAGCGTGCGAAGTCCTCCCGGGAGATCTGTTTCCTCTTCGGACGGCCCCTTCCACGTTTGGGAGGGGGGTGTGTGGTGGCGACCTGCTGGTGGTGGGTGAGGTGTGCTCACTGGCTGTGGACGCAGGGGAAGTGGACACTGCTGCCCGAGCCTGCGCCCTAGCAGGTGGTGGCGGAGGTGGTGTTGCTGGCCTTGCCTGTGACCCCACCGCCACCACCAGCTGGCCCATGAGGTCCACGAGTTGGTCCATACGGGACACGAATTGGCCCATATGGGCGTCCATGGACCTCAGCACCCCCAGCACCTCCCGCGTGTCAGTAGCAGACCTGGCCCATTGTCCTTGGGCCTCTTCATAGGCCCCAAGGACTCTGGCCATTTGAGGCAGGGCATGGCTCCCAGGGGAGGCTGGCGTTTCCCTGACCCTGCTCCTCCTACCAGTCCTGCTGCCACCGGCCTGCCCACTAGCCACATTGCACACCACGGTCCTCGCTGTGGCTCCCAGGGTGGATCCAGTCGGCCGGGCCACCACCTGCGCTGGGGCTGGTGCCAGCGAAGACGTGGTGGTGGTGGAGGCGGTGGTGGTCGGTGCGGCGATGGTGGCGGTTGCGGCAGTGGTAGTGGCCGCAATGACCGTGGGTGTGGCCGCAACGACAGTGGCAGCAGGGGACTGGGACTGTTCAGCATCCCTGGATGATGGGTTGGTGGGTAGGAGGGGTCCTGGGGAGCGGCTGGGCCCTGCCACGCCAGATGGGCCAGCTTGGTGGTCCGTGTCCGAAGAGGAGGACAGATCCTCCAGATCCGTGTGTCCTCGTTGGGGGCTTGTAGGCTGGCTGTGCTGGCTGCTGTCTCCATCCCCAGCATCCAGCAGTTCGTCACCTGTGGAGAGAATGAGATTTGTTATTGTGTTGCACCTGGCGAAGTATGTATTAGTCGTCTGACATTGGCAGTTCGTGCAATCTCGTACATGGGTTTCCCGGAGGCGAGTGTGTGGCTGTGGCATCTGTAGTTGTGTGTGCTAGGCAATGGGACTGTGTGCTGTGCACATGTGGCATGGGACGGATTGGCCATGCCGATGGGTGTGTTGCTGTGCCCCTACTCATTGTGACTCTGGTGTATGCGGGCTCCTGGCCCATCCTGGGTCTGGTTTGTACTTTGCTTTTGGAGTTCATATGGAACGCTTAGGAACGCATATGGCAACATGGGGGCCATGCCCCAGATTCGCATTTGGGAGGGGATATGCTTTTGGGGTTCAAATGGAACGCTTAGGAACGCATATGGCAACATGGGGGCCATGCCCCAGATTCGCATTTGGGAGGGGATATGCTTTTGGGGTTCAAATGGAACGCTTAGGAACGCATATGGCAACATGGGGGCCATGCCCCAGATTCGCATTTGGGAGGGGATATGCTTTTGGGGTTCAAATGGAACGCTTAGGAACGCATATGGCAACATGGGGGCCATGCCCCAGATTCGCATTTGGGAGGGGATATGCTTTTGGGGTTCAAATGGAACGCTTAGGAACGCATATGGCAACATGGGGGCCATGCCCCAGATTCACATTTGGGAGGGGATTTGCTTTTGGGGTTCAAATGGAACGCTTAGGAACGCATATGGCAACATGGGGGCCATGCCCCAGATTCGCATTTGGGAGGGGATATGCTTTTGGGGTACATGCTGTGAGCCATGGGTGCCGAACGTGACATGTGTTGTGGCAGCATGACAGTGCATGGTCTGAGGTGTGTGCATGCCTGACATGCCCTGCATATTTGCTGTCTGTTGTGGTTACTGGACATGGCATTGGACGCATCGTTATGAGTGAGTGATAGTTGTGTGCCAGCCAACGTATTGCAGTTGTCCCATCTCCTTGGTGTGCGTGCTGCCCTGTGCCATGTGCATCACTGCAGTGCTCGGGGGGGTGTGGCCCATGTTGTGTGTTGTTGCTCACAGTGTGTCGTGCGCTTAATTGACTTCTGGCACATGGTTGGTCATGGGCATGTGTCTTAGCGTGACTGCTGTATGTGTGGCAGCTGTGCGGATGACATGCCTTTCATGAGACTGGGGCTGACGGATGGGATGGATGGTATGTTGTATGTGCATGGTGTGTCTGTGAGTTTGATGGGTTCAGTGGTGTTCGTGTGCATTTCTGTTGTTCCGCTCTGTTGCGTCTAGTGTTGTTTGTCTTACATAGGCGTAGTTGTGGGGTGTGGGGTTGACAGGCAGTGGGGGCTACATGGACAGGACTTCAATGGTGTTTCGGTTGTGTGTGATGAGTTGCACAGTGGCTGCCGTGTGGGACTATATTCAGTGTGGCTTGTGCATGCAGACGTGGCTCCTTGGGTGTTGCTATGTCTGTGATGGGTCATGTGGGGTGTGAGTCTGTTGTTCATGTCCGTGTGCACATTGTTCACTTGTTCGTGACGGTGGGCGGTGCTGCGTGTTCGTCTGCTACGTGACATGTCCCATGTGTTGGTGGTGTTATGCTCCTCATGCCTCCAGTAATCCAGCCCTGTCCAGTTTCCCACCTGCAAGTTGTTCGTGCGTGCACTGTACTGGATGCCACATGGCTCTAAGCGGGGGGTGCTCCATGTTGCAGGTCTGTGGGGGTGGGGGGGTGTAGTGGGTCGTGGGGGTGGCTGTACACCCACTGACACCGATTGCTGTGGACCGTGATGTCTGCCTTTCGGCTGTCGTTGTGCACTGCGGTGGCTGACACGTGGCTGTGGGGTGTGGGGGATGCTCCTCCTTGCTGTGCTGTGGGACTGGGGCCTGGTGTGTGTTGTACTTGGGCTGTCCACCGTCCCACCCACTGCACTTTGTGTTCCTGCCACTTACCTGTTACTTGTCGGTTAGTGCAGCTGTGGCGGACACATGGGTGTGGTGGGTGCTCGTTGTGGCGCTTCTGGCATATTTGGGGACCTGTTGGTGGTTACGTGGCTGGCTTAGTGTACACATGTCCCCACGCATCTTACAGTTGTTCGGTTTGGGCTGTGTGTGGTAGTGTCTGTTGCATGTGTGTGTGATGTGTTGTGTATTGTGTGCTGGACATGGGGGTGTTTGTCCCTGGGAGCTGTGGCATGGTAGTTGCGCATGTGAGTACATAGCGGTGTGCTGGTATACATTAGTTTGTACTTACCAGCCTCCACTCCCCTGCTAATCCGGCGAGGATCTCCGGATGGATTACGACTCGCACCTTCTCCTCCCACGCTTTGAAGGTCTTAAAGAGCGCGGGATTCCCTCCGCCAGTGACGGCAGCCAGCTCTCTGTTTTTGCCCTCCTTCTTCTTGACCAGGCTCTTTACGTCATTCCAACGTTTGTTTATCTCGACTCTGTTTCTGGGCAGGGTCCCGACTGCATTGACCTGGTCTACGATCCGGTTCCACATTCTGTTTCTGGTGGCTAGTGGTGTGTGCTGGACCATGTTCCCATAGATTTGTGGGTACACCTTGATGATCTCGTCGACCATGACCGTCAGCTCCATGGGCGTGAACTTGGGCATCCTTTGTGGTGCCATGGTGTTTGTGGTGCTGGTGCGGTGTGTGTTGTGTAATGTGCAGGGGGTTTGTGGTGCCGGTGTTTGGTGGTGGTGGTGGTGGTGGTGGTGGTAGTGATGTGTGCGTTTCTGTGGTGTGCTGCTGTCCTTGCTGTGTCACTGTGTCCTCTCCTCTCCTCTCTGGTTTGCAATGTAGCAAGGGGTTGTGGTCTGTGGGAGTGCTGCTTTTGTACTCACCTATGTGGGTGTGTCCTCATGGTCTGTTGTTTTCAGGTGTGTTGTGTCTGGGGTTCTGGCCTTTGTATTTTTTGTTTGTCCGGGGGTGTTTTCGGGATGTGTACTGTGCTTGTGTATTTGTGTGTGCCTTGCTGTGTGGACTTATTGGCCATGTTGTGTGCTATTGGTTTTGTGTGCGGATGGTTTCTGTGCAGGTACGTTGGCGCCACGGCTTCTGCCGTGTCGATTCTCATCGGCGTTGTTTGCGCTGGCGGGCGGTATATTTGTTGTTTTTCCGCGCTCATGGCGGTGCGATCGTAATTTCACGTGCGGTGTGTCGGCCGTGTGGGCGGGCGGTTTTGTGTTGTTGTGCGTGTTTCCGTCCGTGGCGGGCGGTTTGACTCCGACTCGGACGATGGCGGGCGGTATTTTGTGTGATTTTTCCGCCGATGGCGGTTTTCGGTTTGTGTACTCATAATGGCGTGGTCGGTGTTCAGGCGGTGTGTGCGGGCGGATTTTTGCCGCTTCCATGCCTGGCGGATTAATTTACGCCGGGTATCGTAATGGGCCCCTAATTAACAATAAATTAATTAACAATAACAATAAATAAAAATAATAATAAATTAATTATAATTAATATAATGATAAATTAATCAATTAATAAAAATTAATTAGCAAATAATAATTATTTAACAATAAATTAATAATCAATAACAATACATAAAACATATTAATTAATAAATTATAATTAAATTAGTTCCCACCCTATTCCCCTATAAACCCACAACCCGCTACACATAAAAATTAACATAATTAATTTAATTATCAATTAATCAATTAATAAAAATTAACTACCAATTAATAATTAATTAACAATAAATGAATTAACAATAACAATAAATAAAAAATAAAAATACATTAATTATAATTAATGTAATGATAAATTAATCAATTAATAAAAATTAATTAATAATTAATAATTATTTGCCAATAAATTAATAATCAATAACAATAAATAAAAACATATTAATTAATTCATTATAATTAAATTACTTCCCACCCTATTCCCCTATAAACCCACAACCCGCTCTGATACTAAAACGCAAAATTTACTTTAAAAAATTACTAATTTCTAAACATTTAATACATATATTTAAAAATAATAAAAATACATTACAAAAAATGTTAAAGATACATATAAAATACATACTAAAATACATAACACTAATATAAATATTGATATTATTAACAATGATATTTTTGCTAACGATATTACTTACTTCGATATTACTTACTTCGAAATAAAAAAACGATATTACTTACCATAAGGTCGATATTCTGGTCACCGATATTCTTGACATCGATATTCTGTCCCTACGATATTAAAAACTCGATATTAGTGTAGGTCGATATAAAAAAATAGTTATTTTGACTGCGCACCATCTATATAGCGTCCCCAAAATAACATTGAGTCATTCCACTCTTTGCCCATAGTGCCCCAAATCCACATCTCCTCCAGCCAACCCATAAACAGGTTGGCATACGAGGGAGAGAATCTGGAGCCCATGGCCACTGCTTGTTTTTGTCGGTACTATGTTTCTTTAAATAAAAAGACATTATTGTCTAGAATCAATTGTATCATGTTGATCAGCATTTCCGTGTGATCCCACAGACTTGCCGATCTTGTATTCAAGATACGTCTTATTGCATGCAACCCTGTATCGCATTTGATGCTTGAATATAGAGCTTGTACATCCAAAACTACCAATATCATATTTGGTTCCCAAATCAGATCCGCAAGGATGCCCAAAATGTGTTTGGTGTCACACATGTACGAGGGTAAGTTGCTGACCAAAGGTTTCAAAAAGACATCTACATATTCTGATAGTCGTTCCGTAGGACCATCATTTCCAGATATGATCGGTCTGCCAGGAGGGAAGGGAAGGTTTTGTGTATTTTCGGTAGTGTGTAGATACACGGAAACCTCGGTCTATCCACTCTTAAGTACATATATTCATCATCATCCAACAACCCATTTTCATGCCATAGTTTCAAATGTTGATTAATGGTATGAGACAAAGTCCATATAGGATTAGCAGCAAGGGTCTCATAACAGTCTTGATCGCTCAACTGTGTGAGGATCTCATGTTCATAATCACTTCTTTTCATTACAACGACATTCCCCCCTTTGTCTGCCTCCTTAATTACTACATCCTCCTCCTCCCGTAAAGTTTTCAATGCCTCTCGCTCTCCCTTGGTAAGGTTGTCATTTTTGATGCAATCATGTATCTTGTTGTCCACACATTTGTCTAGATCCCATATCACCAGCTTGTGAAAAATATCAATATTATTACCAACTTGTATTTGGGGCGTCCATTTGGACTTCTCTTTTAAACCACTGCTTGTTGAGGGGTCAGTTCCTATGCCTAGATCTCTCATCAGCATACTTGATGTCAAAACATAATCTTCACATTCCGTAATGGATAACAACATTTTAGTATCTACAACATCTTGGATTGATAGTTCACTGGAAGTGAACGGTATCTCACTTGCTTGTGATACTTTGTCAGGGGATTGAGACAGACAAAAATGCTTCTTGATTTTTAATCGTCTTATGAATTTATATAAATCAGTTTTCAGTTTACATGCATCACCTCTATCCTTAGGACAAAACCCCAAACCCTTAGTCAGTAGAGAGGTCATATCTCCTGATAAGTGTTGGTCTGTCAAATTGATTACTGCCACTTCACTATTGAAAGATCTGGACTCCATCTACACCATGTTCGTGCCTAGAGTCATCTGGTTAAATCATGGATGTGAGCCGTGATGTCCGGGTGCTTCCAGCTGCACCTGTCCACTTATCCAGTAGTGTCCTGCGGACTGCCTGAAGAGATTGCGGGGTATATTTACAAGCCTCTATAACCACCGGAATGTCACTTTTTTTACGCTCTGGTGGCGTAGCACCATTTTCAATATTTACTAGGTGGCGCTAAGCCACTTTGTGTGGCTTAACGCCACCTTGCAAATATGTCCCTTTGTGCCGCAGTCCTCTGCGGCAAAGGGGCGTGCAATGGGTGTTGCTGTGGGTGTTCCCCCGCAACACCCATTGTTTTTTTGACTCTGCCCAGATTTACAAAAAGGTGTAAATCTGTGGCAGCGCCAAAAACTAACACCATGCAAGACCATCCGTTAGAATGGTGCACAAGGAGAAATGCTTTGATTTCTCCTCGTTTTTGCTTTTTCCATGTGTGCTGCATTCTGCAGCACACATAGAAAGAGCAAAAAGCCATTAATGATTATTATATGCAGGAAGGTGTTCCACCAACCATAGAGAAGACTATGCTCCACCTCCTCTCAGTTATTCATACTCCCTGTATCTATCGAAGCAGAAGTGGAGGACACTCATTCTCCCACATTGCAGCAAAGACCTAGAACATCCTCCCCATGCAACTCCAGACTATCACCTCACTTCTGGAATTCCGAATGGCCCTCAAGGCCTGGCTGTTCGAATAAGTCTCCGGGACTTGGAAGCGACTGGATAGCATATCGGGTGATTAGCCGCGCTTAATAAATCCTGATTGGTTGCTTGATAGAACATGTCATGCGCGATGTAATATGTGGGATAAATACCTGTGAATGGCGAGGACACACGTTATAATTACCTTAGGTTACGAGTTACAGTTACTAGAGATAACTAGAACTGGTGACTTTCAGTGTTTTTTTTGTTTAAAATGTTATTTTTTCACTGAAACTTTCCCCTAACTATAATGTCTCTTTAACTTATGGTTTTTTTCAGTTAATTTCTTGGGTTTTTAATGTAAAGTTATGTTTTATTACTATACTTAAAGCAAACTCTCTGCAGCACACTGCCGAACGACACCACATATGGCCTTCTGGCATGCGCAGCGTATGATTGGTCTCACAGGACCTCGCTGCACTCACGCAGACTTACTGACTTAATCAAAGAGACAAAACACCAAAATATAAAAAGTGAGCTGATTGGCTTCATCAAGGGGTGAGCATATCAATATATATAAAGCAGATTGATTATCTTTCTCCAAAAATCATCTATAGTTTTAATCAAATGTATATTTGAATAATTCACACAATGCAATGTTTATTAATATTGATTATTACAAAAAATGTTTAATAAAGTTTTAATTAAAAAAGCGTCTGTGGCTCTTTATTTTTACATAGTTCTTATTTTGTTGATGAAAAATGTTAAAATAAATAGTCAGAGACATATTGTTCTTTAAAATAACCTATTATGTCTCTGAGTCTTTAATTTTACATATTTTGGCTCACAAAATGCAATCACCTTTTATGTTTTTTATTAATGAAACTCAGGACAGGGGAGTAAGTCCCAGAGTACTATAATGGATGCCTGCAACATGTTTCCTCATGTTACAGGCAGCCAATCAGAGGGCTTGCTCCTGCAGGAGCCTGACTTCCATGGGAGCGGGGTGTCCCAAGGGAAAAAAGTCCCCTGGGACAATCAAAATGCTCTATTTTTTAAAATTGGGTTTGGGGGACTCTCGCAAGAGTCCCTCATATGCAACCGCCCAAATAAACACATTTTTTGTGATCCTTAATATCTTTAAAACTACTGAATGGATTTACACCAAATCACAAAACCACACTTTCTGGTCCAAGATCTAAGGGGTCGATTACGACGCCATCGCATTGCCAAAAGGGACCGCCCACCATAGGTGCGGCGGTCCCGCCACACAAATCAGGATGCGCCGGCCACACTGGCGGGCGCATCCCGTATTTTTACATTGCGGCGGGTGGTGCTGCAAGCAGCACCCGCCGCAATGTAAAAATACAAGTTGCGCATTTACATGCACAACGTGACAGGCACCGCGCGGTGCCTGCCACATTATACATGCAAATGCAGGTACCCCCCATGTGCACCCCCTTCCCCCCCCCAACACCCTGGGGGCACGCAACGGGCCCCTAATAGCAGGAACCGCCAGCCTTTTCATGGCGGCAATGCAGCCACGGAAAGGCTGCTCGCAGCCTGCATCGTGATATGGATGGCGGTGTCTTCCAGACCAATTCCAGACCAAATTCAGCACGTTTTCCGCCGGTCGACGAGTCGACTGGCGGAAAAGCGGCGGACGGTCCTTCCGTCCGCCGCGGACCCCCCCAGCCATCATGATATGGCGGGGGGTCTTTGCTGTCAGGATGGCGGGTGGATCGCCCCCGCCGGGCCGTCGGTGACCACCGCCGGCCCAGCGGGGGCAATCCGCCCGCCATCGTGATCGGCCCCTAGCTTCCTGCCAAATTTGATGTAATTCCATTCAGTAGTTTTTGCAGAAGAACTGTTCTAAAAAGTATATGCAAATTGCATGGGTATGTTGTGTTTTGGAACCCTCCCCCCTTCTCTTGGACCCTGCTCGACAGATCACCCCTAAAAGTTCCCATGTAAAAAGCAGATAAAAATGGTGAACTTCTTTAAAGGTTCGTCAAATGGTGCCAAAATATTACCCAAAAAAGGAATTGCTGACCTAATTATTACTACCCTGGGGAGACTGCCACTGATATATATATTCACTGAAAAAACCATAGGTTTCAGACACGATATAGTTAGAAATTAGCATTTAAAAAACCTTTGAAATTCACTGAAAAAACCATAGGTTTTAGGGACAGTTATAGTTAGTTGGACATTTCACTCGTACAAAACCATAGAAATTCCCCCGTTATAGTTAGTTCAGCTAACTATAACTCGCGCCCCGCAATGCACTGCTGATGACGTCACATATTACATCACTCATGACATGGTCAGTGACATCACTGATGACATCACTGATGACATCTCAAATGACATCACTGATGACATCATCCAGTGACTGTGTGTTTCTGTAAAGTTTAAATATGTTTAATATATATAGGGAAAGGCGTATTGAAGAATGAGTGGGTGTATAAGTGTCTGAATGGATGATTTAGTACGTGCGTGACTGACTCTTCAAGTGAGTGATTAAACGTATCTTACTGAATGCATGGGTTAGTGACTAAACTGTGTCAATGTCTGTATCCGTCTGTTTGTTGGTGTGTAAGTGGATGCATGGATTTGCGAATAGCTACATGAGTGTCTATATGGGTTATTTATTGGTTCTCTGAGAATCTGTATGGCTGCCTGAGTGTTTGTGTGGGTGGGGTGTGGGTGACTCTGTACATAGATGTGTGAGTGGGTGATTCACTGGGTGCATGATTTCAAGAGTGCATCTGTGATGGACTGCTTGGGTGGGTGAGTGTGTGTATGGGTGTGTTAGTGAGTGAATGTATATCTCAGTGGTACATGTGCGAGTAACTACATATGTAAAAGGCAGTATATATGTGTGTTAGAGTATTTAAATGGCTATAAGTGAGAGTGTGTGATAGTGAGAGTGGCTGTATGGATGCGTGTGTGCTTGTATCAGTTATTGTATAAGAGCGTAAGAATGTGCTAGTATTTGTATAAGTAAGTGAGCTGGTGTGTGTATAACTGTATAGGTGAGTAAATGGGTGTGTGATTAATTTTTTGCATGACTGACTAGGTGTGTGAGTACCTCTATGGATGAGTGGTGGTGTGTGAGTGTTTATATAGGTGTATGAGTGCATATGATAGTCCTGTACTGAGTGACTGTAAGTATGAGTGACTGTACGGGTGAGTGAGTAGATGTGTGTGTGTAGACCTAAGAATCAGTGAGTGGGTATGTAGTTATTGGTATTGGAGTGTGTATGGTTTTGAGAATGGCAGTCTGTAATTTACAGTGGGTGTATCAAAAGTTATATTAGGGTGTGAGAAGATGCATGAAATTATCACATGGATGCTGTCATCAGTGATGTCATTTGAGATGTCATCAGTGATGTCATCAGTGATGTCATTTGAGATGTCATCAGTGATGTCATCAGTGATGTCATCAGTGATGTCACTGACCATGTCATGAGTGATGTAATATGTGACGTCATCAGCAGTGCATTGCGGGGGCGCGAGTTATAGTTAGCTGAACTAACTATAACGGGGGAATTTCTATGGTTTTGTACGAATGAAATGTCCAACTAACTAGAACTGTCCCTAAACCTATGGTTTTTTCAGTGAATTTCAAAGGTTTTTAAATACTAATTTCTAACTATAACGTGCCTGAAACCTATGATTTTTTAAGTGAATTTCAAAGGTTTTTTAAATGCTAGTTTCTAACTATGCCTACAGAGGTAGGACATGTGAAGACAGAAGAAAAAACGCACAGAAAGAAGCAAAAGAAATGCAGAAAGAAGCAACAGAAGTCCACAAAGACGAAGAAAAGTGCAGGAAGAAGCAAAAGATGTGCAGAAAGAACCAACAGAGGAGCAGAAAGAGGCCTTGTTGCAAAATCATCCTGTGCCCACAACTTTTTCAGACGGGTACTGGTGGTAACTGACTCTGACGAACCAGAGCCAGTGCTATGCTAAAAGACACTTAGAATAGAGTGAAAATACCTACATACACTAGGGAACACTATGCGTTGGGGTACCCCTGTGATTAGCATGTCCTCCTCTGTAAGTCCCTAGTACATAATAGGGCAGGGGGATTAAAACTACCTCTTAAAACGCGCTACAGGGCGCGTTTGCACAGTGGTGAAGGGAGGGGGCCTGAGGTGACATGTGTGCAAACGCACCCCGTGGCGCATTTTAAGTTGCGGGATTAAGTCCCCTTGAATCCTGAGGGTCCTTGGGGCTCAACTAGCCCCCCAGGTACCTACAGTTAGGACACCAGAGCTGAGTTGCAGAGAGGCGTTCCGAGGCCACGCACCTTTTTTCACCTCTCTGCAATGCAACTCTGTTGTGCTTACTGAAGGTACCTGGTGGGCTAGTTGGCCCCCAGGGTCCCTCAGGATTTAAGGGGAATTAATTCCCCAACTTAAAACGCACCACAGGGCGTGTTTGCGCACATGTCACCTGAGGCCCCGCCCCCTCCCTTCACCACTGTGCAAACGTGCCCCGTGGCGCGTTTTAAGTTGGGGGATTAGGTCACCTTGAATCCTGAGGGTCCCTGGGGCCCAACTAGCCCACCAGGTACTTCCAGTAAGCACCACAGGCCTGCGTTACAACGCCTGTAACAAATTGTGCAGTTG
This sequence comes from Calotriton arnoldi, assembly GCA_963921515.1. NCBI lineage: Eukaryota > Metazoa > Chordata > Amphibia > Caudata > Salamandridae > Calotriton > Calotriton arnoldi. Next base: position 2,042,941 of record CAWUFW010002798.1, read on the forward strand.
TGTTTAGGTAGTGAAGGGGGTCGTGCTGGGGGTAGTGTTTTAGGGTTTAGGGTAGTGCAGTGTTGTTTGTGTAGTGTAGGGGGTCCTGCTGGGGGTAGATTTAGGGTTTAGGGTAGTGCAGTGGTGTTTGGGTAGTGTAGGGAGTCGTGCTGGGGGAGTGTTTTAGGGTTTAGGGTAGTGCAGTGGTGTTTGGGTAGTGTAGGGGGTCGTGCTGGGGGTAGTGTTTTAGGGTTTAGGGTAGTGCAGTGGTGTTTGGGTAGTGTAGGGGGTCATGCTGGGGGTAGTGGTTTAGGGTTTAGGGTAGTGCAATGGTGTTTGGGTAGTGTAGGGGGTACTGCTGGGGGTAGTGTTTTAGGGTTTAGGGTAGTGCAATGGTGTTTGGGTAGTGTAGGGGGTACTGCTGGGGTAGTGTTTTAGGGTTTAGGGTAGTGCAGTGGTGTTTGGGTAGTGTAGGGGGTACTGCTGGGGGTAGTGTTTTAGGGTTTAGGGTAGTGCAGTGGTGTTTAGGTAGTGTAGGGTTTCGTGCTGGAGTAGTTTTTTTAGGGTTTAGGGTAGTGCAGTGGTGTTTGTGTAGTGTAGGGGTCGTGCTGGGGGTAGTGTTTTAGGGTTTAGGGTAGTGCAGTGGTGTTTGTGTAGTGTAGGAGGTGGTGTTTTAGGGTTTAGGGTAGTGCAGTGGTCTTTGGGTAGTGTAGGGAGTCGTGCGGGGGTAGTGTTTTAGGGTTTAGGGTAGTGCATTGTTGTTTGGGTAGTGTAGGGGGTCATGCGGGGGTAGTATTTTAGGGTTTAGGGCAGTGTAGTGGTGTTTGGGTAGTGTAGGGGGTCGTGCTGGGGGGAGTGTTTTAGGGTTTAGGGCAGTGCAGTGGTGTTCGGGTAGTGCAGGGGGTCGTGCTGGGGGGAGTATTTTACGGTTTAGGGCAGTGCAGTGGTGTTCGGGTAGTGTAGGGGGTCGTGCTAGGGGAGTATTTTAGGGTTTAGGGTAGTGCAGTGGTGTTCGGGTAGTGTAGGGGGTCGTGCTGGGGCTGGTGTTTCAGGGTTTAGGGCAGTGCAGTGGTGTTCGGGCAGTGTAGGGGGTAGTGCAGTGTCTGGTGTTTCAGGGTTTAGGGCAGTGCAGTGGTGTTCGGGCAGTGTAGGGGGTCATGCAGGGGCTGGTGTTTCAGGGTTTAGTGCAGTGGTGTTCGGGCAGTGTAGGGGGTCTTGCTGGGGGTGGTGTTTCAGGGTTTAGTGCAGTGGTGTTCGGGCAGTGTACAGGTTCTTGCTGGGGGTGGTGTTTCAGGGTTTAGGGCAGTGCAGTGGTGTTCGGGCAGTGTAGGGGGTCGTGCTGGGGGTAGTGTTTTAGGGTTTAGGGTAGTGCAGTGGTGTTTGTGTAGTGTAGGGGGTCGTGCTGGGGGTAGTGTTTTAGGATTTAGGTTAGTGCAGTGGTGTTTGGGTAGTGTAGGGGGTCGTGCTGGGGGTAGTGTTTTAGGGTTTAGGGTAGTGCAGTCGTGTTTGTGTAGTGTAGGGGGTCGTGCTGGGGGTAGTGTTTTAGGGTTTAGGGTAGTGCAGTGGTGCTTGTGTAGTGTAGGGGGTCGTGCTGGGGATAGTGTTTTAGGGTTTAGTGTAGTGCAGTGGTGTTTGTGTAGTGGGTCATGTTTTAGGGTAGTGCAGTGGTGTTTGGGTAGTGTAGGGGGTCATGCTGGGGGTAGTGTTTTAGGATTTAGGTTAGTGCAGTGGTGTTTGGGTAGTGTAGGGGTCGTGCTGGGGGTAGTGTTTTAGGTTTAGGGTAGTGAAATGATGTTTGTGTAGTGTAGGGGGTCATGCTGGGGGTAGTGTTTTAGGGTTTAGGATAGTGCAGTGGTGCTTGTGTAGTGTAGGGGGTCGTGCTGGGGGTAGTGTTTTAGGGTTTAGGGTAGTGCAATGGTGTTTTTGTAGTGTAGGGGGTCATGTTTTAAGATGCAACGCTCCAATACCTGACCAGTCTGCACTACATAAAACTGCAAAAAACTAAAAATAAAAAGTGTTTTGCACACTTTTGTCATTGGGCTATATGTGGGCTACATCTGGGTAATATTTGTGCTACATTTGGGCTCTTTTTCTCTGGTGGCCATCTTGGAAGACTTCTTTGTTATGAAGTTTCCTAATTTCCTCATTTACTGCAGTCTCCTCAGTAGGAAATGCTTTCAGTTTTTTACTTTGATTCCATCAAGAAGGCATTCAGATGTGTCTCACATTTGCCATAAACTCAGAATGTTAGCACTCTAGTTGCTCATTAGATTACTGTAGTAAAGCTACTGCTCACCAGGGAGTTAACTGGAAGTCTGCTGCTGGTATTGAAAGTGATTGTTTCAGTCTGCATGTCAGAATTTTCTAATGAAATAGAAGAGGATTTGAGATCTCACTTAAAACATGCCCTAATTTTTCTTTCTGCAGCACTAACCATAATTTCTATTTCAAAAAGAACCACCTCATTTTGTTCCTTTTTAAATTAAATGTTTTAAGTGTTACCAGTTTATTCCAATCAAGATGGCTTCAGGTGTGCCATACTTTTGTCATAAGTAAGGCTGTTAGCACTCTAGTTGTTCTTTAGAACACTCTTAGAAGCTGCAGTAGAACACAAAGGAATCAACTGACAGTCTCTGCCCTTGTTGGATGTACATGTTTTACTGAGAATGTCAGACTTCATTCTCACATGACTGAGAAAGATAATGTGAATTTACAGAAAATATGCTCTCATTTTAGCTTCTGGAGCACCTTCCTAAACTCTATGGGACAAGCATGTGAAAATAGTTCTCTCAAACATGATTCATGATATCCCAGCGGAAGGTTTTTCACAGGGTAAAATCACCTTAGAAAACACCACAATTCCTGAAATTAGTATGGTACCATCAACAAATGAATTCTAATGTAACTAAAGTCTGTTATCACCCTTTATAGTTCTCCTTTTGGTAACCCTCAAAATCTTTGATTCACTACAATGCATTTCAATGGGGTACTATCATGTATATTGGTCCCAAGATGGCTGCCAGCAATTCCAGGATGAAGTGCTGACAGCCAATCAGATCTCACGATGACATGTGTGGTTAGGCTCCGCCCAGATATATATGTGATTTTACTTTTGATTTTCTCAGCAACTACTGAACGGATTTACACCATTTAACAAAAAGGGTTCTTTCTGAACCAAGAACTACCTCTTTGCCAAATTTTGTGTAATCCCGTTCAGCAGTTCGGGCTGTAGCCGTGGCTAAAGTTTCCTATGGGAAAATGAATGGGGAAAACACGTTTTGGGACCCCTTTTTCTCGGCCCCCGCTTGACGAATCTCCCGAAACTTTCAGGGTAGGAGCGGACCGGGCCATAAAGTTTGAAAATTTCGCGAAGATTCGTCAACCGACGCAAGAGTTATTTCAAATAGAATGTTGCGGATTTCCTATGGAAAATAGGTCCTAACTATAACTATCTACTGGCGACCGCCAGTAGATAATATATATATATATATTCACTGAAAAAACCATAGGTTTTAGGGACAGTTATAGTTAGTTGGACATTGCACTCGTACAAAACCCGTGAAATTCCCCTGTTATAGTTAGTTCAGCTAACTATAACTCGCGCCCCCGCAATGCACTGCTGATGACGTCACATATTACATCACTCATGACATGGTCAGTGACATCACTGATGACATCACTGATGACATCTCAAATGACATCACTGATGACATCATCCAGTGACTGTGTTTCTGTAAAGTTTAAATATGTTTAATATATATAGGGAAAGGCGTATTGAAGAATGAGTGGGTGTATAAGTGTCTGAATGGATGATTTAGTACGTGAGTGACTGACTCTACAAGTGAGTGATTAAACGTATCTTACTGAATGCATGGGTTAGTGACTAAACTGTGTGAATGTCTGTATCCGTCTGTTTGTTGGTGTGTAAGTGGATGCATGGATTTGCGAATAGCTACATGAGTGTCTATATGGGTTATTGATTGGTTCTCTGAGTATCTGTATGGCTGCCTGAGTGTTTGTGTGGGTGGGGTGTGTGTGACTCTATACA